>JAOZGT010000013.1:3040748-3099589 GCA_035578325.1 Coelinius sp. EB29 | reverse complement strand
ATCAACGCAGAGTACTTAAACCAATTCGTGCACAAATACGAATGAAAAGCGAGAACAATAAAATGAGGAATTAAATACAACAAGACATCCTTACGTAACTCACCGTAAAATTTCATCGACTTTGAAAATTTTACCTGTGCAATGTTCTCTGCATTCACTTCAATGCATGATCGGGAATTATGCTCTCTTGCATACTCCTCTGTCCCTGAGTCATAGTCCTAGAATAAAATAAATATAATAGTACGAGTTTTTTCAGCAAGAAAAAACATTCAAAATTCATTTTCGTCAAATCGAATTTTGAGGAATATTTATCACGACATTCATTTGAATAATGATTTGAAAATTTAAGGGAATTTAAAATATTTTGACATGATTTTTCGATGTAATGTGAAGTGAGATAATAATAAATAATGTCTCCACTAAATTCAATCAATTTTACTTGATTGGAGAAATATTATCATGTATTTATCAGAGCATTTATAGTTCGTATAAAATCAGTAGATTTGATTGTTTACCATTTTATTTTGTAGTCCCTTATCGCTTTCATTCTCGATTCCTGCCTCTGTCTGTGATATCAAGGCCATCAAATCTTCGTTTTCCTTTTGTTTCTGGGACTTTGAAATCTAATGGAAACAACAAAGATAATAATAATAATAATAATATAAACATCAGTTATCATGATACATTTTCACCTTTACTATACAATAATAACAATGTCATAAATGGATAATGACTTACTTTTTTTGATTTTCGTGATGGTTTTGATTTTATTGAAGGAGAATCACTCAAGTTTTTAGACGCAAATATCTTTCTTTCGCTTCTCGGAGGGCTTAGCTGTCCTGTTGTTTGAAGGGATCGAAAATGTCTCAGCATTGTCTTCCGATCTACATGCAGAGAAAAACAAAAACAAAAAAATAGAAATTACAATTTGTATCATGGATTCCCTTTTAAAAAAAAGCATGTAACTTGTTCAGAGAGGATAAATATTATTTTATCATGAATGATATTGCTTTCAAATACAAAATTGTTATTCAATTTTCAATTTGTAATTCAGAATGATGCTACTGATGCAGCAAAAAGGAAGACAAACGAATCAACAAAAGACAAAAACCAAGAAGAAACTACTGATAAATCATCCAAAAATGAAGCAGGGGAAAGTAATGCACTGGATTCATTTTTGAATGATTGTTATACGAATAAACGAAGAGAGTCGAATTCACCACACAGAACTTTTCTCCAGAAGGATGAGAAACAAGCAGAAGTATTGAAAGTAAATATAAAAGCACAAGAGGTCATATCTACAATAAGCGATGTAAGAAAAATAATTTATTTCAACTTTCATTGAGATATTTTAATAAGATTGAAAACATTTTTTGAATATGACACAAGAATAGAAATATGGTCACAAAAATTTGATTCTGCTCTTTTTTACTGTTTATATATGATGAAAACCATTTTGTAGTTATCATAAAATCAATGTCTCTATTTGATTTTTTATTCTCTGTTTATTTCAGATATCTGAGGCGAGCATTACTAAAAGCCCTCGAGAAATAGTAAGATATGAAAATTTTTCAAATCAATATATAATGACTTAGATGATATTTTTTTTTAAATTTTTCATTATCTTGAAATCAAGTAATGTTATAAGAGAATAGTGATGAAACTCTCATGTAGCAGAGCACATTTCCAATAGAAAATTTCTCTTAATATTCTCCTTTGAAATTACGTACTGTCGAGAAATATTAAATTGGAAAATATTAAAAAACCTCGGTACTGCAAATTTATTTTTTTCTTGAATTTTTTCATTTAGAAAAATATGACGGACATTGGGGATGGGATTTATGTGAGAAATAAGACTTTAATATCTGTACAAAAAGGAAAAGACATTGAGCAAGCCACTTCAGACTTGATAAATTCAGTTTTCGATCGAGATACACTCGCAATGTCAAGTTATTCAGGCAAGATACCTAATGTGCACAAAGTGCGAGGATTGGAAGCCAAACCCCGTTTGGATACCGTCAAGGTCTCAGCTATTCAAGGTGCGAGTACATAATAATTGTCTAGTCAATCTTTATGCTATTGCATGTCTAAGTTTAATCATACAATAACCACCAGTTTTTTTTTAATGGAAATATCTCAAGTGTTTTCAGAATGTAATTAGTCAATTTCTCTTACTTCGTTGTATATTTCATGTCTTGATAATGATTCATATAATGGTAAAATATCAGAAGATATTTCTTGTTAAGAACTGATTGAGCACTGATTGAGTTTTTGTTGATGAAAAATGATATTCTTTCTTTCAGCTTATATTTTCAAATACTTTGATGAAACGAAAGGAAACGTGAAATTGTTTAAGGCAAAGATTGCTTCAATGTGTTCAACAGCTTCAAAAACGAGAAAGAGAAAGATGAAATAACTTAAAAAAAGAGAGAATATTGATCCCTCCCCTTGCCGCGTCATGATAAAATAACTTTTATAGATTTTTTAATAAAAAACCACGACATATTAGAAAAAAATCTTTTCATTACCCATTTATCTTTAAGTTAATCCATTGAAAATTAATTTGATGCATTAATTCTATTGTTTTCTTACCATATTGAATGATCTCAAAATCTAGTATAAATGTTTGAAATCTGCGCATATGCTCACATAATATGCGCAGCGTCATCTTTCAATTGTCCACTTTTGCGCATAACAAACAGGCAGTCCGACGACTGAGCTCCAGAAGCCACGTGAGTTCATTCGTTACGTAGTCATTATTAACGTAAATTGATGATTATCGTCATCATCATCATCATCATCATCACCATTATTTGTTAACAATATTCATCAAACAATAAGCGTGTGTGTGTGTGTATTGAAAGTTGATGATAAAAAATTAATCCTGAAATATTTAAGACAGTGTGAGAAAAAAATTCACCTAGCCTCAAAACTGCTTTACCAGGTACATATCGTTATACAGGATGATTAAACGATCGAAATACTAATAAAATCATTGATAAATATATTGACAAAATAAAGAAAAATGCATTAAAAAGAAGAAAAAAAACAGAGCAAGCTCGTAGTGTGTTAAATTATATTATTTTTATTTTTTTAAGCAATGGTTAATGCTGTTTTCTTTTTATTTTATAGAAATGATGAATGAAGAACGGTCTAGTCGTGGAGCATATAAAAAATATGGAGAGCGTGAAATCCCAAAATCAACTCTATGGTATCGTAAAAGGAAAGAAAGAGAAACAATTAATTCATCTGTGAGTATCATAATTATTTCCATCTAGTCAGTGGGTTAAATGAATTCCTATAGAATTAACATCCTTTTTTTCTAATTGAATGTCATCAGTAGATTATCAGTATCAGTAGCAGTTGGCATTTGAGCTATTTATTAGCATAGATTACTCATTAAAAAAAAATATTTATGTTCGCTGACGTTATTAAATTTTCTTCATTATTACGATTTCTCTTTTAATTATTTCAAAGATCATAAAATTATAAAAGAAAAATTCTCAAATGACTGACGTTAGTTTTACTATTGGAAGAGTTTAACACTTATGTAGATAAAGCAAAATTCACTTTTCTCTCCCAATATTTCTTATTGGTAATACCGTTGAAAGTTTTTTAATCTCTTTTTTTTTTTTTAAAATAGATACCAACAAGTTAACGATCACATCAAAAATACTCCATTTTGTTCTTTCAAAATACCTACATGTAAAACTCTACCCTTTTTAAAAACTATTTTTCGTGTATAAATAGAGTCTTCTTGGGTATATTTCCGAGTAATTGAAAGAAGTACCCTCTTTCAATGTCTAGTCCTTTTGTTAAGTTTTGGTAGTGGCGCCATACATACCACCTGCCAGATAACTCCGATTTTACGGTAATTCTGACTAACCCGGTGCCGTCTGGGCTCAAACTACGGTTCAGACTGAAAACATTCGATCAGTAGATTGTAAAATGAATCTCTGTCTATTTCCACATTTTTCTCCGCATGAAATAATTTTGTTTATAAACCTATTAATTTTTTTCTACTGAGTCTGCATAAATACTCGATCAACAAAAACTCAACTTACCTTTCTATTCATAAAAAATTAATTTATTAATATGTAATAACTCATTTGTTTGATTCCATGAATTCTTTCTTAGAATTCAATGAAAATTAATTGAATAGGAATAACTCACGAATTAAGAATGCCTATTCCGAATGACCAAACTGTTTATTTAAAATGATTGATTTCTCTCAATTGAAATAAGATAAAAATGTACAAATACAATCAGTTGATTGAAATTAGTGGCTTTTCTGGGTATAGAACTTGAGGAATTATGGTAAAATTATATTAAATCATTCGACACTTGATTTTTTGTTGATATAAAATAATATTCCAATTTCTTTTTTAATAAATACTAAATTTCTCTGGAAAAAAATCAACTGTAACAGGTTCATTTATCTGCCGTTAGTTTCAGTTTATCGAACCCTAGTACTGTCTCTTCAATTGAATATATTTTTTGTTACGTTTGAGGTGTCTTCTCTACGCAGCTATTTCCAAAAAAGTTATTTTCAAAAATAGGCTCATGGCGTAAAAATACAGATTTCGACTGAAACTTACTGTTTTTTCATTTTTTGTACAATATTCCACTATTATTGTATTATAATAGAAAATTTGGAAGAAACGTAATATATCTACATCAGCAGGAATTTTTTCTGAAAAAAATCGCGGATTTTTTTTTTTCTATTAATGTCCTTGATTGATGATGAAAAAAATGGCAATTGTCATGCCCCAAACTAATTTTGAATGACATTTCATTCAGATAACTATTTTCAAATACGAATTGTTATCTTTCCAATTTTTAGGAAGATGAAAATAGCCCTAATGAAAGGAGTAATAGTAGCAGTGATAGAAATGATAATAGCCATAGTGGGGATTTCGCTGAGGATCTCTTACACATTATAGACTGTTATCACACAGACTCTGACACACTCGAAACTGATTCGACTGAAACAGTCCGAAGAATCTTCCAGTGACGAGAGTATCGAATCCATAAGATCAGATAATTATTCAATTAACAGTGAAGAATTTGAAGATATTTTACAGTTAGAAAATTTATCAATTGAAGAAAGTGAAGAGAGTGAAAGTAGTCCTGAACATCGTGGAAAGGTAATAAACATAGCAACTAAAAATTACGGCAATAATCATGAAATAAACTTTTGACCAGTAGATTACTTTTTCAGGACAGAGATTTCATAAATGACTCAATTGATTTAACAAAAGAAGAAAGTTCAGTCCTCATGATTGCCTTTGCTCTACGGTATCGAGTTTCAGATAAAGGATTAGAGAAACTTGTAAAATTAATAGATATTCATTTGCCTAATGCAATCCATCACAGTAAATATTTATTCTTAAAACCATTTGATGATAAAAAATTAATAGAAAAACATTATTTTTGTATCGATTGCGAAGTTCAATTGGGAGTAAATATTACTCAAAGAGTTGTTAGTTGTAGATGCTGTAAGAAATCCTACAAGAAAAAATGGCTAGATGTAAATGATTGTTTTTTTCTATATTTACCGTTAGAAGCCCAGTTAAAAAATTTAATTAATAGTGAATGCTTTTTCAAATACCGCCAAGAATGTACTGAAAGTGACGTGATCAACGGTGGTTTATATCGTCATCTTGTAAATACTGGTATAATTGGTAAGGGTGATCTGAGCATTCAGTTTAACACAGATGGAGTAAATTTATTTAAAACTTCACAAGGATCTATATGGCCCATTCAAGTAAGTGTGAATGAATTACCCTACTTAGTTAGGAAAAATAATATATTATTATGCGGTATATGGTTTAATAAGAAGAAACCCAATATGAAACTTTACCTAGAGCCATTCATGATAGAATTGAAGAGACTGGCAAAAGAGGGTTTTAAAACGACAACAATATTAGACAACGAAATGAAATTAATCAAAGTACATTCTTTATTATGTTCTGTTGATACTGTCGCACGGCCAATAATACAAAATATGAAACAATATAATGGAAAGTACGGATGTTCGTTTTGTCTCAATAAGGGAGAACGATTAAATTTGCCGGGGAATGTTCGCATATACTGCGGGGGGAAGGGAGTATTACGTACATGTAATCAACATTCGAAAGCTGTCAAGAGAGCCGTTCAAAAGAAATATTGCGTAAAAGGTATTAAAGGGCCGTCGATATTAATGATATTACCACATTTCTCTGTACCAAATGATTGCCCTCCAGATTACATGCATGCAGTCTTAGAGGGCGTCGTTAAAAGCTTAACTAATTTATGGTTTGATCCAAAAAACCATGTGGAGGAGTGGTACATGGGGAAATATATTGGAGGGATCAATGATATTTTGCAATCAATCACTCCGCCACTAGAAATAAAAAGAATCATAAGATCAATTGACCACCGGAGTCAGTGGACAGCAGCCGAGTACAAATATTTTTTATTATATTATGCAATTCCGTGCCTCATGCCTAGAATGCCACGGAAATTTTTTAACCATTTCTTTTTATTGGTTTGGGCTATAAGGAAACTTTCTCAAAAAATTATATCGAATGAAGATTATTATTGTCGCGCTGATAAAGCATTGAATTTTTTTGTAAAGGGCATTGAAGTTTTATATGGGAAACGAAATATGTTATATAACATCCATTTGTTATTACATCTTGCCTCGAGTGTGAAACGTTTTGGCGCGTTATGGGCCTGGTCAAATTTTCCTTTCGAAACCTTCAATGGTATTCTGAAAAAGTTATTTTTTGGTTCCCAATTTATTCCTGAGCAAATATTCAAAATGTACTCGCGATTAAATTTCATTAAGCAGCAACAAAAATTATTTGAAAATGAAGATTGTAATGAAAAAATTAAGAAATTATTTCATGATTGCCTGACAGATATTGAATATAATTACGAAACAGTTATTGAAGATGATATCAGAATATTTGGCGCGCATGAGGTTGAAATCACTTCTACAGAGAGAATCGTTATTAATTCTTTTTTGAATTCTGAGTTGAATGAAATATCGCTTTATAGACATTTCTCATATAAAAACACAATTTATCACAGTAATCAATACGAAAGGATGATCAAGCGTGATAATAGTGTTATTCAATTATCCGATGGATCTTATGTTACAATTACCGCATTAGTTTCAATCCCAGACGATCAAGATTATGTTGTTTTAGGTAAAAAATTCAAGATTTGCAATAGTAATCATTTATGGAAGTATGGATCGTTTAATACTCTTGGAATGTGTGATTATATTATTGAAACAAATACAGTGGTTTGTTTTCGTCCCTCAGATATTACTTATAAATGTGTGAAAATTATGCATTCAGGCATAGAGAGCAATAAATATTTTGTATTCCCTCTTGTGAACACATTAGAGAAAGATTAACAAAATGCGATGTATAAATTTTATATTCTTTTATGTTGCAAATTTTGTAAAAAAAAAATGAAGAGCATTAAAAATTTGAAATAATACAGAAAATTCAAATTTATACAAACCGTCTTTCACCCTATGAGAAACGCCAAATTCTATGAATTCTAATATCTATAGTGCACAATCGCTAACCCTATTCTCTGAAAATTCCCGATGGAGAATGATGGAAAAATAGTTTAAAGAATTAAAAAAAAATGCTATAGAAAATGCTTTACAGGAAAAAATTGTATGGTCGTTCATAAATTTTATAAAGGAAGGTTTATAGAAAAAAATCCTATAAAAATTCAAAAATCCTGTAGAAGAAAATTTATAAGGAAGAATCCTCTGAGAATTCAAAAATCCTGTAGGAGAAAGTTTATAGGATAGGATTCTATAAGAATTTTAAAATCCTATAGAGAAAGGATTATAGAAGAAAATCCTATAGGGCTTTCGAAATCTTATAGAAAATAGTTGAAAGAGAAAAAATCCTATGAAAATTTAAAAATCCTGCAGAGGAAGGTTTATAGAGAAGGGTTCTATAAGAATTCTGGAATGCTATAGAAAAAGGTTTACTAGAAAAAAAACCCATAAAAATTTTGAAATCCTATAGCAAATGATTTATGGAACAAAACCTATATGAATCCAAGAATCCTATAGAAGCGAGCTTATAAGAAAAAGTCCTATGAAAATTTTAAAATCCTATAGAGTAAGGATTATAGGAAAAAATTCTATTGGACTTTTCAAATCTTATAGAAAATGGTTTATTGTGAAAAATTCTATAGAAGAAGATTTATAGGAAAAAATCCTATGAGAATTCACAAATCCTATAGAAGAAGGTTTATAGAAAAAAAATTCCTATGAGAATTCAAAAATCCTGTAGAGGAAGGTTTATAGAAAAGGATCCTATAAGAATTCTAAAATCTTATAGAAAATTGTTTATAGGAAAATATCCTATAAAAATTCTAAAATCCCATAGAACAAGGTTCATAGAAAAAAATCCTATAAAAATTGTTCATAGGAAAATATCCTATAAGAATTTTGAAATCCTACAGAACAAGGTTCATAGAAAAAAAATCCTATAAAATTTGTTTATAAGAAAACATCCTATAAAAATTCTAAAATCCTATAGAATAAGGTTCATAAAAAAATCCTATAAAAATGGTTTATAGGAAAACATCCTATAAGAATTCTAAAATCCTATAGAACCAGGTTCATAGAAAAAAATCCTATAGAGGAAGGTTTATAAGAAAAATCCTATAAAAATACTAAAATCCTATAGAAAATTGTTTATGGAAAAAAACCCTGCAGAAAATCCTAAATCCTATAGACTGTTGAATTTCTATAGAAAAAAAACCTATAGGAAAAGTTCGAATTCTCCATAGCATTCCTATAGGAAATCCTATAGGAATTCCTATAGGAATTTTTCCTACGTGAATGGCTGGCGTTTGGTATCATCCTTCAAGCATTCGACCTCTTTGAGGGCCAGATATTTTTTTTATCCAATTATTTAATAAATATAGTCGAGGATTATTCGATTGATGGCCAGATATCTTCCTTATCCAATTATTTAATTGTTTAAATACACTCGAGGATTATTCAACGAGTGTTTACCTGTTTATTTTAAATAATAGCAAATTATTCCTGAACAATCATTAAAATAAACCACTAATTAATGATTTTCTCTCTTAATTTTCGTCACTTTTGTAACGATTATTTGATAAACTGAGGATTTTAAGAGAAAATGTCAAGAGACCTTTTTTGTAGGAAATTTCATAATCTACAGGAAAGGTCTCTTGAAATTTTCGCTTCAGATGATCCATTACAGAGATAATTCGATTATTAATACAGTAGTTACCTTTTTGGATGGTATTTCAGCCTGTGAATGGCACGTAGAAATTCCAGTGATCCAGTGATTTGTAAATCAATTCCTCTGGCTTACGTGTATCAATTCAAAGCACATATCCATCCTCTTAACCCATAGCAACTTCATGGGAATTTACTGAATTCTAGGCAACTGCTGTTGTATTATAACACTCACCGTTTGATTGACAAGTTGACAAGTAAATTACAACAACAAGGGAAAATAACCTCAATATCACTCGCCACTCAGCGCATGCGCAGCGCTGTATTTTCAACGCAAACATTTTTGGCTAATTCCACGCCACTACCAACTTGCAAACTTGATTCTGAGACGAAATAATCTCAATTGATTATTTTCGAGAAATCCGCGTTGTTTATTTTTGTATCTCCGTAAATACTCATCGGAAAAATATGATAAATATATTAATCGCAAGACGATAGGCGATTTATATAATGAAAGTAACGTTAGTTTCCGCGTAATCAGTGCCATTCTCATTTTATGGAGATATTAATATACGGAGGTAGTGGAGGGGGTAGTTGTCTCGTGTATAGATACGCGGTAGCTGTCGGCCAGTTTTATTTGAGTCGAGTCGAGTTGAGTCGAGCGGGAAATTTAAAAAATGGTTACTTGGCCGATACGCTACCGCGTATCTCGATGAGCAAGTATCAGAGCAAGATTACATTCGTGCATGTGATGTTTGGCGAAATTTTGGTATCAATACCCTAGGAGAATATTCAGATTTGTATTTAAAAACTGATGTCCTGCTGCTTGCCGATATTTTTGAGAATTTCCGAGAGAGTTGTTTTGCATCATATAATTTGGATCCTCTACATTACTACACAGCACCGGGGCTTGCTTTTGATGCCATGTTGAAAATGACTAGAGTACAACTGGAATTATTCCAAGATCCTGAAATGCTGATCTTCATTGAAAAAGGTATCCGAGGAGGATTGTCACAGTGTTCAATCGATATGGAAAAGCAAATGATCGAAACATGGGTGCAGATTATAATCCACAAGAGAAAGAATCGTATTTGATGTACTTGGATGTCAACAATTTATATGGAGCAGCAATGAGTCATTATTTACCATATGGGAAATTCAGTTGGGTAGAGGATTGTACTACATTTAATGTGCAGAGCGTTCCAGATGATTCGAATATTGGTTACATCCTAGAAGTTGACTTCGAATATCCGGAGAAATTACACGATGATCATAAAGATTTACCATTATACCAGAACATATTGTGCCACCCAATGAAGAATCGAAGTTACCAAAATTATTGACAACTCTCAATCCCAAAAAGAATTATATTATTCATTATAAAAATTTGAAACAATATTGCAACTTGGGTCTCACAATAACGAGAATTCATAGGATTTTGAAATTTTCACAAAGCTCATGGTTGAAAAAATATATTGATCTAAATACAGATCTCCGGAAAAACTCTCACAATGACTTTGAAAAAAATTTCTATAAGCTAATGAATAATGCTGTATTTGGTAAAACTATGGAAAACGTTAGAAAACAGTTGTGAAATGGGTTACAAAATGGGAAGGTAGGTAGGGTGCAGAGAGTTGGATAGCTAAACCAAATTTTCATAGTAGTATCATCTTTGATAAAGACTTGGTTATTATTCAAATGAATCGCACAAGAATTGGTCTCAGTGGACAAGATGGACCACAAATCGTAGATTAACTTTATTGCCTAAAAAAGGGAATTTGACCAAATTCTTTAATTAAATATCATCAAAGAATTTACTTATTAACATGGTTTCAGAAAAATTCAGTGTCGTTAAGTGGTAATTTAAACCTTTTGAGTGTATGAGTGAAGGAAGCAAGGGGAATGTGCTGCGCGCACAACATCGTTGATGTATGGTCTGGACAGGCATTAGTGATGAAAAATTGAGGATATTGTGGCCACGTGCTCCAAACAGAAACGGGAAAAAGCCAAAAAATCAGGTATTTATGGATTTAATTAACCAAGAAACGATGTCTATCCATGAGTTCCTTTATATCACACATAAAAAGGAATGGATAGTTGAGTATTTGATTGAGAAAGGAGTATTGAAGAACACAGCCTTGTGTCCCACGTGCCACATGGAAATGAGGTTAAATACAGACAAATTTAACTTCCGATGTAGGCATAAATTTGAGGAAAATGGAAACACAAGGAAAAAAGTGAGATGTAACACGAAGATCAGTGTTTAAGTGAATTTAAATTTATACGTAATAACGACATAAAGTTTATTATCCCAGTATTTTTTGAAAAGATGGGAAGAAGAAGTGGCCATGAACTATTTCAGTATGTTTTTGATGAAAGGTAATTTTTTTAAAAAATGAGAATGAATTAAATAAGAAAATAGGTAATAATTGATTCAGTGTGTCTCAAGTCTCACATAGTGCAACAGCTTCGACTTCACCAAATTTCATGATTTATTTCAATTTTAATATTGCCCAATGAAGGTGGAAGGAGGAAAGTATTTTTGAGTTGGTGTAAGTTGAGATAATTCTTAGAAAAAACTGTCAGGAATATTAAAAATCGACTTTTGAGGTATAATTCGCCTTTGTGGACCATTGGCACTAACCATGCACTGGCCCACAAACAGTTTTGGGACCTCAACTCCACCACGTCCACGTCGTGGTCCTGGCAGTATGACTGAGAGTGGAGATGCGCGGTAGAATCAAAATAACACCAAAAAAGTCGATTTGGGGTCAGGGGTCCAACATGTACACTGAGACCTGCCTAACTTAAATTCAATAAACCAATATATATAGGTTTTAGTATACCTGACATTTCAAAAACATATATTTATGATTTTCACTATAATTATGTGAGAAATACTTTTAAAGATAATGCTAAATTATTGTATACAGACACAGATAGTCTCATTTATCATTTCAAAGTTGATGATATTTATGAATTAATGAAGAAAGATATAAATAGATTTGATACTTCAGATTATGTACCAAATAATGTGTATAATATGCCACTAGTGAATAAGAAGAAATTAGGTCTAATGAAAGATGAGAACAATGGTAAGATAATGACTGAATTTGTGGGTTTGAGGGCAAAAATGTATACTCTGAAAGTGTTTGGTGAAGATCATGAAAAATCACGAGCTAAAGGAGTAAAAAGATCTACTTCGAAGCGTATTACTTTTGATGACTATGCAACATGTTTAATGGAGCATAGAAACGTTGTAAAATCACAAAATATGATTAGATCTATCAAGCACAATGTACATACAATCAATCAGACAAAATTAGCATTAAGTTGGTATGATGATAAACGTATCCTCCTGCCAAACACGACAGATACCTTACCCTATGGATTTAAGAATAATAACAATGTAAATATTGAGTGAAGAAATAAAAACCTTATATGATAGAATATTTTGTATTGAAATTGATTATACATGATTTTCTTCATCATCATTAATATTTATCCAACTATTATGAGTATTATCAAAACCCAACCATTTAACAAACCGTCTATTTCCAACTTTTTTCAAAACTTTTTCCACTAGATATATATCAGAATGTTTTGTCTTTAGTAATTCTTCTTCATAGAAGGAACCACTAATCATTTCATTCTTATAGTCTTTTAATTTATATGTGATTGGATTTGAATTATTTATAGCTCTGATAGTGAATAATTCAATGGTCCAGTTGGGTGTATAACCTTTTTCAAATACATGTTTTGCTTTGCTTATACGTACTTTATCACCCACTTGGAATTTCGGTCCTCTATTATTTACTCTAAAATCAGCATAGATGTGCTGCAATTTTTTTGCATTTTCTTTCGTCACATCGATAGGTTTCATACGGATGGTTCGATGTTTTCTATTATTATAGTCATTCAGGAGCTCTGGTAGCATATCAATCCATTGATAACTTCCACGCAAACTGAACTGAAACCACATTTTACTCTTCAGCGTTCGATTAAATCGCTCGCATATTGATGCCTTCAAATTACTGAATGTGGAATACATATTGATATTATATTTTTTCATCAATGCTTGAAATTCTGAGTTATAGAATTCTTTCCCTCTATCAACATGCAAATGTTTGGATACACGTACTTGTTCGAGAATTGAACTCATTGCTGATGTAACATCTTGAGCATTTTTTTTCTTTATCGGCACAGCCCAAGCAAATTTTAAAAAAATATCAATTACAGTGAGCAAAAATTTATTTCCATTATTCGCTCTTGCATAAGCAGTCATATCCACCAAATCGGCTTGCCATGTCTCATCCAAGTCACGTATATTAACACGCCGTCGAGGATAATTTCTACGTGCTGGTTTATGCAGTTCCGTTACAACATCTAATTTATTATTATTCGCCATTGTGATAATTAAAACTATTTTGCCCCCAATTGTTGTGTCAATTTTTGAAGTTCTCTATGAACAATGTTGAACCTCAACATCATATCCTCCTGCAAGTCAACAATTTTTTTATTCACGTCATGCACTCGTTTCGTTTTTTGAACCTTAAATTCATTGAGTCCTTTAAATAGATCTGCAACTCGGAGGTTGAAATTCCGTTGTGATTCACCGATGTTTTCATACAATGTCTCTAATGTAACAGCATTTTGTAAGTTCACAGGTCTCGCAAGGTTACACAGTTTTTTATTTTGAAGATCATAATGACCATCCACAGTCAACTGGAATCCAATGCCAGGTGGGCCACGGTTGGATTGTCCTTTCATATCAGAACTCAAGTGACGACCGAACACATCAACACTCATTTTTCGAATGATGCTGTATTGAGATTGTCACACTCTAATATATAATTTTGGCTTCACGGAGTTCCTCAATAATTGAGATGATTTCATTATTATGACTCGGATTCCCAGCTGTTTGTGAAGCGATGAGTAGGCGGAGACGATCCACAAGCTCATTGGGGTCATCCCAATAAACATAATCGACTATGTTGGGTCTTCGAGCCCTCATAAATGTAGGTAGAAGCCCCATTCCACTGTATTTGGTTTTGACAAACTTTGAAATATAGTTCTTATATTTTTCACTCTTGTTATCTCGTATACCACCACGTTGTTTATAATTTTTTTCATGTCCATTAGTTGATAATATGATTTTTCTATATGCTTCTATCGAGATACGCGGTAGCGTATCGGCCAAGTAACCATTTTTTAAATTTCCCGCTCGACTCAACTCGACTCGACTCAAATAAAAGTGGCCGACAGCTACCGCGTATCTATACACGAGACAACTACCCCCTCCACTACCTCCGTATATTAATATCTCCATAAAATGAGAATGGCACTGATTACGCGGAAACTAACGTCACTTTCATTATATAAATCGCCTATCGTCTTGCGATTAATATATTTATCATATTTTTCCGATGAGTATTTACGGAGATACAAAAATAAACAACGCGGATTTCTCGAAAATAATCAATTGAGATTATTTCGTCTCAGAATCAAGTTTGCAAGTTGGTAGTGGCGTGGAATTAGCCAAAAATGTTTGCGTTGAAAATACAGCGCTGCGCATGCGCTGAGTGGCGAGTGATATTGAGGTTATTTTCCCTTGTTGTTGTAATGTACTTGTCAACTTGTCAATCAAACGGTGAGTATTATAATACAACAGCAGTTGCCTAGAATTCAGTAAATTCCCATGAAGTTGCTATGGGTTAAGAGGATGGATATGTGCTTTGAATTGATACACGTAAGCCAGAGGAATTGATTTACAAATCACTGGATCACTGGAATTTCTACGTGCCATTCACAGGCTGAAATACCATCCAAAAAGGTAACTACTGTATTAATAATCGAATTATCTCTGTAATGGATCATCTGAAGCGAAAATTTCGAGAGACCTTTCCTGTAGATTATGAAATTTCCTACAAAAAAGGTCTCTTGACATTTTCTCTTAAAATCCTCAGTTTATCAAATAATCGTTACAAAAGTGACGAAAATTAAGAGAGAAAATCATTAATTAGTGGTTTATTTTAATGATTGTTCAGGAATAATTTGCTATTATTTAAAATAAACAGGTAAACACTCGTTGAATAATCCTCGAGTGTATTTAAACAATTAAATAATTGGATAAGGAAGATATCTGGGCCACAATCGAATAATCCTCGACTATATTTATTAAATAATTGGATAAAAAAAATATCTGGCCCTCAAAGAGGTCGAATGCTTGAAGGATGATACCAAACGCCAGCCATTGACACATTCTCACGCCGACTCGAAGGTAAATCCACTCAAAAATCACTAATTGCTAATCCGAATCATAAAATAATTAATCTCAACCGTGAAATCTTCCTCAATAATGTATTTAACTCTGGAATTATTCATTTTAGGAGAAAATATCAAAAGACCTTTTTTGAGGCTGACAAAATTTTCCACAAAAAATGTCTCTTGATAAATTCTCTTAGAACCTCACGTTTCCCAGATAATTCAATAATTAATCAGAGAGAACTCCAAAAGGATCAATTCCTAAATTACTCTCACTTAATTATCTCAATTTATCTCCTAAACGAGTGACTTAATCCAAAAATCTCAAAAAACCTTGTTTGAAACGTAGATAAATTTAAGGGAATTTTGAGAGAATAAAATTGAATAACTCATCGAAAATCCTCGGATAAATTCGAGACCCCTCGGGTCAACGGTCAGAACATCTAGAAGACGCTCAACCCCCCCGGTAAGAGTCGTTATTCAACCTTTGAAGGAATAAGTATAGTCGTTAATCAGCTATTGAAGCGTTAAGATACCTTATTAGTCATTCTCTAGCTATCGTGAGAGCAAGAAGTATTCTATTAGCATTTGAACCAGTCAGAGTAATAGCAATAGTATCGATTTATAAAGTCTAGATCAATTAACTCAGAGATTCTCTACTGTTCATCAGTCTAAAGAAAATCAGCTACTTAAATTCAGTTTAATTATATTTGAAGTTTATTAATTATCAGTTTAATTCAGTCAAGGTCATTAGTTCAGTCATTTTCCAATTAATAGTTTATTTTGAGTAATTCAGTGTAATTCAACTTTAATACAGTCCACTATTAACTTTTCTTTCAATTATTATTATTTCGAGTCATTTTGAACGCATCAACTGTAAATAAGTGTAATATTTCAAGTGAACGAGTGGTGCAAATCACAGAATAAACCAGAAACAGTTTTAAAGAATTTGGAGTTTCTCAATTCACTTAATTTATAAGAAACACCTATTACACCACCCACATCCACGGCAAAAATTAAGCTTTATTTCAAACAAACCTTTTTTGTAGCCTACAAAATTTCCTACAAAAAAGGTCTCTTGATATTTTCTCTTAAAGTCCTCAGTTTCTCAGATAATCGTTACAAAAGTGACGAAAATGAAAGAGAGAAAATAATTAATTAGTGGTTTATTTTAATTGTTCAGGAATAATTGGTTATTCGAAACAAAGATGTAAACACTCGTCAAATAATCTTCGACTGTATTTAAAC
Source organism: Coelinius sp. EB29 (assembly GCA_035578325.1). NCBI lineage: Eukaryota > Metazoa > Arthropoda > Insecta > Hymenoptera > Braconidae > Coelinius > Coelinius sp. EB29. The sequence goes on along the minus strand of JAOZGT010000013.1, from coordinate 3,082,842 downwards.
AATTAACTAATTGGATAAAAAAGATATCTGGGCCTCAAAAATGTCGAATGCTTGAAGGATGACACCAAACGCCAGCTATTCGAGATACGTGGTAGCGTATCGGCCAAGTAACCATTTTGAATTTTCCCGTTCAACTCAACTCAAATAAAACTGGCTGACGCTACCGCGTATCTATACACGAGACAACTACCCCCTCCACTACCTCCGTATAATAATATACTCCATAAAATGAAAATGGCCCTGTTTACGCGGAAACTAACGTCACTTTCATCATATAAATTGCCTATCGTCTTGCGATTAATATTACTATCATATTTTTCCGATGAGTATTTACGGAGATACAAAAATAAACAACTCGGATTTCTCGAAAATTATCAATTGAGATTATTTTCACTCAGAATCAAGTTTGCAAGTTGGTAGTAGCGTGATTAGCCAATCAGATGTTCGCGTTGAAAATACAGCGCTGCGCATGCGCTGAGTGGCGAGTGATATTGAGGTTATTTTCCCTTGTTGTTGTAATTTGCAAATGTTCTTGTCAATTCAATCAATTCAACAATCAATTCAATATTTACGATTCTATTGGATGATCTGATATCTGGTGTAGTTGCAATAATTCTTTCAACCTTGACAATCGTTATTTTTGGTGAAATATTGCCACAAGTGAGTAATTCATGGATTTTTTTTTATGTTTACTCAGATTGATTTAATTACAAGTGAGTAAATCATTGGATTTCCTGCTGGGTGAGGAAATTGGGAATGTTTTACAATAAGGTGAATTTTATGATATTTTATTGATTAAATTACTCTGGTTAATGAGTAATTTTAGAGGAAAAAGTCAATAAACATTTTTTGTAGATCAGGAAATTTCTGACAAAAAATTACCCTTAAAATTTTCTGCTAAAAGAACAGGTTCAAGGACTGATCAAGTGTCTTCAGATAGTGCTTTCAAGGTCTTCGTGAAGCTTAAACCATTCCCCAAAGGGGTTAAACTCAGTTAACAGCAATTGATGCTTTACAAAGTCATCAATCCTGCAATTTTTATTAATCTAGAAGACGTAGAACAGGATTTAACTAAGAATGTTGATGTTGTGGCGAAGAAATTCACATTTTCTGGAAGTTTTGGGGCTGATGTGAGTCAGGTGGAGATGTTTGAACGAGTGGTGAAGCAACAAGTGATTGATCTATTCACTGGAAAGAGTTCTACTGTCATGACATATGGTAAAAAAATTGAATAAGAGTTTTTTTTTGGGAATATCTTTGAAAAGAAGGGATATAATGAAAAATATCATGAGACCTTTTTTCTGGAGAATTTTATACTCTACAAAAAAGGTCTCTTGACATTTTACTGTAAACCTGATGGATTCAGAGATATTTGCAAAAGAATCTACACAAAATTTTGTTTCACATTCTTTTTCATTTCCTCATTAGGTTCAACGACTTCTGGTAAATCGTACACCCTCGAAGGATCTCCTTCAAGCCCAGGACTAATTCCCAGGAGCCTGGAGTTGATTTTCACACGAGAGAAACCTGTATCCACCCCAAATTACAAACCAAGAGGCGATAATACTATTCAAGTATTGAATTCAGGAAGAAAAAAAGAAGAAATTGAATTGAAGAAAAAATTTTTGTCATCTCGACGTGGAGAGGATGTCAATGTATTCACAAAAGCATTGAGGATGTTGGAGGAAGGCTGGGAGTTCCCTGGTGGTGTAAAATTGGGTCCTCAGCACGAGATTTGGCTGTCATATCTGGAAATTAGAGATGAAAAATATTACGATCTATTGTCTCATGATTATCAGACAGAGCATGTGTCCTTAGAGTCAGGTATAAACACTGAAGGAGAGATTTGTGTTAAAGGCTTGAGTCATCTGCACGTGGGATCAGTCACTGATGCACGTGATGTTCTGACAATTGGAAAGAAAAATTTCAAAGAATTTAATTCCAAGTCAAATAAAAAGATTTCAAAGTCCCACTGCATTTTTAATATCACTCTGTTGATGTACGAGGAGATTGATAGACCAGAATTGGTGAAGATGAGCAGGTAAACATTCATGAAATTCCATTTATCTCTCGATTTTTATGTTCATTCGCATATTATTTTGCCGATATCTCGAAAACTAGAGGGTTTATAAAAAAATTTAAAGAGACCTTTTTTGTAGAGAATTTTATTCCCTAAAAAAAATGTCTCTTGACATTTTTCCCTAAACTCACTCCCTGAAAAATTATCCACAAAATACAAATTAAACAGCTAAAATTTGATTAAAAATCCTCTTCAGGTTTTCATTCTGCGATCTGGCAGCCCACCAGGAGTCAGACCTTGACTTGAGTCTCCTGGCCCTCGTAAAATCCCTTCGAGCTTCCAACACGACCCACCCCCACCTTCGTCCAAGATCCACTGAATACTTCTGTCCCTCCAAGCTCACAAATCTCTTCAAATCCTCAATAACTGGCACCTCATCCCTCTCCCTCATCAGCCACGTTGACCCTAACCCAGGAGTCTACAAAGATACCCACGAAGTTTTATATTTCACTGCCATCAGTACTGAGATACTCACAAAAATAAGAAACCCAAAAATCCCTCGAGTGACGACAACATTTGGAAAACTAGTTGTCGAAGGAGTTGAAGATTTTTCTGATTTCAATGATTTAACACCAGAAGAGGCAATTAATTTAGCATCATCCTTCCAGCATGAAATACCAGGATATCAAGCCCTCGATCTCCAGGCCAATATCAATTTCAAGAGAGTACTAATTAAAAAAATCACTGCAATGATGGATAAAATTGCTGAATGTGCTGAGCAAAAGATGGAGCTGTTGAAACATTTCCAGGAGCCTCCAGTGGACCTGGAGTTGCATCAGGAATCGTTGAAGCAGATGAAATGTGCCTTTGAGAAACTCCAGGAAGAGAAGGAATCAGTTGAAGTTGAACTGGCTGATGCCCAGGAGAATTTTGATGAGATAATGTCTGATCTTCCAGAAGAATATAAAGCCAATCTTCAGGGTAAAGATCCAGTGCTTCTTGAGCTGGAGCTGGAGATAAAGATCAAGGATGAAGTAGAGAGGAGTGAGAATTTAATTAAATCATTGAATGAGGCTAGAGTGGAATTGAATGGACTTCATGATGATTTTGGGGGGATAGGCTGGGGGAACTGGAGAGAAAGTACATTACTGCAAAACTGGACAGGGATATGGATTTAATTCTGGATAAACATACAAGGAGAGAGTTTAAGAATGGGTTGGAGAGAAGGGAGAGACTGGAGGATGAAATTGAAATGGCAAGAGAGCTTCAAAGATTTTATGAGGCTAAACGTAAAGAGTTGTTTGGAGGATTCCTGGAGATTGAGAGGTCAGAAATAATTCATGAAGATGTTGTTATTGACTCTGGAAGTGTTTCTGGAGAACAAGAGGCGATTTTCTGCTAAAATCACTCATTATCGATATAAGTCGATTTTTTTTAATCAACTGTAAAAAAGTTATTTTTCTAAATCATCAAATTTTTCATTTTCATTCATTGCATTTAATTCGTTGATGAGTGACTTTAGGAAAAAATGTCAAAATACTTTTTTTGTAGGAAATTTAATTCTCTACAAAAAAGGTCTCTTAACGTTTTCTTCTGAAATCAATATTTAATGAGATAATTGAATATTTAAAATTTGAAAAATTAACAAATCTCCTTTTTTAAGTAAATTTCGTGTCTAATTAAAAAAAAAAATGTTTCAGTAACTGAATCACCAATTACTACAAATCCCCAAAGTTTGGGTAGTATCCATCGATAAATTTGGATGCCAAGGTGCGTCACACATTTGTGCCAGATTCAGTTGGATGCTGAGACTCTCAGGCAACTGCAGACGTTGAAGGGAAAGAAAGTCATTGATATGCAGTAGTTTAATTAATTAGTTTAACTGTGATTCGATGATGAAGAATGGATTATTGATAGCTTCATGGATTTTCAGGATAAATTGATATTTTCTAAGAGTTTCGAGGATTGTAAGAGAGGGAGGAGGGAAGATGAGTGATGACTAACTATTTTTCAATTTTGTATTTTGTATTTTTGTCATTGTAATAAAAATGAATTCATTTTATAGATTTTTTGTTGATTCATTTATTATTTTACAAATATCTCAGCAAAGATTGGATTAGAAGAAAAATGTCAGAAGACCTTTTTTGTAGAGAATAAAATTTTAAACAAAAAAGGTATTTTAATATTTCCATGTAAATTCACTAGTTCTCAAAATAATCGCAAAATAATTAATACGAAATTAAAATTTTATGATAATTTTTTTTTTAATTAAAAGAATTAGAATGATAAAACTATTGCAAAAACTCATAATTTATTGATTTTTTTTCCGATAAGTATTTATACGGAAATACAAAAATAACCAACGCGGATTCTCGTTTCTCGAAAATTCACCAAACAATGAAATTATTCAAAATAACTGAATGTTCGCGGGAGAATACAGCGCGGCGCATGCGCTGAGTGGTGAGTGATAGTGAGGCATCTCTCTTCCCCTTGCAACATGCCGGTACAATTAGAGGACCTGATCGACGACGCAGATTTCGCTGAAGAATTTGTAAGTTTGCAAACATAATATTACTAATTATTCACTTTAATAATATTAGTTGCGCATCATGTTTCGCTTTTCTCCAGATTTTCCCCCTTTCTTAGAGTTCTAACGCGTTTAATTAACCTCATCCTTAGTCCACGTGATAATTTCTAGGTTAGAATTATTATATTTGATGACAAAGAGTGCTTTTTTTAGCGAAATTATTTGCACGTTTTCGATATTTATTGAATTTATATATTTATTGTACTATTTACATATTTATTGGGTTATTAATTTATTTATTTACATTTTTATTCATTTTTTTACACTTTTATACATTTTTACACGTTTTTTATACTTACCAATTTTTCCATATTCAGTTATTTATTTACATTTTTATTCATTTTTTTTAACTTTTATATATTTTTTCAATTAAATTTATCTCTTGCAGGAAGAAATGGATCAACCAGCAGGAGGTGCGGTACCACCACCACCACCACCACCGCCACCAGGACAAGCACAACCTCCACCACCACCACCACCACCACCACCACCACCACCACCAGAACAAGCGCAACCACCACCACCACCACCAGGACAAGCACAACCTCCACCACCACCACCAGGACAAGCACAACCTCCACCACCACCACCAGGACAAGCACAACCTCCACCACCACCACCAGGACAAGCACAAGCTCCACCACCACCACCAGGACAAGCACAAGCTCCACCACCACCACCACCAGGACAAGCTCCACCACCACCACCACCAGGACAAGTACCACCACAACCACCACCAGGACAAGCACCACCACCAGCACCAGTACAGCCCCCCCCAGCAGCAGCTACCGGCTCAGCAGGTTGAGCCTGAAGGGCAAGAGGTTGATGCACGGCCAGCTGGGTCCGACGCTAACCAATTCCATCTGCGTCTCATTGCCAATCTCCAGGAGAGAATAGATATTCTCCAGGGGATGGTGATGAGGGACCCAGTTGGTGTTGTGGTAGGAGGAGGGGGAGGGAATCGAGGCAGAGCAGGGAATGGAGGTAGAGGAGGAAATGGCGGTAGGGGCTATGGAGGTAGAGGAGGAAATGGCGGCAGCGGCTATGGAGGCAGACGAGGTGGATGGAATCAGGGGGGAGGGAATGTGAGGGGCAGTCGGGGCGGTTATCAAGGGGGACGAGGTGGAAGGAATCAGAGGGGAGGGAATTGGAGGGGAAATGATGAGTGGTATGAGGGGCAGGACGGAGATGAAGGACAGGGAGGGGCATCGTGGCAGGAGAGGACGAGCTGGGCAAAATTTGGATCGGCATAACGCCATGTGAGTAATTTATTCAATTTATTGCACTGCTTACATTAATTATTTAATTTTACACTTGGCCTTACACTCTTTGCGTCAATTCTTTCATTTCACACTGGCTCACTTCCTATTGTCCGCACTTCCATTCCTCTAACACTTCTTTATTATTCTCCTTTTCAGTTATTGGAGGAACAAAGCCCTCGGAAGGAGAGACGACGAATCTAGGGGCGGGGGTGGCCCAGGTCCCACCATTAATTTGAATTTCAAATAATACCCTATTGGTTTTCGTCGCCTTCCGGACGATGGAGGAATTTTCTCGTCGTTGTTTGAACCATTGATAATGGATAATGCGCGGGGAAGAAAAAATTAAGCTCTCTGAAATCCTTTTTGGGCCAGTATTCTCATGAGACGAATAATTAAGACTAAAATGTATTTTTTTAGGCTCAATTAATCGTCTCAAATGGAAAATGACTCAAAAAGCGATTTCATTGAGTTTAATAATTGATGATTCTCCGCGTGATTCATTATTAATGGTTCATTCATTGATGAAAAAATCCCTGAAGTTCTTTAAAGTACTCCCTGTCACGGCCTTCCTGTTCCACTTAACTTTAAAAAGGTATAATTTCATTAGTGGATCACTTATTATAACCTAATAATTATTATGAATATTTCAATTTACGTGTGCTTTCTCTTTTCAGTTCTGAGTCCGATGACTTGGAGAGGTGTTCTGCACACAACAGCACATGGTGTGCTTTAAATGAGTGAGTCATCAAGTTAATCGTTAAAAATTTAAATTTTAATACTAATTATCTATCTTTTTGTTTTTTTCAGTTCGTGCTTTGACGTTCCTGGTGAGATTCCGGATCATTTATATTATCTTCTTTTTTAATTCTTAAATTAATCTTTAAATCTAAACTGTATTTTGAGAATAAAATCCTCTTTCTTTGTACATTGTCTTTACGTTTAATAATTATACCTCATTTAAATTATCCCGCCACTTTTTAATATCATGTGTACATAAGTCCTCCGTTTGCGTCGCGTTTTCCGTCTTTTTCTCACATAGAGGGCGCCAGGTAGATATTCCGACTGGGGAGAGATTTCGCGCGTCATAACAAACCTAACAAACAAACAATTTGGACTAGGAGGCGGTAGGGGAAGTGTAATTTCATACAGGTTGAGACTGCCCTCTAGTCCAAATTGTTTGTTTGTTAGTTTTTCATGACGCGCAAAATCTTTCCCCAGTTGTTTGTTAATCAATTAATGAGTGAATTTTCGCGAAAATTGAGTGTAAATTATAATTATAGATAATTTAAATATCCCGCCACTTTTCAATATCATGGGTACATGAGTACTCCGTTCGCATCGCGTTCTCCATCTTTTTCTCACACTAGAGGGCGCCAGGTAGATATTCCGACTGGATCATCAGTCAATATCAATCAGCTGGCCACCAATGTTCCCCAGTTGTTTGTTAGTCGATTAATTAGTGAGTTTTCGTGAAAATTAAGTGTAAATTATTAATTGTGGTGAGTCAGTTGTGTTCCCTGGTGGAAAAGGAATGTTTCACTCATTTTTGCTTCCGAATGGAAGCTTTGTAATCGACCAATTTTTCGATTTACCAATTTTGCCTGGAAATGATGTAGAATGGTCTGAAACGTAAAAATACGAAGTTTGGAGCCAATGTCTGTCTGTGCGCATGTCCACTCGGTGGTCACTTCGTTGTTTTTTGAGTAATTAATTGACTAAATCACGTCCAAAAAATCTGAAATTTTATCAAATAGTTGGTATTAGTTAGGGCTAGTTCTATACCAAATTTCATCAAAATCGGTCCAGTAGTTTTAGAGAAATAGTGATTTGTTTGTAAATCGTTTTTCGTCAATATCTCGAAAATGACTTGACCGATTAACTTTTTTTTTTTTTTTAAATCTCCGTCTCGACGTCTTCTATCGAATTGAATTGGAATATATATACTCGTTGGTGCAAAGTTTTCGAGATATGGCCATTTTTCTGTTTTTCGCTGATAATCCTTGTCATGACCCTAGTTTCTGTAAAAATTGAGATATCAACTTGAAATTTGGTACGAAGGTATATCTTATGGTTGCAATATGTGGTATAAAAAATCAGCTCGATTGGTCAGTTAGTTCCGGAGATATCCAACTGTGTATGTAAATTGATTTTATTCAATATCTCAAAAACGACTTGACCGATCAACTTTTTTTTTTTTTTTAAATCTTCGTCTTGATGCCTTCTATCTTAATCAATCAAAATATGTATACCCGTTGGTAGAAAGTTTTCGAGATATTACCCTTTTTCTGTTTTTCACTCATAATCCTTGTAATCACGCTAGCTTCCGTAAAAATCGAGATATCAACTTGAAATTTGGTATGAAGGTATATCTTATGGTTGCAATGTTTGGTATTGAAAATCAGCTGGATCGGTCAGTTAGGTCCGGAGATATTCAACTCTGTATGTAAATTGATTTTATTCAATATCTCAAAAACGGCGTGACCGATCAACTTTTTTTTTTTTTCAAAATCTTCGTCTTGATGCCTTCTATCTTAATCAATCAAAATATGTATACCCGTTAGTAGAAAGTTTTCGAGATATTACCCTTTTTCTGTTTTTCACTCATAATCCTTGTAATCACGCTAGCTTCCGTAAAAATCGAGATATCAACTTGAAATTTGGTATGAAGGTATATCTTATGGTTGCAATGTTTGGTATTTAAAATCAGCCCGATCGGTCAGTTAGGTCCGGAGATATTCAATTTTGGATGTAAATCTATTTTATTCAATATCTCAAAAACGACTTGACCGATCAATTTTTTTAAAAAAATCTTCTAAATCTAGTTGATCTAGTGTATCTAAATCTAGTTTATTCCCTCCGTTAATACCAGTTACGATAGTAATAGTCATTCCATAATTTTACTTATTATTATTATTAATCTTCGGATTCAATCTCTATTGCTTCATTCAATCCGATTGGATTATTTTTTTTTTCTATTATGTTCGTCTCGATGTCTTCTATCTTAATCACCCCTTATATGCCAACGTATTTATGCTTAGTTTTCGAGATATGGCTATTTTTCTGTTTTTCAAAGAAAATCCTTGTAATCTCTCTCACTTGCGCAAAACTGGAGATATCAACTTGAAATTTGGCATGGATGTGTCTCTTATAGATGCAATGATTCCTATTAAAAATCAGCTTAATCGGACAATTGGTTCCGGAGATATTCAACTTTGTATATCGATCTTTCTACTAATATCTCGACACCGACTCAACCGGTTTTCTTTTCTATCAAAATCTTCGTCTTGATATCTTTTATATATCTAGTCTGAATCATTTACTTATCTAGTTCATACAAAGTTTTCGAGATATTGAATGAAACACATTTACAATAATGATACGCGAAAAGGATTGGAAGAACCATTCGGAAGCGCTCTATCAATTGATTGATGGCGAAAAAAAACGCACACGTAAAATTAACAAACTCCACAACCGCAAATCTGCAGTTGCAAATCTCCAGCAGCATATCGCAGCTGCCTACTTGTTTCTCTTCTTTTCAGTTAGATTTATTCCACGGAGCGTCTGATAGGATTCTTCGCAGGTTTATAACCCAATTTGCTCATTTTCTTTATTTCTTTACTTTCTTGTACATTTCTTCATCAATATCAACTTTATCGATTCTTTCTCCTTTTTTTCTCTTCCTATTATTTTTTCTTCTTCATTCATTTTCATTTCTTTCATTATTTCTTTCACTATTCTTTCATTTTAATTTTTTGTTTCTCTTCTCTTTTTTATCGTGATTTCTATCAGTTTCTCTCTGTCTTCACCTACGCTTTGTTTCCGCATTCTTCTCTGTCGCTTTTGCTTCCTAATTTCTAATAATTTTGTTTTTTTTTTCAGGGAATTTCATCTGTCTCATATTTTTGCATTTTGTTTTCATAATTTTTATAATCAGTTTATTCAATCTTTTCTTTTCGAAGACTCAGTGTCATAGATATTGTAATCTACTCATTCAAACTGTCAATTTTGACCTCTCTATCTCTCATCAGCTAATTTTTCTTGAGCTGTTTACAATATATATTCAGCTTCCTTTAAGCTGTAGTTGTTGTTGTTATCAGCTCAATCAAGCTGTCTTTGAACGATCAGTTTCACCTCAGCTCTACATTCTTTTTAAGCTGTTCCAAATACTTATCCAGCTTCTCTAGAGCTGTCACCATTCCAGCTGATCCAAGCTGTCATCCGTTCCAGCTGATTCTCTTGATCATTAAGTTCTGCAGCAGCTGTATTGTCCAGCTAGTTAAAGCTGTTATTGTAATAATTTGGAAGTCTTATAAAATATTATTCGCTCATAATTTTTCAATAAATAAAAAATATATTAAACAGCAAATAAATTGTAATTTTCATTTCGGTCATAATGCCCTCATTCAGTCGTCAAAGAATATTGGCCAGTGGGCGGGAGGCTTGGTTGGCTGATGATGAAATCGATCACTTTGCACGCCTCCTCCATCAACAATTTCAATTTCAATTCCGGGAATCCTGGAAATTCCAAATTCCCGAATTTATGGAGCCAATTGATCCTAAGAAGAGTCATATTCATTTACTGCATAGTTCAAGTGAAGACTTCTCTAAAGCAGATGCTTGGCAAATGCGTGGTGGACATTGGATTTGCACATGGTTTGATACCAAGTCCATTCATATATATGATTCTTCGAATGCATATGAGCTCAAGAATTGTCATAAACAGTTTTTACAAGCTCTGTATCCAGCGTTGGTGCTCAATGATGTAAACATCAAGTTCTGCACAGTTCAACAGCAAAAGAATGGGTTTGATTGTGGGGTTTTCGCCATCGCTTTTGCTGTATCAATTGCTTTCGGGGACAATCCGGAACGAATCACATATGACGTTTCGAAAATGCGAACACATTTGTTACATATTTTTGAGACTGGAACGATTTCCAGATTTCCTACTATCTCGGTGCCTAAGAAGGTCAAGACTTTGAAGCGAAACATATCAATCTCCACCAATCCAATGATGAAGAAAAAAATATCATTGGATGAAAACATGGAAAATCTAGAAATGAATCGCAAAACGTATACTCGAGCTGGTATTGATGGAGATCAATCGCTTGGAGATGAGAGTGTCGCGCATCCAATGGACATTGATTTAAGCAAAAATGAGAAACCTTCGTTGAAACGAGTCCTTCGAGAATTACCTTCTGATGGGAATACAAATTCAAATGTACCGTCTACGAAAAAAAGGCGAAACGTTAAGAATCAAGATGTTCTTCCGTTGCACGCTGAATTTTTGGATATGATTAGAAATAACGAACGGTGGGCGGCAAGTTGTTCCCCGGAAAAAATCTCCCGAAAAAAATCTCCCGGAAAAAATCTCCCGAGGAAAAAATTTCCCCGGAAAAAATTTTCCCGGAAAAAATTTCCCCAAACTAAAAATTTTGTGGGAAAAAATCTCCCAAAACAAAAATTCCCCGGGAAACAATTTCCCGAGAAAAAATTTCCTTTGAAAATAATTTAATAATTCAATAATTATTCAATTATTATTTAAATTAATTGATAATTAATCAATTAATTCAAAAGAAGAAAGAATCTCGGTGACATACCAAAATTCGCTCGACCAAAATTCCCGCGTCAAAATTCCCAGCGAGAAAATATCCCTGCGACAAAATTCCTCCGTCACAAAATAACCAGCAACAATCATCGTATATGTATACGTTTGGGGGGGCCGGGGGGGGGGGGGTGGGGGGGGGACAACACACATTTTGATGATAAGCTGCTCCCGCCGTTATAGTCCCGGGGTTTGTGGTAAGGTAAATTACGTACACATCGGAGGACATCGGAGCGCATAAATGAATTGACGGAAGTAATATTGATTTTTTCCCGGGAAATTTTTGTTTGGGTAGATTTTTTCCGGGGAAATTTTTGTTTTGGGAGATTTTTTCCGGGAGATTTTTTCCGGGGAGGAAATTTCCTAGAACCATAACGAACAACTTAAAGAAGAGCATATAAGCTTTTTTGGACAGATATTATCAAAGTATTCAGATTATCGTCATCAAGATACATTATTCGTGCAAAGACCTCAGTGGATTACGCCAATACCTTCTGCGATGAAACATATCCAGATTCTCTATAGCAATGATGGTCAATGTAGTGGTAAATTCGGTCATTGGATTTGTAGCTTCTATGATGGTAAACACATAAATATTTATGACTCTATGAATAGTCGTTCTTTACATAATGACCACTTGATATTTCTGCAGCATCTTTATCCATTCTATAATGTGACGAACAGTTCAGTACAATTCAAGACTGTACAAACGCAATGTAACGCAGTGGACTGTGGCATTTTCTTTATAGCTTTTGCTATAACTCTATTATTCAGAGAAAATCCAGAGCGTGTAAAATATGATGTATCTCTAATGCGTGGGCATTTGCTCAATATGTTCCAAACTATGGAGATCAGGCAATTCCCTACGATTTCCAACCTGAACATATCAAAATCCATTTCTCTACAAGAGATTCAAAAGAAAGAAAGAGGCGCATATCAGCAGCGCATCTCCAATGATAAGAAGTTTTCATGCATTGATGACGATGCTGGAAGCTCGAGAGAAAGAGAATACGTTCAACAGGTCGATAAGAAAAGAGGAAATCTCGTCAAATCTAGTACTCAAGGTCATTCGAATATAAAAAATTACGAAATGAGTGCTGAAACAATGCCACCGAATTTTGTTGGAACTGATGCAGGAGACTTGCTAAAAACTGACAGAGTCAATGAAACTGATCCTTATAATTTGGGACATTGTGAAACAGTTGACAAGAAGATTGATGCTGTGAATAAAAAGATGATCACACTAGGAAAACAATCGATAACCGTGTTAAAAGATGAAAAAAAGTCTTGCAATAAAGAAAAAAAGAAAAACGCCACGAAGCGAGTAATGAAAGAAGTTACTACTCAAGTGACTTCTAAAACTCGAGAAGTTAAACCGGAAACTATTCCAACCAAATCCTGTCCTGAGCACTACGTTGAAAAATTAGTGAACGTTATCAAGAAATTTGGAGAAATGAGTTCAGCAGAGAGTAGTCTCGAAGCTCAGAAGATAGTCAAGTGGTGTATCGAACAACGAAAGGCTTATATAAAAGATTTGAATCGTTGGTTAGATACACTACGCAACACTGCAGACTACCATCTCACCAAAATGAACGGTAATAAAAATGAAAATAAAGCATCGAATCTCTGTGGGTTGTCCAGACATACATCATCGACAGAAGCCTATTTCTATGAAATAGTATACACGTTCAATATACCCGAAACTTTTCCAATACAAATGAATCTGAAGGGACAGGCAATGAATATATTGCCATTGATCAAAGATAGGATGCATCGCACAAAATGGGTATGTGACGTATACTGTCAAGTCTCACAGAATGAGGATGTACTCGGAGATTATCAAAAATTTCTTGAATCTTTGGCAGTGCAAAAGCTACGTACTCTACCAGAATTTTTGAGAAGTTGCTTCTTCAAACATTCAGCTGATAAGTTGGGTCACCAGGCTCATTGTTATATACAACAGAATCCTTGCAAATCTTTGTTCTTTTCCGTAGAAATGTTAGCATCCCACTTTCCAACCGTAAGAAATGTAAAAAGACTTTTATATAAACTTAATGAATCATTAGAAAAATTGGCTTACCTTGATAACGCTCTAGAATCGACAGACTTAGATACATTGAGAAAGATATCTAATGATATGAAGAAATCAGGACAATCTTTTGACTCTTTAATAACAGGAAATGATGATTTGGATGAGGATATGATACAAATCAGGTATAAAAAAGCCTTTGTAGCAATGGCGAAACGGGGTATGCCAGAATATCCATGCATTTCGTGCCAGAAATGGAACTGTAGAACTGCCGTCAGAGCTATCGAACACCTACAGCGCGATATTCAATGCGTGCATTGGGACAATTTGAAAGGCTTCATTGTAGAAAATACCTCCTACTTCAGTGATTACATATGTGATTATTGCTTGGGAAAGTTTCGACAGAATCAATTACCACCAACTTGCATATTGAATAATCATGTTGTAGGTGAAGTGCCTGACGAAATCAAAAATATGAATGAATATGAAAGAATACTCATTCAAAGAGCAAAAGTCTTCCAAGTTGTGCAGAGAGCGGGAACAGTTCAGAAGAAAAACATTCCACATACGATGCGGATCCAGAAACTGAAAGGTCAAACATTCCATTTGCCATTACCATTGGAAGAAACTCTCGATAAAATCGCTGCAACAACTGATCCTATTAATAGAAACCATGAGTTATATATCTTAATCCGAGGGCTCCCCAATAAATCGAGTATTGTTTGGCAAAAATTGGTCAATATGGAGAAGGTATTCACAGCCTTGAAATGGTTACAAAGTAACAATCCACTTTATGCCAATATCGAATTGCCAAAATCAGCTCAAAATCTGATGGAATGGGTAACTGGTGACGACATTGAATATCATATAGAATTAGATGAAAGTGATACAGATGATGATTGTGAAATGGAATCTGAGGCTAATAACAACGAAGGCGGAAAAGAAGCTCAAGACGATGATCCAAGCTCAATTGCTACATCCAGTTCCGCAACACAAATAAATGAAAAAGCTAGGGAAAAAGAAACGAATGAAGAAGGAGTTATCTCTCCTGGTGGTGCTGAGGCTCCTCCTAGACCGTCGCCGATGGTCACTCAAATTTCCGAAACCTCCCAGCGATTTGAGCAATATACAGTTTATCCGACGCACGATGAACGAGTCAATGATACCGCCTGTAATTTATATCAAATGAAGAAGGTACGGGACATACCATTGAATTACAACACGGAAAACTTGGATTTACTATGTTTTCCTGATTTATATCCATATGGCGAGAATGGACAAGGAGAAGAACGCAATACGCCTATTCAGGACCAGGAGTACATTAAGATGCGACTATGCTCGAGAACAGCACAGTTTCGATTGAACCAACAGTATTTGTTCTATCTATTAAATAATACCAATATTAGACAAATTAACAGTGGGATTTATCACACCTTGCACGTCACGAATCCCCGCCAGAAGTATGCAGCGGGGAGTTATTTGCAACAAATTCGAGACGGAGGGGCAGAAGGAAATATGAACACGATTTTCGAACGTCTTCGTAATTCGGAACAATATTGGAAAAAGCCCCGGAACAATTTGAAATGCATGGCTAGACATTACGGACCCGCCACATGGTTCCTTACCGTCAGTCCTGCAGAATGGAATTGGAAAGACATGATTCTCTATGTGCGCAGAATTAATACTCCTTATTTGGACAAATTGTCTGATGGTGAAGTCATCGCAGCAGATCCTGTTTCTGTATCTAGATTTCTCGATACAAAATTCCATGCTCTACTCGATTTTCTTCTATCAGATGATCATCCGATCGGTAAAATCATACATTATTTCTGGCGAAGAGAATACCAAGGACGTGGAACCCAACATTTCCATTTATTGATATGGGTTGAAGGAGCACCGATTGTTGGTATAAATTCTAATGACGAAGTAGCTGAGTTCATTATGAAGTACGCTACTTGCACTACACCTGATAAGAATATCTCTCCAACTTTACACCGTCGTGTTACTACGTATCAAAAGCATAAGCATAACAGTTATTGTTTACGCTCGAAAAAAGAGAAGTCTGGAAAAATTACAAAGAAATGTCGATTCGGCTTCCCACGCCCTGAAACTGATAAATTTATCTTACGTGATCCTGCCATTTCGATTGCTGGACGAAAAAAGTTGAAATCAAAATCCAGATTCTATGATCTACCTCGAAGTAAAGGAGAAATTTTCATTAATGATTACAATCCAGCAATTCTTGTTGCCTGGGAAGGAAACATGGATATTCAGTTTATTGGAGAGAGCTCATTGCTTTTAACTCAATACTGTACGAAGTATTCTACAAAATATGAAATATCTAAAACATCTACTGTTATCGAGGAAGCGAGCTCTACAAAAACAGTGAGACAAAAATTATGGAATATAGGGATGCGTGCCCTCCAACATCATGAACTCGGAGCTCTCGAAGCTGCAGATACGCTATTAGGAATTTCTCTGTATGGAACTGATTCTCACACTACCATCAAATGGTTAGATGTAAGAATGGTTCGAAGTCGAAAAGTGAAGGATTTCGACAAAATCGAAAAGTTGGACAAAGAATCCACAGATATATTTTGCCCCTCATTCATTGATGATCATTACCCAAATCGTCCCAAAGCACTTGAGTCTTTATGTCTCTATGATTTCTGTAAATGGTATGACATCGTCAGAACCAAACCAAAAACTGAAGGAGTTGAGTACTACGAGTTGAAGCCTTCTTTATTTTTGAAGAGGCGTGAGCGAGGTTACTTAATCAATCATTGGAGACGCAACATTAATACTGAGCCGGAAAAGTATTTCTTCACCTTGTTATTACTATTCAAACCGTGGAGGGATCTAGATGAACTGCGGAAAGGTTTTTCGTCTTATACTGAGACTTTTGAAAATGAAAAAGAATTGCTTGCCAAAGCGTGTGAGTATCATCATGAAGCGGAAGCTTTCCAAAAAGGATTAGATTACATTTTGGAACAAATTTGCGATGAAATCGAAAAACCGGAGAAAGAAATAACGCAATCTCCTGGAATCGAGGTTGGTCGTGATCCGAAAGAGGGCAAAATAGCCATGAACGAATTTAATGATATGGAAGAAAAAGCTGTGAAGAGAGTAGATTTGAGTGTTATGATTGACCAAATGAATATAGACCAGAAAAGAATTTTTGATAATGTCAAAAACGTATTATCTTCAAAGAATGAAATACTGCGTCTCTATGTCAGCGGTGAAGGTGGAACGGGAAAAAGTTTCTTGATTGAAGTAATAAGAACTTGGGTTCGTAAGGAAATGAATAAAAAAACAGCAGTTACGGCCCCGACAGGTATCGCAGCCTTCAATATAGATGTATTGACCATTCACAGGTATTTTTAACTGCCCATCGAGCATGATGATACTCCAAAATATAGGCAGCTATCCGATAATTTGTTGAAACTCATGCGAGAGGAAATGTGTGATGTTGAGCTCATAATAATCGATGAAATATCGATGGTATCTAATATTACCTTGCTGTACATTAATCAAAGGCTTATGGAAATATTCGACACATTCGAAGACAATGATGGCTGGTTTGGTAAAAAACACATTCTCTTTTTCGGAGATTTATTGCAATTACCACCCGTTCGCCAAGATCCACCCTATGTCAAACTATCATCAATTGCGAAAATTCACTGTCGAGGACATCAATTTGTTGGAAACTCGAAAATTCGATATAGGGTCACCAAAAACAGCAGAAAGAGTTCGTCTGCTGTCAATGTACATGAAAAATTTACCCTCAGACGCTGTATGTTTACTAGCAACTCGTAAACAATGTGAATGCTTGAATACGATCATGTTGGAGGAGCTTCCCACCGATGAAATAGTACTCATTGCCGAAGACTCAATAGACTGTCGTAATCCCCGATTGAGGGCGTCAGCTATGAAAATTCTTGAAAAGGTGGAAAAAAATGATCGTTCGTCTGCTGGTTTAGCAAAAATTATAACCATTAAGGTAGGTGCGAAGGTTATGGTGAGAAGAAACATCGATGTTACAATCGGTCTGGTGAACGGAACGATCGGAGTTGTAACGTCTGTCGTAAAATGCATTGATCGGGCGGTGGAATATATCAAGTCCATAACTATACGTCTAGCATCCGGACAAGAATATGGAATTGAGCGTATGGATGTGAAGTTTGAAATTATGAATGATACTTACATTACGAGAAGTCAGTTTCCACTTTCTTTGAGTTATGGAATTACAATCCATAAGAGTCAGGGATTAAGTTTGCACAATGCAGTCATGGATGTGGGGCAGACTATATTTTCTTCCGGTCAAACATATGTTGCCCTCTCCAGAGTTACGACTTTAGAGGGAGTTCACCTAATCAATTTTGATCCCTCATCAGCGAAAGCCTCCTTGGCCGCAATTGAAGAATACAATAGACTTCGAGCAGAATACAGACCCAACTTGGCTCAAATCGTTCTGTCTCACAAATATTGGGCGAAAGTATGGGATACCCAATGGGCATTTGAAACTGGCTCTACTGACGAGGCGAATGTTCATACCAAAAAAGATACTGTCAAAATATCTGTTTGTGGTTTGAACAATACTGACGGTAGCTCTAGTCATGCAAACGCAGTAGTTCAATGCATCATTCATTCTCCTATTATATGTCGAGAAATACAACAAACTCCTGGAGATGAGTATGCGGTGATAAATAATTTCCTCCGCAAATACATGGAAAGATCACAAGTTTTGGATGCAAGCATGCTGAGGCAGTTTGTAGGAAGTTCATTGTGCCTTGACAATGAGCAGGATCCAGTTTTATTTCTGGAGCATTTTTGCAACAAAGTAAATGGCCTACGACAACATGTTCAACAGGAGCTAACTCATCTTGATCGATGTAAATCATGTAATTATACAAAAACTTATAAAAAGAACAATTTTGTGATGACTTTATCATTGGAAGACATAAAGCAACCGGTGGCTTTGAATGACTTGATCAAAAAGTCATTTTCACGTTGGACCGATGTCCTTCAATTTTGCGACAATTGTGGACATGTCACTAACTTTGCACGTAAGACAGAGATAACTAATAGTAGCGCTGTCCTTATTATCAAGATAGATATTTTCCCGTGCAACAAGAAAGATATAAAACAGAAAATTAGCAATTGGAGGATCAAAGCAGTCCCAACGACTGTAGTTGGTGTATGTGATAAATCGTACTGTGTCAGCAGTGCTGTCTTACACTGCAATGACGAGACGATTGATCACTATACTGCCTTGTTGAGGGATCAAAAAAGTGACTGGATACATATTGACGATTCAATCGTTACAAAAATGCGATGGCCAAGAAACTCCAAAAACGTGTATCTCTTGTTTTTGGAACAAAGTAAATCTAAATGGAAATAATATCCTGATGACAAGATGAAGATTCTTTTTTTAATTTCTCGGGATAGGGAAGTTATTGTAATCACCCCGAAAATTGAAAATCGAATTTTCATGATATCTCCACGTTTCAAGGTCACCACAACACTCCCCGACCATTTTCAAGATGATGTATGTATGTATGTGTGTGTGTGTGTGTAGATTCGTCCGTGACCAAAAATTATGGTCAACGATATCTCATGTACGGATGATGCGATCGACGCCATTAATGGCGCAATCGAAGCATCTTCATTCAACTTAGAGCTGAAAAGATTTTGGAAAAAATTGTTTCGGTCGTTCTCAAGTTTTTCCAGAAAAACATGGAATGAAAAAAAAAAATTTTTTTTTGTTTGTTTTTCTTCCAAACAATAATGAGGAAGAAAACGGGAAGTTATTGTTGCTACCCGCTAAACGGGCCACACCAATATTGCAACGCACTCATCCATGGGAGCGAGCTTGCGAGCGACCAACAACGCACCACTAGTTTCTTTTAACGTCGCTATTATTATGCTACCGTTTGTTGTGCTCATCAGTGACAGGGGCTTACGATGTGTTAGTTAATGAAGCACTTACAAATTATAGCGGTGCTTGTACCAGTTGGCTCAGACCTGTCACCGAATTACAAATCCATCACCCTACCGACTGAGCCACTGTAGGCCCCTAGACGAATATTCTGCATGATAAAAGCTAACGATGGGTTTCATAAAGGTGCATCCATATATCTCTGACTAGTGACATTATGCCACGGCCACGATTCTCATGACGATTATCGTGAGAATTCGCATGAAAATTGGTTATGAGATGTGCACCATGACACTTTCTAATGCATTGACTTCATTGTCCAACACATCGTGCGACACTCGTACTCCCCACGAGTAAAGAAATTTCTAACCTCATAACGACGGCCCAGGCAACATTTTTCCGTAATAATTCGCGCTTTGCCGAAGAGCAGTACGGAAGAAAGAATTCTCTTTATGGACTCATTTTGAAAAAACTATTGAAATCTTGAAAAAAAACGAAAACGAAGTTTTCTTTTAAAAAAACGCCAAGTAACCATTTTGACGCGTATTTTATTATCTTCTGGGCATTTGAAAAAAAAAAACAAATGGAGTAAAAAGCGCCAAGTCAGATATGCTTACGGGAAAAAAATTAGTAGAGGCAGGACCAAGGTACTTGGCGCGGTTGACAAGATGAAGACGACGAGACTCTCAGTAAGTACTGTTAACATTGAGAATTGATCGAATGATGCTCAGCAGGGATTTTGACAATAGAAAAAAACCGCGCCAAGTACCTTGGTCCTGCCTCTACTAATTTTTTTCCCGTAAGCATATCTGACTTGGCGCTTTTTACTCCATTTGTTTTTTTTTTTTCAAATGCCCAGAAGATAATAAAATACGCGTCAAAATGGTTACTTGGCGTTTTTTTAAAAGAAAACTTCGTTTTCGTTTTTTTTCAAGATTGACACATTCTCACACCGACTCGAAGGTAAATCCACTCAAAAATCACGAATTACTGATTAAAATCATAAAATAATTAACCTCAACCGTGAAATCTTCCTCAATAATGCATATAACTCTGGAATTATTCATTTTAGGAGAAAATATCAAAAGACCTTTTTTGATGCTGACAAAATTTCCCACAAAAAATGTCTTTTGATAAATTCTCTTAGAACCTGACGTTTTCCAGATAATTCAATAATTAATCAGAGAGAATTCCAACTGGACCAATTCCTAAATTACTCTCACTTAATTATCAATTTATCTCCTAATCGAGTGACTTAATCCGAAAATCTTAGAAGACCTTTTTTGTAGCCTACAAGATTTTCTACAAAAAAGGTCCTTTTTTATATCCCCCTAAACCCCCTCCTTCTCCAGATAATCTCCCCCCAAACTGAAGGAACCCATCTAACTGCTTTGAAAATCTTTCAGAACCTCATCAACATCTCTATCATCACCACCACCAACACCATCATCATGTCCCGTACAAGCAGCCTCGTAAACGCAACTCATCCCTCTCCACCCATGAGGAGAGTGACATGCTGATAAAAGACTTTCAATCAACGTCAAGCAAAAGCTCGTCTTCGTAAAATGGACTCAGACTTCGACATGATGTTCAAAAGTTTTTCAAACCAAATGAGTAACTCTCTAAAATTCCCCCAGAGGCTCATAAATTGACACTTGGAGTTCTATCAAGATTCCTGGAGGATCAGGACCAGGACTACGACGATGTCTCATCAACCAGTGAAGACATTCCACCCTTAATTCCCCCCTCAACAGTCAAGAATTCAAAATCTCTGAAGAGACACACAGCAGCTTCTGTGGACGATGGATATGTTACAGAAAGTGGGATTGGTCAGGAGAGGGTCTCAAGGGCTGACAAGGTCACATCAATGACCCAAAAGCCCAGAAATTCAAAATCATCATCCAGAACAACTGGGAGAGTCCAAAAATCAAGTGCATCGAGTGATAGAAGATCAAATTCACACTCGAGAGGGGTTTCCTCTAATATTCCTCAGTTGGATGCTGAGGCTCTCAGGCAACTGCAGATGTTGAAGGGACATATTGATAGGGTCATTGATACGCAGTAGTTTAGTTAATCAGTTTTAATTTGATTCGATGATGATAAATGGATTATTGATAGGTTTATGGATTTTTAGGAGATAAATTGATATTTTCTAAGAGTTTCGAGGATTGTAGGGGAGAGAGGAGTGAAGATGAGTGATGACTAATTATTTTTCAATTTTGTATTTTGTATTTTTGTCAATGTAATAAAGATGAATTCATTTTATACATTTTTTGTTGGGTTTTTCATTTATTATTTAACAAATATCTCAGTAAAAATTGAATTTAAAGAAAAATCTGAAAAGACCTTTTTTGTAGAGAATGAAATTTAAACAAAAAAGGTCTGTTAACATTTTCATGTAAAACCACTAGTTCTCGAAATAATCGCAAAATAATGAATACGAAATTACAATTTTAGGATAATTTTTTTCAATTAAAAGGATTAAAATGATAAAACGATTGCAAAAACTCATAATCTATTGATTCATTTTTCCGATGAGTATTTATACGGAAATACAAAAATAAACAACGCAGACTTCTCGAAAATTCACAAAAATCGTATGACACAAAAAAAAAATATTTTCCTCTCCAGCGCGGCCCACCAACTCCCCATGAGTAAAAAATCTTCTAACCTCATAACGACGGCCCAGGCAACATTTTTCCGTAATAATTCGCGCTTTGCCGAAGAGCAGTACGGAAGAAAGGATTCTCTTTATGGACTCATTTTGAAAAAACTACTGAAATCTTGAAAAAAAAACGAAAACGGAGTTTTCTTTTAAAAAAACGCCAAGTAACCATTTTTACGCGTATTTGATTATCTTCTGGGCATTTGAAAAAAAAAAAACAAATGGACTAAAAAGCGCCAAGTCAGATATACTTACGAGAAAAAAATTAGTAGAGGCAGGACCAAGGTACTTGGCGCGGTTGACAAGATGAAGACGACGAGGCTCTCAGTAAGTACTGCTAAAATTGAATTGATCGAATGATGCTCAGCAGTGATTTTGACAATAGAAAAAAACCGCGCCAAGTCCCTTGGTCCTGCCTCTACTAATTTTTTTCTCGTAAGTATATCTGACTTGGCGCTTTTTAGTCCATTTGTTTTTTTTTTTTCAAATGCCCAGAAGATAATCAAATACGCGTAAAAATGGTTACTTGGCGTTTTTTTAAAAGAAAACTCCGTTTTCGTTTTTTTTTCAAGATATCACTGTCACTGATCAACTTTTCATTAGGGTTCTTCATAATGAGTAATTCTAGTAAACCCGCAGTACCTGAATATTTCACCTCTTTAACTTTGATAAAACCATCTTCAAAGTATATGGGTGAATTTCCAATCATAAAATTACGGGTTAGTCTACGAACCCCATATGATTTATCCCATTTTTTCGTGTTGATTTCTGTTAAATATTTCCAAACAAAACTATCCTCATCAAGATCACCATAAGAAATATTTCCAAATGACATTGCACTTGCATTGTGAGGATCATTGTGGGGATCATTGTCAGGATCTTTCAATGATGATGAAAATAGTCTCTGATTCAATGTTTTATCATTGAAAGAATTTTCAGCTGCAGAGATGAAGCTATCCATATCCTCATCTTCTCTTAATGATCGCTTTAAGGTACTTAGAGGACCCCTCTGGTGTTGTGGTGTTGCAGGTAGCGGTAGTTATGCCATTGGTGACTCATTTACACCCGTCGTAATGATTCTCCGCCCATCATCAGATAATTGCATATCATTAGACAAGTCCACATTTTGTCTATCGGATAATCCAACATTTCTGGATGTTAATTGCTGGAGAGGTGTGATTATGGGTTTGAAAACTTCATTCATTGCATCATCAACGTTATCTCTACCCAATTTCAATAATTTGTGTTTTCGTTGAATAGCTTTACGCGCTGCAGAAATCTGACTCAAAAGTTCCTGTTGTCTAGACAACTCATCCTTGGACAGTGGCATGTTGACTCAATAAGTTCTACCCTGTAACTGTTTACTTCACTCCTCCACAACCATTATTTATTCGAATGAAACAGTCAAAATTCTTTCTATATCTCCCCGCATCTATATTACTATCTTTATCAATAACCAGAAACGTATAATTATCCTTCCAACAAGCTGAACATAATTCTTTAAACTTTTCAAATGGCATATCTGTATTTACATGATCGTTGTAAATGTGTCTCAAATTCATTTCATCTTGTTTGAATAATACAAGAAAATTCATATTATTACGCACCAGATGTTTTGGTATGCGAGCATATGATTGACACAGGTAGAAACTATCCACATTTTTATGTCTTCCCATACAGAAATAGGCTTTTATATTATTTTCTTTTTCACAAGCAACATCATTGAATATGAATAACGAGTCTGTTCTTGCATTATCAACTGAGACCCCGTCTTCATTATCTGAAAAAGGAAGATAATTCAAACCATCGATAGATTTCAGCAATTCTTGTAAGAATTGATATTTGGGTTGATTCAGAGATTTTGAATACACATAAATATTCTCAAATCTCAGACCATTGGGGTGAACTATGAGATTCAATAGTGCGTTAGTTTTTCCACAATTAGATGGTCTACAAAAAACTGCTCGGATAGTATTGGGCAATAATGAACCATGACGTTTAGGCTTTCTGATATCCTTTGAAGTCACTGAATCGAAATTGAGGACTGGCAATCCTGAACGATGTGTATTGAACTTCATCTTCATAACAACTGATAAGTAAATGTATAAATAGTTGGTTTTATAGGAGATCGATTAGTTCTCCTTTGAACATGATTGTGCACGGATCGTGTGCGAGGAAGAAAGGCGGTGGAATTTTGAATAAAATCATCAATAATCTCCCTGTTGAATTGCATTTACCTGGCTACCAGTATTATGGTCCAGGAACAAAACTTGCTAAGAGGTTAGCTCGAGGAGATCCAGGAATTAATCCGCTCGATTCTGCTTGTAAAGATCACGATATTGCGTATTCGAAAAATCGGGACGATATTTCTGCACGGAACAAGGCTGATAAGGTACTTGCAGATCGAGCGTGGAATCGTGTTTCAGCCCCAGACGCTACCATTGGTGAAAGAGCTGCAGCTCTCTTTGTAACAAACGCTATGAAAGCCAAGACAAAACTAGGTATGGGTGTGAGAATTGGAACAAAATCAGTGATGAGTGAGGAACGAAGATCATGTGCGAAAAAACGGGTGACAAAAAGACGAGTCAAGAAAGGGAAGATGGCCAAGTGAGTGACACTTGGAACAATCATTAGAGCTGCAAAAAATTCAATCAAACTGAATAAGGGGTCAGATAATGCCATCAAAACGGCACTTAAGGGTGCAAGAGCGGCTGTGAAGCAAATCGGTGGCAAAAGTAGAGTGAATGTTTCACGAATCATTCCTGTTCCATCAAAAGTTGGAGGAATCTTACCCTTCCTCGTGCCACTCTTTGCCAGATTGAGTGCTACAGGGGCACTAGCTAGTGGCGCTGCTGGCATTGCTAGAGCCGTGAATAGTGCCAAAGAGGCTAAACAACAACTGGCAGAGAATAAAAGACATAATGAGACCATGGAGGCTATTGCACTTGGTAAAGGATTATATCTTAAATCATACAAAAAAGGAATGGGTTTATATTTGAAGCAAAAAAACTTCTAACGATGCTACCACGCAGGGCTTTGACTGATGGAGATCTTGAAAAATATGCAAAACTTATGCAAATCCCATATTTTCGTGGAGTTTTTATGCGCAATGACTTACCGAAAAATGGAGCCTTAAAGAATGAATCAGCAATCATTAATTTAGATGATAAAGAGGGTCCTGGAACTCATTGGGTTGCATATAAAAAATTTGGAAATAACGTCACATATTTTGATAGTTTTGGGAATTTGCAACCACCTACAGATCTCTTCAATTACTTTGGCGTTGGTAGCATCAAATATAATCATGAACGTTATCAAAACTGGAATACATACAACTGTGGACATCTATGTTTGGCGTTTCTCACCGACTGCTTATATAAGGCTGAGAAGAAATGATTATCCATCAGTTGTTGTGTGGAAACCATGAGCGATTCATTTACATTGACACTCTCAGGGGTATCATCAGTCTTGGAGGCGCAATATTTTCCTCCAATTGAACTTTCCCCCGAAAAAAATTACGTTCTCGGGTTGGTTGAATTTTTAACATTTAATTCAATTCCAAACGTTGATGATAGTAATAATCAATTACATATAGAAGATAAAGTTATCACTATCCCTTTGGGAAGTTATGAAATAAATGACATTTCGAAATATATTGGAAAAAATTTAGCTAAGAGTGATATTACTATAAATATCAGAAGTAATAATAATACATTACGGAGTGAATTGAGATGTAATAAAGATGTAGATCTAAGACCTGTAAATTCCCTAGGTCGACTTTTGGGTTTCACCCCAAGAGTTTTGAAAGCTAATAAAACTTATGAATCGGATCAACCTGTGGCCATTCTTAAAGTGAACGCCTTACGAGTCGAATGTAATATTACTACCGGAGCATACATCAATGCGACTAAAGCTCACACAATCCATGAATTTTTCCCTGTGGTTCCCCCTGGATATAAAATTGTAGAAGTGTCATCACATGTCATTTATTTACCAATCGCTGTCAAAACTATTAACGATTTACAACTTCGCATCGTTGATCAAGACGGAGACTTAGTGAATTTTCGTGGTGAAACGATTACCATTAGACTGCACATCAAGTCTATTTAATGATCATGGGCATTGTGTATAACCGCAAGATTGGACACTCCTATATTGATCAACAACCATGTCCTGCTTCAATCAGTTCGCATGCGGGCTTCAAGGTGTTAACATCTCAGAACGTAAAGTATCTCGAGAGTCTCGGTCTGGCAGTGAGAAAAAGTGGACGAGGCGCTTCTGTCAAATAAAAGTTATATTTGCTTGTTGTACACCATGGAGGAGACCTTAAATATTAAGATGCCAGTGGCGTTTGATGAATCTATTGCTCATTATGAGATTCATGCACATCAACCATATTCTTCAACAGGGCTTGATAATAGTGATGAGATCAGAATCACAGTACAAAATCAGGATCTCTGTATGCTGCCTAGTAAGAGCCACTTACATATTACTGGAAAGCTGCTTAAAGTGGATAACAATGTTGCAACTGTTACGAAATTGGTGAGTAATGCCATTTGTCATTTGTTTCAAGAGATCCGTTCATGAAGTTAATGCTATTGAGATAGATAAAATAAAAAATGTTGGAATTACTACGCTCATGAAGAATTTCATTTCGTTGACACCCAATCAGAGCATTTGGATGGAAAATGCAGGCTGGATTGGTGTGGAGGAGAGAACGAGTTTAGTTGATGCAAACGGTTGTTTCGATGTTTCCATCCCATTGAGTATGCTATTGGGATTCGCAGAAGATTATCGAAAGATTATGATCAATGTAAAACACGAGTTGATATTAACTAGAGCTCGCCATGATACTGATGCTATAATCCAAACCGCTGCTGAAGATGTGAAAATAAGCATCAGTAAAATTGAGTGGTTAATTCCATACGTAACATTAGCGGATAGTAAGAGAATTGAATTGCTACGTTTCATTCAAAAAGATCCTGCTATATCAATGAGCTTTCGATCCTGGGAATTATATGAATATCCACTGCTTCAGCAAACGACAAAACATGTGTGGACAGTAAAAACCGCTACTCAGCTTGAAAAACCACGATATGTCATTCTGGGTTTTCAAACAGCTCGAAAGAATAGGAAAAAGAAAAATGCTAGCCATTTTGATCATTGCAATATTGCTGATGTTAAGTTATTCTTAAATTCTCAATGTTACCCATATGGTCATTTAAATATCAATATGGCTCAGAATCAATATTCTCTAATCTATGATATGTATGCAAACTTTCAATTATCATATTATGATCAACAAGCAATCAATCCATTGTTAACAAAAAACCAATTCTCAACTCATGCGCCATTAATTGTCATTGGTTGTTCTAAACAAAATGAGTCTTTAAAATTTGGACCAGTAGATGTCCGTCTAGAGTTTGAAACGACTGAGAGTTTTCCATTAGAGACTGCTGCTTATTGCCTCATTCTACACGATCACATTGTAGAATATCACCCGATTAGTGGAGGTGTGAAGAAGTTAGTTTAAATCTGGAGAGTGGGGGTGAGGCTATAAATGACAATTTTCATCTCATCAACACATCAGTCATGATGGAGCTACTCCTGGATATACAAGGTTTCCAAGGTGCATACAATGAATTTATCGTCAAAGAATTAGCCTACGTCTCCCTGGATACTCAAGTTGTGCTACCAATAGTGAAGTATTTCCAACCACCATCGCCACTTCATACTATACCTGTGAAATATAGGGTTGCGAATCAGTGGCTCGAGCATAATTACCATGGATTGTCATGGAATTATGGAAATATACCATATAATCAAGTGGAGAAAATATTAGAACGTGATATGGAGCATATTGATAAAATTTATGTGAAAGGTCATGAAAAAAAAGAGTGGTTGAAACGAATATTCCGTAATTCACTACCTTTGGTAATTGATATCGAGGAATATTTTGAAGACTCTCCATCAATATCAGCATTCAGAGGGCTGCCTTCTGAGAGTTGTCCCTTGCACCGTAATATGGTGAAAATGACTTGTGCTATCAAAAATGTTATATTACTACGAAAGTGGATTTCTACCAAGATAATACGATCCCTGGATCGATCTTTACGTTTATACTTTGAATTAAAACATTTAACTCTTATGGATGCTCAAGATATTGCCCATCTACCACATTCCTTCATAAGTACTTTTGCAAGATTTGATGTGCATGGTTCATGGGATAAATTAACAGATGATATGAAAACCAATAATGAAATAATGCGGTGTAGACGATGTCTGAAACACAATCAACGTATAAACGGATGTAATATTGATGGGCCACCTCCCCAGGGGGTTTCATCTTCATAGGAAAAAGTAAAGCTTGGAGTAGGGGTAAAAAATAGTTGTAAATGCTGTGGTTGAGGGCACCAGCATCTTTGAAACAAACAAAAAACGCTCCGTCAATCTAACCTGAAAAAAAAAACAGGAAATATATATCATGTAAACAATCGTGGGTTATAGATATATAGATGCTGGATTCATTCAAGGAATCGGTGGAATCAGTTTTTCTAGTGAAAATTATTTTCAATAGTAGTGATAACTCTCTTTTCATCTGCTTGTATATTCAAATAATTTGATTGAAATGTCGGGAGGAAAAAATCGGTTGAAGAAGTCAAAGTGTGTCGTGCCCGGTTGTAGCTTAAAATCACCAACGAATTATCATCGTATTCCAAGCCGGAAGTGGGTTGCTGATATATAGAAAAAAGCGATAAATTCGCCTGTGTTGGAGCATGTGAAAACTGAAGACTTGGGTAAATACTTTGTGTGTTCTCATCATTTCCATGACAGTGATTATTCCACAAATTCATCTCGACGACTACTGATGATACACGCTCGACCTACTCGAAATCTACCTGTAAATTCAGTGATCTCAATGGAGAGCCGAGATATTATCCAGGAGGCTGTGGCAGGACTCGATATCAATGAGATTGAAGACGATGAGCCATTCAGGTGTGAAGATGTACGAGGGAAAATTGATCACGAATCTCTGGATGGAGATAAACTTCAGGCAGAACCCGAAGTCTTGGTACAATTCTGCTCAGATAACTCGACAAATGGAAATTCTGCAGAGGAGAGGCGATCTCGAGATGCAAACCAAGAGGCCATGGTGGGATTAGGTATTGACGGGATACAACACGATGAGATAATCTGTTGTGAAGACGAAGGAGGAAGCATCACTTATGGATCTGGTAATACAGATACACTTCGGATAGCACCACAAGTTTCGCTACAGTTTCTCTCAAAGAACTCGCCCACTACGAATTTCTCTACACCTTCTAAAGAAATACAAGTAATACCTGACCATCGAGGATACATTGAAAAGTTGAAAAAGGAGATTGTTCACTTGGAGAGAAAGAATAAGACTTTATCTCAGAAATTTAGGAGACAGGCGAAGAAGCTACAACAAGTGAAGGAGATTATGAAATCTGATCGAGTCGTTCATTGGGATTCTTTGACAGAATTCCAACAAAATTTTTTCACGAGTCAACTCAGGAATGCTGGAAGAAAGCCTAAGGTACACATGAATATATAAAACTCATATAAAGTTGATTGAATAATTGGAAAAATTATGTGCAGACTACTTAAGACATTCATAAATATTTTTAGTGCGCAATTTATTATTTAGTACTTCATGATTGTACAATTTTCCATATTTTTAACGGGCCGGCGATTTACTCATAAAGATAGAGTGTCAGGATTGGGTATGTCGAAGCGATCAGCCTCATATTATCGCTTCCTCTCATCGAATTTCATTGTACCAGGAACAACAACAGTGAACAAGGTTTTAAAAGCTATTCCCAGTTCTACAGGGCTTACTGAAATTGTATTGGGAAAATTGCGTGAGCTTGGAGAAAAATGGGATGAGAAGGAAAAATATTGTACGCTGATTTGGGACGAGGTTCATCTGATGCACCATCTTCAATACGACAAATCCGCAGATAAAATTGTCGGTTTCGAAGATTGGGGATTTAGAAGGAGAGCGAAGTTTGCTAATCACGGTCTCGTATTCCTCTTACGTGGAATCAACTCTGGATGGACGTTGCCAGTCTTCCACGGGTTCTGTGCTGCTCTAACAACCGAACCGGATTTAAAACGGTGCATTAAAACTGTTGTAGGAGCTGTTGAAGCGGCTGGATTCCATGTTGTAGTAACGATTTGTGATCAATCATCAACAAACAGAGTTGTAATCAAAAAATTAATCGAGGAGTCTAACAAAAGACGCAAGGATGGGGAGAAACCTGACTGTGAGTGGATTTTTTGTTTGTTTTGGATTCAATTATGAATTTTGCCAAAAATAGTAATGAATCTAAGTTTTTATAACTCAATAGCTATCACAACTCAAATGAATACCAGTACTATCAATGTCTCTAAACACGGGGTTGAATCTCTCTCTCTCCCTCTCTCTCTCTCTCTCTCTCTCTCTCTCTGAAAAAATAATGGGATAAAATAAAACAATAAAATTATTTATTGCAGATAACACAATTGTGATTGATGGATGCAAGATAATCGTCCTCTTCAATCCTCTTCACCTCCTTAAAGGCACTCGAAATAATCTACTGACGAAACCTCTGGAGATGGATATTTGTTTGACGGTGAAATCATTGAGGCAACATCTGGAAAAAAAACAGTACACCCAGAAGACGTGGCAACAGAGAGAAAGATTGCTCGGTGGTCAGTAATCGAAAAGGCGTATAAGATCGATCAAAGATCTCATGGATTCAATCTAAGGATGCCAAAACTATCAGATTTATCTATTTTCGG
Organism: Coelinius sp. EB29; assembly: GCA_035578325.1. NCBI lineage: Eukaryota > Metazoa > Arthropoda > Insecta > Hymenoptera > Braconidae > Coelinius > Coelinius sp. EB29. The sequence goes on along the minus strand of JAOZGT010000013.1, from coordinate 3,051,931 downwards.
AGATAAATTGAAGAAAATGAGAGTTAAAGACGCTACTCAGGTGTTGAGCAACACCGTTGCGAACTGCATCGCATCTTTTGCTGACACTGGTGAGTAACTGATAACTAATTAAAACACTATATCTTATCTAAAATGGTTAAAAATATTTGATAATATATAATTAATTGAAGTAACTCAATAGCGAGTTGATGAGATACAACGAGTCAACTCTCCTAGAAGGTGACCTCTCAGTGAATGTATTCTAATCTAATGGGGATAGGAGAATTTTGTTGGATGTCCCATTTAGTATTCAGTAATATTAGCCTGTCTCCCTTGAATTTATAGATATTTACCAGAAAGCCAACTCGAAGGGAGTGTAATTGAATCCTCTCTGTTAACTTTTGAATACTCAATGGATTATTTTTCGATGAAAGTATTGCTTCTCCATTTGTTTTATCACTGAAACATTGCAGAGCTTTCGTTGTAGGTCTTCCTCGAGAATTTTATGGAATTTTTGACATGTTTGTGCCACACTTGCCCTATTCTACAAGATAAAACAAAATACTTATCAGGATATTTATGTTTTAGTCTCACTAAAGGATCAGCAGAATACATCACACCACTACACACCATTCTACTAGCTTCGTCAGACTTTTTTACACTGTACCAAAAAATGCACATGGAATTAATAATTAAGGTGGCTGAGATTACACGACTCTACTTAGATATCTTCATACTTAAAATGATGATATCATGTATACTCGATGAGGACAATTGGTATCTCCTTGAAACTCAAAGGAGCGAGCCAAAAATTCATGTTAAGGTCAATTGTAGATACTGTCGAGATGCAGAGTCTCGAATGAATTAACATTTCTTCATCCAAATACATCAGAAAATTGAATTTATCACTGCTGTTAAATCTCAATTATCGCGTGATATTTGCAAGATAATCTCTGGACAAATTCTCCCATTATTTAATTTTGATTCAATCTAGTCTTGGAGTGATAAGAATTTGAATATTCAGTTCTCTTGATGATGAGTCATTTTAGGGATGACTATCACAAGACATTGATTCAATTATTGTTCGTACCATTGTAATTTCGTAGAGGTTTTCATCTTTTATTGATTTATTCAAAATTAATCACTCTCTCAACAGTTCTTAGTGAAAATGAAATTGCTAGGTTCGTAGATAAATTATTTGACTACTACCATGAAGGAATGAATAAAAGGTGCAATTGTTTCAAAGAAAAGTTATTTTTGCTTCCGAATGGAAGCATTGTAATCGTCCCATTTTGACATTTTCCAATTTTGCCTGGAAACGTTCCAGAATGGTCTGAAACGTAAAAATGCGAAGTTTGGCGAAAATGTCTGTATGTGGTCATGCTGACCAGTGGTCACTTTTTCGTAAATTAAACGATTAAACGGGTAAAAGTGTTCCGAAAAATCTGAAATTTTGTGAGATAGTTGGAATTAGATGGGGCTAGTTCTGTGCCAAATTTCAGCTCGATCGATCGATTAGTTCCTGAGATATTGCTATATATCGAAAATTCGTTTTCCTTTAATATCTCGAAAATGACTGGATCGATTTATTTTATTTTTTTTTCAAAACTTTGGTCTCGATGTCCTCTATCTCAATCAATCAAAATATGTATACCCGTTGGTAGAAAGTTTTCGAGATATGGCTAGTTTTCCGTTTTTCATTGAGAATCCTTGTAAACACGCTAACTTTTGAAAGAAACGAGATATCAACTTGAAATTCGGCATGAAGGTATCTCTTATGATTGCGATGTTTGGTATTGAAAATCAGCTCAATCGGATGGTTAGTTCCGGAGATATTTAACCTTGCATGAAAATCGATTTTATTCGATATCTCGAAAACAACCCAATCGATTTATTTTTTTTTTTTCAAAATTTTCGTCTCGACGTCCTCTATCTTAATCAATAAAAATATATATACCCGTTAGTAGAAACTTTTCGAGATATGGCTATTTTCCCGTTTTTCATTGAAAATCCTTGTAAACACGCCTACTTTCGAAAAAATGGAGATATCAACTTCAAATTTGGCATGAAGGTATCCCTTATTGTTGTAACGTTTGGTATTTAAAATCAGCTCAATCGGACAGGTGGTTCCGGAGATATTCAACTTTCTAGATATGAAATGCAAAACATTTACTATAATAATACACGAAAAGGATTGAAAGGACCATTCGGAAGCGCTCCATCAATTGATTGATGGCAAAAAAAAAACGCGCACGTAAAATTAACAAACTTTACAACCGCAAATCTGTAGTTACAAATCTATAGCCGCATGTTACTGCCGCCTACTTGTTTTATGATGCCTATCTTCTTCTCCTCCTCCTCTTCCTTGACGAGAGTTTGTGTCTACTCATAAACATACATTGCCCTCGTAACTTACCAAATTAATTCATAGAAATTGAATTGAATAGTGAATCCTGCAGATTAGTTTGGAACTACCATGTACTCAAAAATTGAATAATACTCTGTTTTATACGACGGACTAATTGTTAAATCAGAATATAAATATCTCCTTCGATATATCCAAGTGGAAGTGCTCTATTTATGAGATTGATCCTGACAAATGGTGACTACGTTAGACTTCGTGAAGTTTTAGATAAATATTTCTGGATGTATAATGGAGCACAAAGCGGAATTCTCATCAGGAATTTTTTGTAGCTCCTATTATTTGTTATGAAGAAAATTCTTCTCAATAATTCAACGTCCCTTCAATTCTCATATAAACTTGTAATTAACAAAGTGAAATGAAATGTACACATCACGTTTCATCATTTCACGACAGTGGTATAAAATCAATGAATTTCATTCCTTTCATATCGAACTGTCCAATATCATTGAAAGTTTATCATTATATATTATTGTTCTATATTATTAATTTTTTGATAGATTATGTGGGAGTTTGTTCGGATCTCAAACCCATTGGAAAAGATGAAGGCCGTGATACAGCACGAACCCTCAAATTTTTCAATGATGTTTTCGATTCGGTAAATGGATCTCTCCCTCTCAAACCTGGCACCCCATCCCTACGCACCTCTGTCACTGATCAAAGTCCTCAGCATGCATTTTGGAATACTGCTCTTCACGAGCTGAAGAGCATGCGTTTCGTTGATCCCATCTCCCTGTCCAATCCCAAACAGCCTTCGTACTCAATTTCTGGCTGGATAATGACTTCGGAAGGATTTCAAAAACTGTGGGAAGCACTGAAAGCAAAAGGCTTCACAGAATTCCAACCGAAGTTTATCAATCAAGATGCACTTGAAAATTTTTTTGGGATTATGCGAGCTCACGGTGGAAGGAATATATCTCCTTCGTGCTGGCAGTTTAGCTCCAATTACAGGTCTCTCCTCATCTGCAACCTCACTGATGAGAAGAGAGTTGGTGCAAATTGCGAAAAAACTCAACACGGAGGACTGCTGTTCACACTGGAGAGCTTCGTCATTACAGAGAATGAAGTTACTGAGTTCTCTGGGCCGACACGACCAGTAGATGAAGAGCATGACAATGTATTTCAATCCTCAGAGCCTGAACATCGTACATTTCCAGATGATATTCTCATGAGGTCAACGGACAATATCAAAACGGAAATGGCAATGAATCCAGTTGTCAGAGACTTTTGGAATACATGTGGGGGTTGCAAAATTTATTTTCTTCGATCACAGAACTCAGACTTTACTGTATCTGAATTCGATATCATGTACAAAAAAACCATCCAGTCCTTACACCTAATTCTACCCATCGTTTGTCATCGCAGACACCTTGCTAGCGTTTTGTTGGAGAGGGTGACACAAATTATTGATGCTTCGTGGATTTATTGCTCAGTTCACAAGGATTCTGTTCACCAGGAACTTTTAAAAATAATTATTAATCATTTCCTAATCGATTGGTGCACAATGATCAACCGTCACTTGACTGGGAAAACAAATCACCTGAGAACCCTACCAATGTTCAGCGAAGCTACTCACGCTTATGAAAAAACATGCACCCGTCCTAAGAAAAACGTAAAGAAGTAAGATATTCCTAGTATAACTCATTTTCCTATATATTTAATCGACAAGGTGAATATATTCAACGTTAGTATTATAACATGTTAAACGGTCTTAGAAATGGTCAGTTACACGACACTAGGAAGCCTCAGAATTTATCCTCGATTCGAATGCAATGCGGAATTATTTGTATTGGCGGGTACTAGGTCCGGTGCCCGTCTCCTTCCAATAGACATTGTGCGAGAGAGATGAGCCTCACAGTTCTCTCTCGACTATTCGAAACATTTCTCCTTGCATTTCCCCGAACTCTCACGGAATAGCTCGAGTTGGTTCTCCGTCTGTAATCGGGAAATCTCGGTGGGCACGCCGAGGCCGCAATATGCAAACATTCTTTTGTTTTTCACGTAGTGCATGCAGCGGAGATATCACATACATACATTTCCGGGTTATCCGACCGCTAATTCCAACCAGAAACTTAGCACTGTTTTCCTCTATCCCGCAGGTAATAATTTATCGAATTTGATTCATTTTTGACTGCAATAATGATAGAATAATTCCATAGAAATGGAGGCATGTCGATGGTGAATAGTTATCTTTTCTCCCCTGATATTTACCTGGTTATTATTGTCCGAATCTCATATTGTATATTAGCCAGTCTTAATCAATTCGTGATGGACAGATAAATTATTAAAACTAATAATTTAGTCCGTAGTAGATTAATAGACGATTGAACTTTCAAATTCTATTTGTTCGTTTTGAGTAATTAATTTTTTTGGCAAATAAAATGAATAACGTCACCTGGGGATGAATGTACACGTTGGAATTTTTCTCATGTATATTTTCCGTACAATCGCATTGGAATTGAATTGACTAAAATTAATTAGATTACATATTTACATTGATGAATTACATGAATCGAATGAATGAATTAAATCTATTGAATTACTAAAATTAATTACATTAAATAAATAAATTAATTAAATCCCATTTCATTAAATAAATATTCTTACCAATGGTCATTGAAAATTAAAAATCAAAGGTTAATTAATGTATAAAAAAAATTCAATAAAGAACCCTAGAAAATTCGTTAGGACATTCTGTCAAATTTCTATTGGAAAAAATCTCGAATGAACATCAATGAAAAACTGATAGAATTGTTAATCAAATCTAATAGAATTCAAAGGATTTCTGGGATTTGGAATTGAATTTTTTCATACGTGAAGGATTGAAGTGAATTAATTCTAATTACCATTAATTCGGTATCTAATAAGTAATTAAATATGAATGCCATTGAAAAAGTCCATTATAAGGCTGTAAAACATAATGAGTGAATTGAATTTTGTAGATGATCAGCGATTTCCGAAGGAAATATCTTGATACTTTTTTTTCTCCCGAGGAAATTAAAAAAAAAATATGTATTTCAATATTTTTCTCTTCAATCACTCATTGTTAAAGAATTTAATCTTCAACTTCATTTTTCTGCGTAAAAATATTCAGCACATCAAGGAAATTGCTCTCCAATTTTGTTTTCAATCCTTTCAGATTGTGATTGATCAATTCACCGAGATGAGTGACACATCAGAAGAGAGAGACTATTTTTTTGAGACTGACTATATTGATATTGATGTAACTTTTGATGAAATAATTGATTTGGAGGAAGGGCACATTGAGGAAAATCCCAATGGAGATGGTATTGAACCACGACCAGGGCCCAGTAATGAACTCTTTCTGAAGTCTGAGGACAGTCTCGATTTGCTCCATCCATCTGGTATTCATCCAATTAAAATACATATGAACTAAATCGATATAGTTGAAGGCGAGATGGTTGAAATTGAGGGGAATGAGAAAAAGAATGAAGAGCCAAAGCCAGGTACAAGTCATGCTAATGACAGTGACGACTCAGACAATTGGATTTCGTCGATAGGCCCGAACAACAATCCTGGACAGTTGAAAAATTACATTAAGGCCTGTGATCGAAAACCTTTGGAGAGAAAGACAGAAGAAGATGAAGAGAGGAGGTTTGTGGCTCGTCATAGATACACAGAATTCGAGGAAAGAGAAATGATTGACTACCTGATTGAGAGTAGAAATATTGATAGAGCTGCAGAGACCAGAGCATGGGTATTCTTGAGTAACTCTGGTCGTTTGCCTCATGAGAGGACTGCCCAATCTTTGGTCAAATATTTTAAGACTACTCTTCATAAAAAATATCTCAAATACACTGAAAGTGGGCAGACTAGAGAGAAGTTTCGTCGAGTCAGCCAAGCCATCAGTCTTCAGGCCTCAAGTGCAAAGAAGATCAAGAAGAGGCGTTGAAGTTAAACTTTTTGGAATTTAATTCCCCTTTTCTTTATCTTGTTGAATCCAATTTCATTGCAAATCCTCGTTTCCTCTTCGAAAACAGGGCCGGCGAAAGGTGTATGGTGGGTATGGTGTCCACCATACATGGGACTCCCGTGTGTATGGTATACCATACGTGGGAATACTCAATGTTCATTTTCTCTAATCCACGTTTATTGTACATAGTAATTCTTTTTTTTTTTTCTAATAAAACGTACATTCAGGAGAGAAAAATGCCCTCATGGGCCTCTCCTCCCAATGCTTACTCCGCCCCTCTCTGCGGGTCTACTTATCCCGCTCCCCACCATTTCTAAAGCCTAACAGCTGAGCGGTCGTTTGAGTCAGCACCTATACCTGCGTCCGTGGATGCGGCATTGTATAGATATAAAGCACTTTATTGGTATTAGTGGTCGTAGAGGATGGATAAATACATTATAAAGCTACCTAAGAGACAGAGGATAGAACTGGAAGAGTCGGGGGAAGCTTCACATGTTTCTAAAGTCCCTCGAAAAACAGACATAACCTCTGAAACTCAACATTGCCCTCTATCTAAGTCTAATCCAAAGAATATTTTGACTGATGAAAATTCTAATATTACAATAGGTATTCGAACTTCTGAAGGATTAAGCCAGTGTGTATTCGAATTTCTAGATGCACTGAGAGTTAAACTTCCGGCTGATGCAACTCTTGCTCGTTGGAAAAGCACTCACGACTGGCTCCAATTAAATTCTAACAACAGATTAATTTGCAGTATATGCTCAGAAGCAGTGAAGCAAAACTTACCCCTACCAAATAATAATAATTGTCAGAACTCACGAGCAGCCTTCGTCACTGTTGGGTACAATTGTTGGACCAATGCTTATAGCGCACTTCCCAAACACGAATTGAGTGAATTACACCGCGTCGCTTATGAACTACTAAAGAATTCTGAAGCTGCGAGCGTGGTGCAACAAATTTCTGAAGCCAATAAGACTGAGATGATGGATAATCGTATAGCGCTTCACAAAATCTTCAGTACAGTACAGATGATGGGTGTACAAGGTCTACCGTTGAGATAATGACGAACGGTCCAATTTCATAAAATTTTTAAAAACACGAGCAGAAGATGTTCCCGAATTGAAAAAGTGGATGGAACGGCCAGGCCACAAATGGGTTCATCACGATAGCCAAAATGAAATGTTGGATATGATGGCGTCTCGAGTGCGAGAGAAAATTCTCGAAACAATCAAATCAGCACCTTTCTATTCATTGACTCTAGATGAAACGTCAGATATTTCTCGTTTGGAGCAAATTTCGATATCTCTAAGAATCGTTGCTGATGATTTATCCATCAGTGAAATTTTCCTCGGTTTCTATCAAACATCTGATACGAAGTCAGAAACACTGCTCTCCATCGTAAAAGAAGTCTTTGAAAAGAGTGGTTTAAAATTTGAGAAATTGCGGGGACAGTGCTATGATGGTGCATCCAATGTCTCAGGGAGGATTTCCGGTCTTCAAGCTCGAATCAAAGAGAAAGAAAGTTGTGCAATATACGTTCATTGCAATGCTCATCGGTTGAATCTCGGTGTCCAAGACGGGTTGGAGAGTGTACCCCCCGTCAAGAATTTCATCGGGGTCATCAAAGATCTTATCAATTTCGTGAGGGATTCGCCAAAGCGCTTAGCTCAGTTTCAGGATTTTCAAACGGCAGTGACAGTTGGAGACAAAGATGATTGCCCAGCGCTGGTAACTTTTTGTCCTACAAGGTGAGATTCCGTTCATTTAATTCAATATTTTCTCACTGTTCAGACTATACTAATGAAAGTATTGAATTTATGCAGGTGGTGCATGCGTGTGCGCTCTCTGAAGTCGATATACTGTAAGACTAATTACAGCGCAGCTTTACAATTTTTTGAAGCAATAAGCATTGATCGTGAAGTAGATAGCAGTATATCGGCAAAAGCTGATGGATTTTTGAAGAACCTGGAATCATTTGAATTCTATTATCTCCTCACCTTGGTCATAGAATTGTTTGATAGGATTAAAATTCTAAACAAAGAGCTACAGAAAGCAGATTTATGTATACACGATTCTCATCGGAAAGTTGAGGCTGTGATAAAAAATTTAGAAGAAATGAGGGATGTGAAATTCCAAACGATTTGGGATAAATCCATCGCTGGTGCGAAGGAGTTAGATCTCGAGGAATCCCAAAACGTTTGGAAAACAGTGGCGCCAGTGAACCTCACACATTCCAGACCGCGAAGGATTATTACCGGCAGATTTATTACGAAGTGTTTGATACTGTTGTCATGTCACTAAAGGAGCGTTTTAGTACAGACATAACTGAATTTCTTGATAACTTGGAGGCTTTTGCAATCGGAAAAGGAGGATGCATAGATAAAATTGAGATATTTTATAGAGAAGATTTCGATTACGCAACATTAATTAGGAATCGTGATGATTTCGTCAGTACTGCTGCAACGAAAGGTACCCTTTTGCATAGCATAAAAGATGTTGTGAATTTCATGAAAGATAACTTGTGGTATACTGGATTAGTTCCTGAATATTTCAAATTCATCAAATTGATGTTGACAATACCCAGTTCTACATGTACAAATGAGAGAAGTTTCTCTGCTCTGAGACGTTTGAAAAATTATCTTCGTTCAACAATGCTGCAAGACCGGTTGAATAATATTGCAGTCTTACATGTTCATCGGGAAATAGCTAAAGATTTAAATCTAGATGAAATTATGAATGAGTTCATTAACAAAACTCAAAAACGTTCGACAAAATTTGCAATTGTTAAAGTGAATAAAAAACCTCGAGTGTGAATGTAATATTTGACAATTGTTATTTGATCATCCGATTTTTTTCTCACATCCTCTTTCCCCCCCCCCCCCCTCATACCATACATGGGCAACTAACCTTTCGCCGGCCCTGTTCGAAAAGATTATTCAAAATATTAATTTCGATTTTAAATAATTTCAAATAATTTTGAATAATTTTGGATAATTTTAAATAATTCATTTTAATTGTTTCTCTAATTGTTTTAAAAACCGTATTGTCATCTTGTCTATTACTACTTGAACATGTATCTCTGTGTAAATGTATCTCATCAAGATTAAAATAGATAAATTTCCTTAATTATGGTTCTTGGTTTTTAGCGTTTTCTCCTTTAATTTTCCGATTTTCTACAGATATTTATGTCGATAGGAAAATGCATCACAGTTAGAAGATGAAGTGCAGTTACCTCCCGAATCGAATTTTTCTAACTCAATTGTTAAAAAATGATGTTTTTTTTCAAATGCTCTTTTTTAAAGTTTATTATTGTTCAAAAAAAAAAATCAAACAACTTGTCAATTTTTTTCTTGTTTCTATCACGCTTGCACAGAGAGATGCTGGTGCCCTCAACCACAGCATTTATAACTATTTTTTACCCCCACTCCAAGCTTCACTTTTTCCTATGGAGATGAAACCCCCTGCACCTCCCATGATCAAAGATTGTGTGGAATGTAATAGGATAAAGGAATAAAACAAAAAGTTTAAAAAACATAATTGTATATTTTTTTTTTTTTCTAAGCACTATTACATTTGTAAACAATAAAATTCATTGTCGAATAAAAAAAATACATGTAAACAATTGATTTATTATTTCCATTCTAGTTCAACCGATTCCTTATTTGGATATAAGCGTATTCTATTATACTTTCCACCCAAGTACTGCAAGATTGGTGTACTTTGCACGATCTCCTTTTGCAAATCCTCAAATTGATCTGGGTTCTCATCGAAGAATTTCGCCATTCTTTTACTCAGGAAAACAGCCTGAGTATCATCCAAATGGAGAATAACACCCACTCCGTATTTTGTTTTCACTTTACGAGCAGCAGTGATGGTGTATAGACCATTAACATTCAAGGATATCGGTTTCACTAGAGGAACCTCCTTATACTCTGCAACTGTGTTGATTTTATCAAAATTTGCTGTAGCTCCCTGCTCCACAGTTATCAAGGTTGGATCTGGATGCATTCGAATACTATTCATTCTTCCACCAATGTATTCCAACATTAGTGTACCATGATTGACATGTTTTTGGAAGAGTTTTTAATTCTCCGGGATTTTCTTCAAAATATTTTGATAATCTCTTGCTCACGAATACAGAATGAGTTGTCAATTCGAGGATAACATTTTGACCATATGTTGTATCTGTTTTGCGTACCCCAGTAATGACGTATGAGTGACCTGGTTCCAGACTAGAGAGTTTTACCAAAGGTAATTGCTCCAATTCTCCAACAGTATTAATTTGACTGAAGTCCATTGTCGTCTTTTTTTGTATTCCTCTATTGAATAGTTAATTCACTTTTGATTTGAGTTTTTAGAGATTTTTTTTTTTACAAATTATGGTTATATCACTTCTTAAATTTTTTATAACTTGTTTCAATGTTTGAATATTACTCAAAAGACTCTAAGTGTTCTTTCAATTCTCGTCACTTTAGACTGGTCTTCGAGAGCTGCTTCGAGAGAAACTAATGTTGAAACTCAAAATTTCTGTACCTTATATACCACTCTCCCCCACTACTATAGGTCTATTTCATTTTGTTGTTAACAAATCTTATCATCAATGATGTGAGTCAACGGAACAAATATTCGAAAAGTGAAAGTCACAGATTCCTTGTGAAGAATCTTAAGTGGTGCAATAAAGGTTATCTACAAAATGTGTCATGAATGGTGCATTGTTGCACATTTCATAATTTAGATCCATTTCATTTTGTTATCAAGAAAACTTCTCATCAATGAAGTGAGTCAACAGAACAAATATCCTAATAGTGAAAGTCACAGATTTCTTGCGAAGAATCTTAAGTGGTGCAA
>JAOZGT010000013.1:2703248-3035748 GCA_035578325.1 Coelinius sp. EB29 | reverse complement strand
CCTAGACGTCTAGTTATCAGAATAGGGTACAAAATCATAACCAATGTCTCATTACTCACTGTACTTTAAATGTTAAAAAGTTTTTTCACCTCAAGAGGTGCATTCCAATGACCATCGAGCAATAAATGTTGAGAGGTTTTTTCTACACAAAGGTTGTACATCAAAATAAATCCTCAAATATCTATTTGTGGAAAGACCTTCAAGACCATTGTTTCTGTATAGATATATATTTCAACATTTTCGGCTCTCACATTAAGAGAAGGGAGTATAGAACTATACCGATACCCCATTACACACGGCACTTTCAATGTTTACCGGTATTTTTCACCTCAAGAGATGCTTTCCAAGGACTATAAAACTATGAATGGTGAGGGTTTTGTTTACACAAAGGTTGAACATTAACAATTTCCTCAAATAGTTGTGAACAATATTCAAGCAACCCAAAATTTTTCCCCCATGAATCATGCGACCCTTTTCCAACCAATCACATAACATTTTCCAAGGTTATCACCACAGACACATCTCTGTGTGCAAGAATATAAAAGAAGGCCCATTTGTTTTTTTCACTAGTTCTTTCATGACAGTCTATCTAGCACAATATGGACGCTAATTCGTGTGTAAAACTTTTGCGGTCCTTGAAAGAAGCGTATGAACGCGTGAAACAGGAAAGGAGACCGACAGAAATTCAAATATGGCTTAATCATCTCAGAAGTCATGTGAGGAAAGTTAATCAATTGTTGAAAGTGAGTGTTAATTATAGTGAGAAAAGACGATTAATCCATGTGGTGGGGCGATTGAGAACGTTTGAAGCAAGGTTTGAAGCAAGGTTTAAAGCCTTGGAGGTCATTGGGGGGAGTTTGAGGGAAAATTTAACAGGCAGAGTGAAATGGGAAGATGTGCAGAGTGTGTTCGAGGACCGTATGAAGACCGGTGTTATCATCAACTTGAGAAATCTTGATATAATCAAATTCTTGGATGATGCACGGAGAATACTTTGTGTACGATTGAAAAATGCATTGAAAGTCGAAAAGAATCTAAAAGTGAATGTCGTATTATCATGCAAATATGCGATTCAAAAAGATGAGCACATTATTGAGGAAGATAAATTCTTTAATACAAAGAATGTAATAATTCTCGATTCCATGGATATAAAACAGTGGTTTAAAGAACATATTAAAGAGAAACTTTTAGTCAAAATGGATGAGTTCCAAGAAAGAGACTCCGGCTGGCAATTGGTTGAAATAATAAATTTAGAAGTGAATATAAATAAATATAATCCATTGCGAGGAGGAACTTCCAGCTTCATCGAAGTACCTCAATGGATTAGAAAAAAAAGAGCAGTAGTCAACGTTCAGAATAAACAAGATTCGAAATGCTTTTTATGGTCCATTATGGCAGCTAAATGTCAAGTAAGAGTTCGACATCGTACGAGCTCATACCCACCGTTTAACACCGTCATCAAACATTTTGATATGTTCAACTACCCTATGGCATTGAAAGATATTCCAAAGTTTGAGAAAATGAATGAATTATCTATCAATGTCTATGGAATTGATAGTAATGAGGAATCTGATAAAGCTTGGATTGTACCGTTATATTTGAGTAAAAATCTCTCTACAAATCATCACAATGAAAGAAAAACAATTCACCTCCTAATGATTGAGAATCATGACAAAATTGGTAATGATACAGAGAGAATTCACCACTACACATGGATCTCGAATTTATCTCGTTTAGTAAGTAGACAAATTTCGGGATCTCAACATAAGACACTTATATGTGATAGATGCCTCTGCCATTTTCGAAATAACGGATCGTACACAAATCACAGAGTGGATTGTATGTCAATCAACAAATGTCGAATGATTTTTCCACATGATGCTGAAAGAATTTTGAAATTTAAAAATTTCAAACACCAACTGACGGTGCCATACGTTGTATATGCTGATTTTGAGTGTTTATTGAAAAAAGTATCTGTAGACAGCGATCAAAAGACTCAAATATATCAAAATCATGTACCTTTCAGTGCAGGGTTTTATGTAAAATGTAGTTACGATGATTCAAAGTCTGAATTTTGTGCTCATCGTGGAAGAGACTGTGTTGAATGGTTCGTTGAACAGTTGCGCATCTTGGCCTCGAAAGTTGATGCTGAATTAAAGCGGAATGAACCCATGAACTTGACTACTGAGATGGAACGAGCGTATAGATTAGCCAAAACTTGTTACATTTGTGGTGGAGCTTTCACAGAAAAAGCTGTAAAACATCGTGACCACTGTCATTTCACAGGAAGATATCGAGGTGCTGCACACCCTGCTTGTAATCTCAATTATACAGAGTCGTGTGTAATTCCAGTGGTGTTCCACAATCTATCTGGCTACGATTCACACTTCTTTATTAAAGCCCTAGCCAAACAGTTCGCTGGTGGAGTGACATTACTTCCCATCAATAAAGAAAAGTACATTTCTTTCACAAAATCCGTGGAATCAACAAAAGTGCACTTGCGATTCATCGATTCATTCCGCTTTATGGCTAGTAGCATAGATAAATTAGCGTCATATGTGGATAAAGAGAAAAAGAAAATAACTGCTTTTCACTATCCAAATAAACAACAGTTTGAGCTTGTCACAAGAAAAGGAGTTTTCCCGTATGAATACATCGATGATTGGGAAAAGTTGAGTGAACGAGAACTACCATCGAAAGAAAATTTCTATTCTCGCTTAAATGATGAGCACATATCAGACCTCGATTACAGCCATGCTTGTGACGTTTGGAGAAATTTCGGTATCAGCACACTTGGTGAATACTCTGATTTATATCTGAAGACGGATGTCTTGTTACTAGCTGACATTTTTGAGAATTTTCGAGAGAGTTGTTTCATCTCATACAACTTGGACCCTCTTCATTACTACACTGCCCCTGGTCTTGCTTTTGACGCCATGTTAAAAATGACTAAAGTTCAACTGGAATTATTCACAGATCCTGAAATGCTCCTTTTCATTGAAAAGGGTATTAGGGGGGGACTATCACAGTGCTCCAACAGATATGGGAAGGCGAATAATCGATATATGGGAGCTGATTATAATGATCAAGAAAAAGAGTCATACTTAATGTATTATGATGTCAACAATTTATATGGAGCAGCAATGAGTCATCATTTACCACATGGAAACTTCACCTGGATGGAAAACTGTAACGCGTTGAACGTTCAAGATATTCCTGATGATTCAAATGTTGGTTACATATTAGAAGTTGATCTAGAATATCCCGAGGATTTACACGAAAAACATAAGGATTTACCCTTGAGTCCTGAACATATCATCCCGCCTAATGGGGAAGCAAAGTTGCCAAAATTATTGACCACTCTGAATTCAAAGAAAAATTATATAGTTCATTACAAGAATCTGAAACAATACTGCAGTTTAGGTTTGAAAATATCGAAAGTCCATAGAATCTTCAAATTCTCTTAAAGTTCATGGTTGAAGACATATATTGATCTCAATACGGATCTCTGGAAAAATTCTCAAAATGAGTTTGAGAAAAATTTTTATAAACTGATGAATAACTCAGTATTTGGAAAAACAATGGAAAATGTGAGAAAACAGGTAGATGTGAAATTAATAACAAAATGGGAGGGTCGATGGGGAGCAGAGAGTTGGATCGAGATACGCGACAGCGTATCGGCCAAGTAACCATTTTTTAAATTTCCCGCTCGACTCAACTCGACCCGACTCAAATAAAACTGGCCGACAGCTACCGCGTATCTATACACGAGACAACTACCCCCTCCACTACCTCCGTATATTAATATCTCCATAAAATGAGAATGGCACTGATTACGCGGAAACTAACGTCACTTTCATGATATAAATCGCCTATCGTCTTGCGATTAATATATTTATCATATTTTTCCGATGAGTATTTACGGAGATACAAAAATAAACAACGCGGATTTCTCGAAAATAATCAATTGAGATTATTTCGTCTCAGAATCAAGTTTGCAAGTTGGTAGTGGCGTGGAATTAGCCAAAAATGTTTGCGTTGAAAATACAGCGCTGCGCATGCGCTGAGTGGCGAGTGATATTGAGGTTATTTTCCCTTGTTGTTGTAATTTACTTGTCAACTTGTCAATCAAACGGTGACAGTGTTATAATACAACAGCAGTTGCCTAGAATTCAGTAAATTCCCATGAAGTTGCTATGGGTTAAGAGGAGGGATATGTGCTTTGAATTGATACACGTAAGCCAGAAGAATTGATTTACAAATCACTGGATCACTGGAATTTCTACGTGCCATTCACAGGCTGAAATACCATCCAAAAAGGTAACTACTGTATTAATAATCGAATTATCCCTGTAATGAATCATCTGAAGCGAAAAATTCAAGAGACCTTTCCTGTAGATTATTAAATTTCCTACAAAAAAGGTCTCTTGACATTTTCTCTTAAAATCCTCAGTTTATCAAATAATCGTTACAAAAGTGACGAAAATTAAGAGAGAAAATCATTAATTAGTGGTTTATTTTAATGATTGTTCAGGAATAATTTGTTATTTTTTTAAATAAACAGGTTAACACTCGTTGAATAATCCTCGAGTGTATTTAAACAATTAAATAATTGGATAAGGAAGATATCTGGGCCTCAATCGAATAATCCTCGACTATATTTATTAAATAATTGGATAAAAAAAATATCTGGCCCTCAAAGAGGTCGAATGCTTGAAGGATGACACCAAACGCCAGCCATTGACACATTCTCACGCCGACTCGAAGGTAAATCCACTCAAAAATCACTAATTACTAATCCAAATCATAAAATAATTAATCTCAACCGTGAAATCTTCCTCAATAATGTATTTAACTCTGGAATTATTCATTTTAAGAGAAAATATCAAAAGACCTTTTTTGAGGCTGACAAAATTTCCCACAAAAAATGTCTTTTGATAAATTCTCTTAGAACCTCACGTTTCCCAGATAATTCAATAATTAATCAGAGAGAACTCCAAAAGGATCAATTCCTAAATTACTCTCACTTAATTATCTCAATTTATCTCCTAAACGAGTGACTTAATCCAAAAATCTCAAAAAACCTTTCTTGTAGCCTACAAAATTTTCTACAAAAAATGTCCTTTTTTATATCCCCCTAAACCCCCTCCTTCACCAGATAATCTCCCCCCAAACTGAAGGAACCCATCTAACTGCTTTGAAAATCTTTCAGAACCTCATCAACATCTCTATCATCACCACCATCAACACCATCATCATGCCCCGTACAAAGCAGCCTCGTAAACGCAACTCATCCCTCTCCACCCATGAGGAGAGTGACATGCTGATAAAAGACTTTCAATCAACGTCAAGCAAAAGCTCGTCTTCGTAAAATGGACTCAGACTTCGATATGATGTTCAAAAGTTTTTCAAACCAAATGAGTAACTCTCTAAAATTCCCCCAGAGGCTCATAAATTAACACTTGGAGTTCTATCAAAATTCCTGGAGGATCAGGACCAGGACTACGACGATGTCTCATCAACCAGTGAAGACATTCCACCCTTAATTCCCCCCTCAACAGTCAAGAATTCAAAATCTCTGAAGAGACAAACAGCAGCTTCTGTGGACGATGGATATGTTACAGAAAGTGGGATTGGTCAGGAGAGGGTCTCAAGGGCTGACAAGGTCACATCAATGACCCAAAAGCCCAGAAATTCAAAATTATCATCCAGAACAACTGGGAGAGTCCAAAAATCGAGTGCATCGAGTGATAGAAGATCAAATTTACACTCGAGAGGGGTTTCCTCTAATATTCTTCAGTTGGATGCTGAGGCTCTCAGGCAACTGCAGACGTTGAAGGGACATATTGATAAGGTCATTGATACGCAGTAGTTTAGTTAATCAGTTTAAATTTGATTCGATGATGATAAATAGATTATTGATAGGTTTATGGATTTTTAGGAGATAAATTGATATTTTTTAAGAGTTTCGAGGATTGTAGGAGAGAGAGGAGTGAAGATGAGTGATGACTAATTATTTTTCAATTTTGTATTTTGTATTTTTGTCATTGTAATAAAGATGAATTCATTTTATAAATTTTTTGGGTTTTTCATTTATTATTTAACAAATATCTCAGCAAAAATTGAATTTAAAGAAAAATGTCAAAAGACCTTGTTTGGTGAGGAACTTAATTTTGCCGTGGATATGGGTGGTGTGATGGAAGTGGTTATTTGTGGAAAACTACATTGATAACACAGTTGATTAAAATCACTCTCAAAGGTTTATTGACGGAATTGAACCGCACGTTAAATGGTTTATGTACAAAGTTGATAATTGCCTCAGAATTGTTGATTAACTGCATTGACTTGACTCTAAATAATTGTTGAATAACTGACTGACTAAACTGCGATAAATACTAAAGAAAACACTATTGAGATTGACCTTGAAGTGACTTGAGAATTACTGGATATAATAATTGATTTGATAAAAGTCTGAGATATTTTACTGTTAAATAATATCGTTGAATTTCACTAATAATTGTCTCTGATAATTAACTCTTGAATTGAACTGATGAATGTCCTTGAACTGTTGCTAGGTGAGAACTATTCGAATTGAGAACTGGCTATTTGATAACTATTTAGATAATTTACTCGTTGATTTACTGAATTAATGGTTGATGGTTTACTCGGTGATTTTACTAATTGATTTACTTGTTGAATTACTCGGTGAGTTTACTAATTGATTAGTTGCCCGAAGGCTATATGACTACATGTTGAGTGCTAAGTTGATACTTCTTGCTAGCCCGAAGGCTAGTTGGTGACTGGTTTAAAAGTGAGGTGATTTACTCCTGGACTGACTGTTGACCCGAAGGGCCTCGATTGTTTCCGAATTTGCTCGATCGGACTTATTAAATTGATAGAATACTTAGTTGCGTTTCAAACAGACCTTTTTTGTAGAGAATGAAATTTAAACAAAAAAGGTCTGTTAACATTTTCATGTAAAACCACTAGTTCTCGAAATAATCGCAAAATAATGAATACGAAATTACAGTTTTAGGATAATTTTTTTCAATTAAAAGGATTAAAATGATAAAACGATTGCAAAAACTCATAATCTATTGATTCATTGTTCCGATGAGTATTTATACGGAAATACAAAAATAAACAACGCAGACTTCTCGAAAATTCACAAAAATCGTATGACACAAAAAAAAATATTTTCCTCTCCAGCGCGGCCCACCAACTCCCCACGAGTAAAAAATCTTCTAACCTCATAACGACGGCCCAGGCAACATTTTTCCGTAATAATTCGCGCTTTGCCGAAGAGCAGTACGGAAGAAAGGATTCTCTTTATGGACTCATTTTGAAAAAACTACTGAAATCTTGAAAAAAAAACGAAAACGAAGTTTTCTTTTAAAAAAAACGCCAAGTAACCATTTTTACGCGTATTTGATTATCTTCTGGGCATTTGAAAAAAAAAAAAAAATGGAGTAAAAAGCGCCAAGTTAGATATACTTACAAGAAAAAAATTAGTAGAAGCAGGACCAAGGTACTTGGCGCGGTTGACAAGATGAAGACGACGAGGCCCTCAGTAAGTACTGCTAAAATTGAATTGATCGAATGATGCTCAGCAGTGATTTTGACAATAGAAAAAAACCGCGCCAAGTCCCTTGGTCCTGCTTCTACTAATTTTTTTCTTGTAAGTATATCTAACTTGGCGCTTTTTACTCCATTTTTTTTTTTTTTTTCAAATGCCCAGAAGATAATCAAATACGCGTAAAAATGGTTACTTGGCGTTTTTTTTAAAAGAAAACTTCGTTTTCGTTTTTTTTTCAAGATAGCTAAACCCAATTTCCACAGTAGCATTATCTTTGATAAAGACTTGGTAATTATTCAAATGAGTCGTACAAAAATTCGATGCAATAAGCCAATATATGTAGGGTTTAGTATTCTCGATATTTCCAAAACATATATTTATGATTTTCATTATAATTATATAAAAAATTCTTTTGATAATAATGCTCAATTATTATACACAGACACGGATAGTCTGATTTACCGTTTCGAAGTTGATGATATTTATAAAATCATGAAGAATGATATACATAAATTTGATACTTCAGATTATCCTGTAAATAATGTATATAATATGCCACTGGTCAATAAGAAAAAATTAGGTTTAATGAAAGATGAGAATAATGGCAAAATAATGACGGAATTTGTGGGACTTCGAGCAAAAATGTATACTTTGAAAGTCTTTGGTGAAAAATGTGAAAAATCTCGTGCTAAAGGAGTCAAAAAATCAACGTTGAAACGTATTACATTCGATGACTATAAAGCATGTTTAATGGAACATAAAAATGTTGTAGAATCTCAAAATATGATTAGATCCATTAGGCATGATGTATATACCATTAATCAAACGAAATTAGCTCTAAGTTGGCATGATGATAAGCGAGTGCTCTTGCCAGGTACGACTAACACTTTGCCTTATGGTTTTAAAGGTGATTAGCTCTAAGTTGGTACGATGATAGACGTATTCTCATACCTTATGCAGCAGATACTTTACCCTATGGATTTAAGAATAATGTAAATATTGTTTGACAAAATAAACAGACAAGTTGAATGATGAAAATGTTTTTTTATTCAATGACCCATACAATCATCACCTTCAAACTTATATTTTCCCTACTTTACAATTTTTCTCCCCTTCCCAATCAATCTTCAATATCTATCCAACTATTATGAGTGTTATCGAACCCCAACCACTTCACATAGTGTCTCTTTCCAACTTTTTTCAAAACTTTCTCCACGAGGTACACATCAGGATGTTTCGTTTTCAATAATTCCTCTTCATAAAAACTACCACTAATTAATTCATTTTTATAATCCTTCAATTTATATGTTACTGGATTAGTATTATTGATAGCTCTGATAGTGAATAATTCAGTGGTCCAGTTAGGTGTATAACCTTTCTCAAACACATGTTTTGCTTTGCTTATGCGTACTTTATCACCCACTTGGAATTTTGGTCGTCTATTATTCACCCTGAAATCAGCGTAGATGAGCTGCAATTTCTTAGCATCTCCTTTTGTCACATCGACAGGTTTCATATGAATGGTTCGATGTTTTCTATTATTATAATCATTCAGGAGCTCTGGTAACATATCAATCCATTGATAACTTCCACGCAAACTGAACTGAAACCACATTTTACTCTTCAGCGTCCGATTGAATCGCTCACATATCGACGCTTTCAAATTACTGAATGTGGAATACATATTGATATTATATTTTTTCATTAGTGCTTGAAACTCGGTGTTATAAAATTCTTTCCCCCTATCAACATGCAAATGTTTGGGGACACGTCCTTGTTTAAGAATTGAACTCATTGCTAATGTAACATCATGAGCATTTTTCCTCTTTAGCGGCACAGCCCAAGCAAATTTTGAAAAAATATCAATTACAGTGAGCAAAAATTTATTTCCATTATTCGTTCTTGCATAAGCACTCATATCAACCAAGTCTGCTTGCCATGTCTCATCCAAGTCACGTATATTAACCCGCCGTCGAGGATAATTTCTACGTGCTGGTTTATGCAGTTCCGTTACAACATCTAATTTATTATCATCATTTGCCATTGTGGTATTTAAAGCTATTTAGCTCCCAATTGTAGTATCAATTTTTCAAGTTCTCTATGAACAATGGTGAACCTCAACATCATATCCTCATGCAACTCAAAAATTTTTTTATTCACGTCATGCAGTCGTTTTGTTTCTTGAACCTTAAATTCATTCATCGCCTTGAATAGATCTGCATATCTGAAGTTGAAATTTCGTTGTGACTCAGCAATGTTTTCGTACAATGTCTCTAATGTAACAGCATCCTGCAGATTCTCAGGTTTTGCAAGATTACACAGTTTTTTGTCTTGAAGATCATAATGGCCATTCACAGTCAACTGGAATCCAATGCCAGGTGGGCCACGATTGGGGGATCCTCTAGTATCAGAACTCAAGTGACGACCGAACACGTCAACACTCATTTTTCGAATGATGCTGTATTGAGATTATCACACTCTAATATATAATTTTGGCTTCACGGAGCTCCTCAATAATTGAGATGATTTCATTATCATGACTCGGATTTCCAGCTGTTTGCGACGCAATGAGTAGGCGGAGACAATCCACAAGCTCATTGGGGTCATCCCAATAAACATAATCGACTGTGTTGGGTCTTCGAGCCCTCATAAATGCAGGTAGAAGCCCCGTTCCACTGTATTTGGTTTTGACAAACTTTGAAATATAGTTCTTATATTTCTCACTCTTGTTATCTCGTATACCACCACGTTGTTTATAATTTTTCTCGTGTCCATTAGTTGATAATATGATTTTTTTATATGCTTCTATATCACTGTCACTGATCAAATTTTCATTAGGGTTCTTCATAATGAGTAATTCTAGTAAACCCGCAGTACATGAATATTTCACCTCTTTAACTTTGATAAAACCATGTTCAAAGTATATGGGTGAATTTCCAATCATAAAATTACGGGTTAGTCTACGAACCCCATATGATTTATCCCATTTTTTCGTGTTGATTTCTGTTAAATATTTCCAAACAAAACTATCCTCATCAAGATCACCATAAGAAATATTTTCAAATAACATTGCACTTGCATTATGAGGATCATTGTCAGGATCTTTCAACGATGATGAAAATAGTCTCTGATCCAATGTTCTGTCGTTGAAAGAATCTTCGGCTGCAGAGATAAAGCTATCCTTATCCTCATCGTCTCTTAATGATCGCTTTAAGGTACTTAGGTTACCTCTCTGGTGTTGTGGTGTTGCAGGTACCGGTACTTGGGCTATTGGGGTACTTAAGTGACCCAACTGGTGTTGTGGTGTTGCAGGTAGCGGTAGTTTTGCCATTGGTGACTCATTTATACCCATCGTGATGATTTTCCGCCCATCATCGGATAATTGCATATCATTAGATAAGTCCACATTTTGTCTATCGGATAATCCAACATTTCTGGCTGTTAATTGTTGCGGAGGTTTGATTATGGGTTTAAAAACCTCATTCATGGCATCATCAACATTATCTCTACCCAATTTCAATAATTTATGTTTTCGTTGAATAGCTTTACGCGCTGCAGAAATCTGACGCAAAATTTCCTGTTGCCTAGACAACTCATCCTTGGACAAAGGCATGTTGACTCAATGAGTTCTAGCCAACAACTGTTCATTTGACCCTCACACAACCATCATTTATTCGAATGAAACAGTCAAAATTCTTTCTATATCTCCCCGTATCTATATCACTATCTTTATCAATAACCAAAAACGTATAATTATCCTTCCAACAAGCTGAACATAATTCTTTGAACTTTTCAAATGGCATATCTGTATTTACATGATCGGTGTAAATGTGTCTCAAATTCATTTCATCTTGTTTAAATAATACGAGGAAATTCATATTATCACGTACAAGATGTTTTGGTATGCGAGCATATGATTGGCACAGGTAGAAACTATCAACATTTTTATGTCTTCCCATACAGAAATAGGCTTTTATATTATTTTGTTTTTCACAAGCAACATCATCGAATATGAATAACGAGTCTGTTCTCGCATTATCAACCGAGATGACGTCTTCATTATCTGAAAAAGGAAGATAGTTCAAACCGTCGATAGATTGCAGCAATTCTTGTAAGAATTGATATTTGGGTTGATTCAGAGATTTTGAATACACGTAAATATTCTCAAATCTCAGACCATTGGGATGAACTATAAGGCTCAATAAGGCATTAGTTTTCCCACAATTGGACGGTCCACAAAAAACTGCTCGGATAGTATTTGGCAACAATGAACCATGACGTTTAGTTTTTCTAATATCCTTTGTAGTCACTGAATCGAAATTGAGGACTGGCAATCCTGACCGATGTGTATTGAACTCCATCTTCATAACAACTGATGAGAAAATGTATAAATAGTTGGTTTTATAGGAGATCGATCAGTTCTCCTTTGAACATGATTGTACACGGATCGTGTGCGCGGAAGAAAGGTGGTGGGATTTTGAATAAAATCATCAATAGTCTCCCTGTTGAATTGCATTTACCTGGCTACCAGTATTGTGGCCCCGGAACAAAACTTGCTAAGAGGTTAGCTCGGGGAGATCCAGGAATTAATGCACTCGATTCTGCTTGTAAAGCACACGATATTGAGTATTTAAAAAATCGGGACGATATTGCTGCACGAAACGAGGCTGATAAGGTACTTGCAGATCGAGCGTGGAAGCGTGTTTCAGCCCCAGACGCTACCATTGGTGAGAGAGCTGCAGCTCTGTTTGTAACAAACGCTATGAAAGCCAAGACAAAATTAGGTATGGGTGTGAGAATTGGAACAAAATCAGTGATGAGTGTGAAACGAAAACCATGCGCGAAAAAACGGGTGACGAAAAGACGAGTCAAGAAGAGAAAGACGGCCAAGCGAGTGACACTTGGAACAATCATTAGAGCTGCAAAAAATTCAATCAAACTGAATAAGGGGTCAGATAATGCCATTAAAACGGCGCTTGAGGGTGCAAAAGCAGCTGTGAAGCAAATCGGAGGAAAAAGTAGAGTGAATGTTTCACGAGTCATTCCTGTTCCATCAAAAGTCGGAGGAATCTTGCCCTTCCTTGTGCCACTCTTTGCAGGCTTGAGTGCTACAGGGGCACTAGCTGGTGGCGCTGCTGGCATTGCTAGAGCCGTGAATAGTGCTAAAGAGGCTAAACAACAACTGTCAGAGAATAAAAGACATAATGAAACTATGGAGGCTATTGCACTTGGTAAAGGATTATATCTTAAACCATACAAAAAAGGAATGGGTTTATATTTGAAACCAAAAAACTTCTAACGATGCTACCACACAGGGCTTTGACTGATGGAGATCTTGAAAAATATGCAAAACTTATGCAAATCCCATATTTTCGCGGAGTTTTTATGCGCAATGACTTACCGAAAAATGGGCCCTTGAAGAATGAATCAGCAATCATTAATTTAGATGACAAAGAGGGTCCTGGAACTCATTGGGTTGCATATAAGAAATTTGGAAATAATGTCACATATTTTGATAGTTTTGGAAACTTGCAACCACCTACAGATCTCTTCAATTACTTTGACGTTGGTAGCATCAAATATAATCATGAACGTTATCAAAACTGGAATACATACAACTGTGGACATCTATGTTTGGCGTTTCTCACCGACCGCTTATATAAGGCTGAGAAGAAATGATTATACATCAGTTGTTGTGTTGAAACCATGAGTGATTCATTTACATTGACACTCTCGGGGGTATCATCAGTCTTGGAGGCACAATATTTTCCTCCAATTGAACTTTCCCCCGAAAAAAAATACGTGCTCGGGTTGGTTGAATTTTTAACATTCAATTCAATTCCAAATGTTGATGAAAGTAATAATCAATTACATATAGAGGATAAAGTTATCACTATTCCTATGGGAAGTTATGAAATTAATGATATTTCAAAGTATATCGTAGAGAGCTTGGCTAGGAGTGACATTACTATAAGTATCAAAAGTAATAATAATACATTATGGAGTGAACTGGAATGTAATAAGGATGTAGATCTGAGACCTGTGAATTCACTAGGTCGACTTCTGGGTTTCACTCCAAGAGTATTGAAAGCTAATAAAACCCATGAGTCGGATCAACCTGTAGCCATTCTTAAAGTGAACGCCTTACGAGTCGAATGTAATATTACTACCGGAGCATACATCAATGCAACTAAAGTTCACACAATCCATGAATTTTTCCCTGTGGTACCGCCTGGATATAAAATTGTAGAAGTACCATTCCATGTTATTTACTTACCCGTTGCTGTCAGAACTATTAACGATTTACAGCTCCGTATCGTTGATCAAGACGGAGATTTGGTGAATTTTCGCGGTGAAGTGATTACCATCAGACTTCACATCAAGTCTATTTGATGATCATGGGGATCGTATATAATCGAAAGATTGGACACTCCTATATTAATCAGCAACCATGGCATGCTCCAATCAGTTCACGTGTTGGCTTCAAGGTGCTAACATCTCAGAACGTAAAGTATCTCGAAAGTCTCGGTCTGACAGTGAGGAAAATTGGACAAAACGCTTCTGTCAAATAAAAGTTTTATTCGTTTGTTGTACACCATGGAGGAGAACCTAAATATCAAGATGCCTGTGGCGTTTGATGAATCTATTGCTCATTATGAGATCCATGCACATCAACCATATTCTTCAGTAGGGCTTGATAATAGTGATGAGATTCGAATTGTCGTGCAAAATCAAGACCTATGTGTTCTACCGAGCAGGAGCACCCTACACATTACGGGGAAATTGCTCAAAACAGACAATAATGTTGCAACAACTACGAAGTTGGTGAATAACGCCATTTGCCATTTGTTTCAAGAAATACGCTATGAAATTAATGCGGTTGAGGTAGACAAGGTTAAGAATGTGGGTATTACCTCTCTTATGAAGAGTCTAATCTCACTGAACCCCAATCAAAGCATATGGATGGAGAATGCTGGATGGTTGGGTATTGAAGAGAAAACAAGTTTGGTTGATGCTAATGGTATTTTTGATATATCCATCCCATTGAATATGTTATTGGGATTCGCTGAAGATTACCGAAAAATAATGGTCAACGTAAAACATGAGCTGATTTTAACCAGAGCTCGTTATGATACTGATGCAATGATTCAAACGGCTGATGAGGATGTGAAAATCAGCATTAGTAAGATTGAATGGTTGATCCCATATGTTACGTTATCGGATAATAAAAGAGTTGAGTTGCTCAAGTTCATTCAGAGAGATCCAACTATATCGATGAGCTTCAGATCATGGGAACTATACGAATATCCATTGCTTCCACAAACCACAAAACATGTGTGGACAGTGAAAACAGCAAATCAGCTTGAAAAACCACGTTATGTTATTTTGGGTTTCCAGACAGCTCGAAAAAACAAGAAGCGGAAGAATGCTAGCAACTTTGATCATTGTAATATTGCTGATGTGAAATTATTCTTGAATTCTCAATGTTTTCCATATGGTCACTTGAAATATTGATATGGCTCGAAATCAATTTTCAATACTTTATGATATGTATGCGAACTTCCAGTTATCATATTATGAGCAGCAAACCATTAATCCATTATTAACGAAGATGCAATTCGCAAATTATGCACCGCTGATCATTATTGACTGCTCCAAACAGAATGAGTCATTGAAATTTGGGCCAGTGGATGTTCGTTTAGAGATGGAAACAAAAGAAAGTTTCCCCGTAGAGACCGCTGCTTATTGTCTCATCATACACGATCGCATCGTAGAATACCAACCAATAAGTGGAAGTGTTAAGAAGATAGTTTAAAAATTTGGTGGGGGGTGAGCTTACAAATACTGAGGTTGAGCTCAGCAGAGGATCAGTCACAATGGAGCTGCTTTTGGATATTCAGGGATTCCAAGGTGTTAACAACGAATTTATCGTCAAAGAATTATCCTATGTCTCATTGGATGCTCAAGACGCACAACCAACAGTCAAGTTTTTCTACCCCCCATATGAACATCATGTTGTACCTGCAAAAACTAGATGTACAAATATGTGGCTTCAGCGTAATTATCATGGCTTAGCATAGGTGCTTTCAAAGTGGCGGTTTAAGGAAGGGATTTGGACAGTTGAAAATAGAACTTGGGCAGATATGATTTTTTTGGTTTCGAATAGACTTCTGAATTGATTGGTATGGAAACTTACTTATGATTCATGTACGTATGATAACGTACAGCGTTGGACCATTGTAGGACTTTTTTTCTTACTTTGATAGCATCATTTCTACTGTTAGAGCATAAAAAATACAAACTTTCTTGTTATTCTCCAATTCGCCTTTTCCGTTGCAGCAAGTATGTGACTCTTCAACAATCTTGTCATTATCACAAGTTGCAGAGAGTTTTTCAGTTTTTGAATTTTAAATTCAACGCTGATGTTATCTTCAGTGGAATAAGCTCCCCACCATATTTTTCTCTCATTTGCAATGGGACCTAGAGGGAACATTGTACTTGTCCAATGTATTTAGGACGCTGCTAAAGTTTGACAAATTTTGTTGAAAGTGATCGATTTGAATAAATTTGGTGAATATTATCCGAATTTATTCAAGAATACCAAATTACCTCCAGATATAGCAAAGTTCGGCGAGAATTGACTTCTCAAAACAAATGTGTACGCAGTTGTCAAATTGACCAAATTAAACAAATTATAACTACATTTGGCAAAATACAGCAAATTAGAACAAAATGACACAGTCTCAGAATATGACTTTGTTTAGCAAAATCAGGCAGAATCGGGTGAACTTCAAATAAGTAATGCAAAATGTGAGTATCACGGTGTTTACGGGTTCCCACTTTAGTTTTAAACTTCTTGCGTTAGATAAGGTTCGCTCATAAAAAAAAACCTGTTGAAGGGTTAAGTTTGAACAAGGGAGCTTTCCCAAAATGATTTTTCAAATAAAAGTGTGACTTCTTTCGAAAAAGAGCACATGATGGTCTAACGAAACTCATTCGAAAAGCACACGTAGCAATGTTTTGAAGCTGTGGAACTGCAGTTTTCCATGGCATCGCCAAAAAAAACCAAAGGTTCATGATACCGTCTAATTTTTAAAATAAAGTACTTGCTTCGTTGATGAGTGAATTAATTTTGAAATTTTTTTTCTCTCAAAGACCAGAAAGAGTTACACCACTTTGATAAAAAAATTATTTTGTAATTTGGAGGATGAAGATACCGATATTTTACCAAAAACTTTTTCGTTTCGAGTTTGAAGAAATTTCAACGATGATCGCAAGAGAAATTTTGTCTGGTGCAAGAGAAATTAATTCATTCGTGAAACAACCTCAGCTTTACTCAACAAGCTTCATGGCTAGAAGTATCAAGTTAAGGGGAGACGTCGGTGAAATAAAAAAGTCTTAGCTCAGCCTCAAGAGCCATCGGACGGCTTTTGTTATATGAAGGTATATATGTAAAAGTAAAAAAAAATCCGGACCCGACCCGTTTCGCCCCGTCTATCCACCAAAAACGTCATTTTTCACGTTTTCAGACTAAAAATGCTCCTTGAACTACAGTTTTTATCCGATTTTAACTTTTTTTTTTTTTAAATGTTCTTTATACTCGGACGAACAAATCTGAGTATCCGTTTTGATTTATATATATTTGATCGCGAAAAAATGATTTTTTAAGTTTTTGACTATGTTTCCTTTCTTCATTTTTTGCAATTTCACGTTTTATTGTGTTGTCATTATTTTGTCATACGATTCCAATTACATATGATTGCAACGTGCAACAACAAAAAAATACGTATTTGAGCATTTTCTAAAAAGGAGAAATATGATCAAAAACTTAAAAAATCATTTTTTCGCGATCAAATACATATAAATCAAAACGGATACCCAGATTTGTTCGTCCGAGTATAAAGAACATTTAAAAAAAAAAAAAGTTAAAATCGGATAAAAACTGTAGTTCAAGGAGCATTTTTAGTCTGAAAACGTGAAAAATGACGTTTTTGGTGGATAGACGGGGCGAAACGGGTCGGGTCCGGATTTTTTTTTACTTTTACATATATACCTTCATATAACAAAAGCCGTCCGATGGCTCTTGAGGCTGAGCTAAGACTTTTTTATTTCACCGACGTCTCCCCTTAAAGGAAAATCCAGTTTCGAGAACTGAATTTTTTAATTTGTCACATAGCCAATGATGAAATGCTCCTTGTCAAAACTTGAAAAACAATACTAATAACGATTAACTTCCTATCTTTTTACTGCGAATCCTTGCAAAGCCACTTTTTTCACTGCAAAGGTAAATAATTTACAGTCAGTAAGATTGACACAACACTAGTGACATGACGATTTTCAACCCTTAACCTAACATTCAATGGTTATTTCGGTAGAAAATCATTTGTACCTTATTCCTACATTTCCCCATGGAAACTTCCTTATTTCTAGCATTTAAAACTTGCATGGAAATCTTCTCATGAGAATATAATACATTTTTTGAGCTACACCTATCAAATAGATAGCCCATGCCGAATTAATGCAAATTTCATCTTTATTGAAGAAAAAAAAACCGTTATTAGATAATACTATCACCTACAAAAATCAAATGGTTTGCACACTTGCGTTTTTAATTAGCAAGATTCTAGTAATTTTTGAAATACAAGCGATCCGAGATCATTTGAAGTAATCAAATAAAAGTCACGAATGATTTTGATGGGTATATAAAAAAGATAAAGAAAACAAATCTCATAATCCGTCGAAGTTTCAACGGTATAAGTACCACAGGTTCCATTTATTTATTTCAGGAATAATTATTGCATGGAGAAAGAATCTCAAAACACTGATTAGCACCAACGTCCGTGAGATGCACGTATGAAAATATTCACGGAATTTTTGCAGTTGATTCCGCAGATTTTTTTGCCTCCAATTCCACCGGAATTCGGGACCGGTTTTCATGGAATACATATATTCCATGGTTTTTTAAATCGAATTATTTCGAGAATCAATTTTTTCGCGGGTGAATTCACGGAATTCCGTTTTGAAAGAATTTTTTTAGAAGTTCCACGAAGAAAATATTCATCGAAGAAAATCTGTGAAGACGAATTTAAACGAAAGAAATTCCACCCACCAATCCGCCAAGAAGAATTCCAAGCAAAAATTCTTTCGAAACGGAATTTCGTGAATTTATCCGCAAAAGATTATTCCATGGATAAATTGATTTTCAAAATAATTCCATGAAAAATCCATGGAAAAATATTTCATGGAAATCGATCCCAAATTCCGGTGGAATTGGCCACGAACCAGTCCGTCGATAATGTAGATTCGCTCTTTTTCGGTGGGTTAGTCGCGCTAGTTCAATTCCGGCGAGTTCCTCGGGTTCGTTCGATTCCGGCGAGTTCCTAGTGTTCGTTGGACTTCGACGAGTTTGTCGGTTTCAGCGGGTTTGTCGGTTTCGGCGGGTTTGTCGGTTTCGGCGGGTTTGTCGGTTTCGGCGGATTTCAGCGGGTTTGTCGGTTTCGGCGGATTTCGGAGAGTTTGTCGGTTTTGGGGGTTTCGGCGGGTTCCGCGGATTTCTCGATTTTGGAGACTTTCTCCAAATTGTCGGCTTTCTCCAGTCCATCCATTTTGGAGACTCCGCATAGGTTAGGACGACGGTGGTCATGTGTGATTTTGAAATAAGTAAAAAATGTTATGTAATATTTAAGGTACATTGAAAGCTATTAGTGAGGTTAGGTGAACAAATTTGTTTGAAATCTTGAAAAGTGATGGAAAAATTGGCATAAACCCTCAGATTAATTTTATATAATAATTAAAGGGTTTATGCAGTGTTCTTGATGTCACTTTATGATCTTCAATGATATTTATATAAATTGTTGGATGTAACCTAGCACTAGGCGGTCACGCAAGAGGGAGTGAGATGCACAGGGGATTAGAAAGAGATCGTTGTCATGCAATCATCTCTTGAAATTTATTGTGCAATATATCAACGCGAAAAGTTGGGGGAATCAATCAGGAATTGTCGACTGAATATCGCTTTTCACCGTGGTAGGTTTTTTTTTAAGGGTCACTCGTCAATTTCTTTTGTGGGCAAATAACTTCCTGTAAAAATCATTGAATTTTATCCCACTCCCATTTGACCGTGTATATTTTCAATTAATAATATTTTTTCCATCCAACGCTACAAATTTATTGAAAAATTTGATAAAATGGAAAGAAAAATGCTTTTTCAGGTGAATTTAACCCATTAGGGGGTCAATCGTGGAGGCTGAAGCTTTCAATGTACCTTAAAAAAATGTGATAGAATAGAAAAAATTATTATTTTCAAGGAGTCATTTCAATTTCAGAGGGAGAATCTCATCAATGATATATATATACTTTCTGATATATTTATTAAACTTTATATTTCTTGACAAACAAAACTCAATACAAACTGTCAATTTTCAATATCTTGAAATGTAGGCAAACGTAATGAATTATCCTAAGATTTTTTGATATCAATTTTAATTAGTTAAAGAACACGTTTCTGTTCTCTTTTTTCATATAAGGAATAAGGAAAGGACTGAATATATGATAAAGACACTTTCAGATGTTATTTATCTTTCGAATTGTCTTTCCCATCTGGGCTCTCTCTCTCTTCTCCTCCCTTCGAAGCAAGGGTTGCATTCATAATATTTGGCTGAACTTGTGTGCTCACGTTCATCACAGGAGCTGATGCTGGGGATAGCATCGCTGGGTTGAAAGTTCTCATCAGTTGCTGTTGAAGAGCCATTTGTTGAAGAAAAAAATTGGCTGGATAATTTGATAAATCCATCGTAGGCAGAGCTGGGCCACTAGCTACAACAAAATATCAATGTATTCCCATAAAAAATAAATTTTTCATGATAATTGAGCAAAATTACCTGTATTGCTTGCTTTCTTATGCTCAGTTTTCTCAGCATTACGTTTTACTTTTTTCCTGACAAGCTCAAACTCATCTAGACAAACGCAGTCTGAAATATAAAATATGTAAATATTTTCGATAACAAGAATTATTTTCATTGCTGTCAAAAGTTTTTACCTGAATCATCACTGTCATACTCTGGTTTTCCAATCTTCCTTCTCTTCTCTTTCTTGATGGAACCTGGGTCAATCATTGGAAATGTGTTCCTGTTATAAAAATCATCGTTGAATCGTCTACGATTGACTTGATTGTAATCTCTGAGGACTCCATTGCTATCTCCTGGTATGAAATGATTTGGGTTGAAGTAATTTCCTTGACTTCTATTTTCATTCTGTGGTGTTTCTGATTTTTTATAAGCATACTTCATAACTACGTCATGAATTTCATTTCTCATTATCAATTTGGATTCAGGTGGAACACCTACTACATGTTGTAGAAGAGAGTGGAAGAATGTCATGTCTTCAGATTCTTTTTCCTGTTTGTTAGGGGAGCCGTCTGGCTTCAGTGTTGCCTGGTTCATGGTTTGTACCGAGGGAGAAGAGGTTCTCTGGGTTTTGTCAGATTGTTTCCCTAAAGTTGATGTGAATAGTTCCTCGAGGTTACTGCAGGTGGTTTTTGGTAGGCTGGCTTCTTGTAAAAACGATAAAATTTGATAATGTGGCCAATTGGGGGAGTAAATTTCTTTTTTTGCAATAGCTGAATCAATTTTCTTTGTTTCTCTCTTGAATTTTGATTTGATGGAGTCCCACGTATCTTGAACCACGTTCTCTGGAAGAAATAGTTAAACCATTTATAGACTCACTGAATTCAGGGGTGAATTGGTGAACCATAAGAAGTCGAAAAATCGTCATTTTACAGGAGAGCCAAAAAAACCTAAATCCCGAGTTCCCGTCTTAATTTGGTTATATTACAAAATGCACCGTATTTCTGACAGAAACTCATTTTCGAAGAAAATCGACTTATTACGGTTTATCAATTCACGCCTCAATTGTTTCATTGAAGAGCAGCAATATTTTGAATGTAAAAAAATGAGAATTCTTTGAAAGAAAGTTTCTTGGAAGTCCTGGTAAACACGCATATGAGAATAATCAACGGACAATCAATAATAAAATCAATAACGAACCGTCATATATTTCTTGATACGGGCACCGAAAACTATCATAAAAAAAAAATCGACAACTAAACACAAAGTTACGAGTTTGAGGTTAATTTTTGATAAAAGAATGACAGGTAGATCAAGTTCTCAAAAGTTATATGACGTAATTCCCCTGACCGAGGGTTTTCAATTTCGTTGAATTTTTTATATCGTATTTCAAGTTTTCAAAATATCTTCTACCAAAAATTAGTATTAACGTTTACTTACTGTCTTCTCCTAGTATAGCGGCAATCGATTCCCAAGTATTAGACTTGAATTTGGTATTATAATAAAATTCGTTTTTGACTGAATATAAAGCAGGGTGCTGCTGAACTTGTTCGATAATCCTCTGTTCCGTTTCAGTTGACAATTTGGCTTTTTGCGTATTTTTCTTACGTGGCATTTCTTGAAAACTCACTTGCCAAGAGATATTTTCTTCAACTTTGATCTATTGTTTGTTTCCCCAAATGGTGTTGTGCGTGATTCATTTTAATAGCTGTCGGTACCGGTGAAAAAAACAAAACAACTGCCGGTTGATTCCAGTCGGATCTCCTTACTGCGCCCTCTGGACGTGCATATGAAGGTACTAGAAAAATAGTCTAGGGACCCCAGGGATATGTGGTATTGCGCCTATTCTGTCCAGTGCACGTTGGATAATATTAATTTTAATAGTAAAGAAATTATTTTCGACAGTTAATTATATTTTACGATTTATTACCATTGAATTGTGCATTCAATAGAATTTTTTGAATTTTTTTTGTTTCACACCCCCTGCTAACTAGGGGGAGTTTTTTAAAAAAATCATTTTTAGTTAAATGACGCATACCAAAAAATTAAAAATATCGTACCATTGTTGACCATCGGCCAAAGAATCGATACCAATCTGATTTTTTTAATTAGCCCCCCTACCCCCTGTCAACTCTGGTGAACTGTATGCGACCAATAGCAGTACACGGCATGACGTCATGATCTCCATCAATATAACCCATGTGAAAATGCTTCAATCCTTCAGACAGATTTTACCAAACAACGACAAAAGGCTCTGGCGCTTCTTCAAATATCAGTTTTAAATAGATCAATAATTCAAGTTCCGTGTTAAAAAAAAAAAGAAAACTACAATAAATTCAAATTTATTTGTGTGTATTTGACGAAGATTTTTCAAAACCTTTTTTTCATACCAACGAAATGTCACAAAGGCAACGTGATCGACCCACGTATGGACAGTATCATTTTCTTTTTCCGGGGATTCGCAACCGAGACAAGGATTTCGAGAGTTATCTCAGGATGACAGTTCAAACTTTTGATTATATTTTAGATAAAATCAAAGAGCCCATGAGAAAGGAGTGGTGCAATCTCCACAGCCGACCGATTTTTCAGGAGGAAAGATTGGTGATAACCATAAGATTTTTGGCTACTGGACAGAGTTACGGATCTCTAGCCGTAGCATTTGATATCGGATTATCAACTGTCTCTGCAGTAGTTATAGAGTGTATGGAATTTATTTGGAATATTTTCCAACCTATACATATGCCTTGCCCAAGTCAACAAGATTTGTATAGAATATCAGAAATTTTTTTTGAAAAATTTCAATTTCCTCACTGTTTGGGAGCAGTAGATGGACGACATATCAGGATAAAAAAACCAGCACGTTCGGGAACCGCACACTACAATTTCAAAAAATTTTTCTCCGTAGTTCTGCAGGCTCACGTTGATGCTGATTACAGTGATGTTACGATAG
This sequence comes from Coelinius sp. EB29, assembly GCA_035578325.1. Classification (NCBI taxonomy): domain Eukaryota; kingdom Metazoa; phylum Arthropoda; class Insecta; order Hymenoptera; family Braconidae; genus Coelinius; species Coelinius sp. EB29. Next base: position 3,012,377 of record JAOZGT010000013.1, on the reverse strand, counting down.
ACATTTGTCGTTATGGATCACAGAGTGATGCGAGTATCTTCAGTTATTCTAAGCTCAAGAGAGCCTTAGATGGAAAATTAATCAAGATACCGGAAGAAAGACGACTACCATCGTCCACCATTACAGCTCCATATTATCTAATTGGTGATGGAGCATATCCACTTTTGGACATCATGATGAAACCTTTTCGAGGAAATAATTTGCCAGACGAAGAGGCGAATTTTAACAAGAGACTTTCGAGAGCACGCGTAGTGGCAGAGAATGCATTTGCAAAAACATCTCAAAAATGGCGTATTTTTTATACGACAATTCAAGTAGATCTCGATACTGTGGAAAAAATCATCAAAACTACATGCATCTTACATAACATTATATTGGATTTGCAATCAATAGAGAAGGACGTTGCAGAATCTTCCGAAAACGTTATATATAATGATGGAGAAGGAGATATTATGGATAATGATGAAGAAAGAGATGGTATATACAGTGATGTTCATTCTGATCCATCTAAAAAAGGTAAAGAAGTGAGAGAGAAACTGGTACAATATTTATACTGCTGAAGAGCGCAGGATAATAAAATTAGCAATACAGGTAATTTTGCTCAATTATCATGAAAAATTTATTTTTTATGGGAATACATTGATATTTTGTTGTAGCTAGTGGCCCAGCTCTGCCTACGATGGATTTATCAAATTATCCAGCCAATTTTTTTCTTCAACAAATGGCTCTTCAACAGCAACTGATGAGAACTTTCAACCCAGCGATGCTATCCCCAGCATCAGCTCCTGTGATGAACGTGAGCACACAAGTTCAGCCAAATATTATGAATGCAACCCTTGCTTCGAAGGGAGGAGAAGAGAGAGAGAGCCCAGATGGGAAAGACAATTCGAAAGATAAATAACATCTGAAAGTGTCTTTATCATATATTCAGTCCTTTCCTTATTCCTTATATGAAAAAAGAGAACAGAAACGTGTTCTTTAACTAATTAAAATTGATATCAAAAAATCTTAGGATAATTCATTACGTTTGCCTACATTTCAAGATATTGAAAATTGACAGTTTGTATTGAGTTTTGTTTGTCAAGAAATATAAAGTTTAATAAATATATCAGAAAGTATATATATATCATTGATGAGATTCTCCCTCTGAAATTGAAATGACTCCTTGAAAATAATAATTTTTTCTATTCTATCACATTTTTTTAAGGTACATTGAAAGCTTCAGCCTCCACGATTGACCCCCTAATGGGTTAAATTCACCTGGAAAAGCATTTTTCTTTCCATTTTATCAAATTTTTCAATAAATTTGTAGCGTTGGATGGAAAAAATATTATTAATTGAAAATATACACGGTCAAATGGGAGTGGGATAAAATTCAATGATTTTTACAGGAAGTTATTTGCCCACAAAAGAAATTGACGAGTGACCCTTAAAAAAAAACCTACCACGGTGAAAAGCGATATTCAGTCGACAATTCCTGATTGATTCCCCCAACTTTTCGCGTTGATATATTGCACAATAAATTTCAAGAGATGATTGCATGACAACGATCTCTTTCTAATCCCCTGTGCATCTCACTCCCTCTTGCGTGACCGCCTAGTGCTAGGTTACATCCAACAATTTATATAAATATCATTGAAGATCATAAAGTGACATCAAGAACACTGCATAAACCCTTTAATTATTATATAAAATTAATCTGAGGGTTTATGCCAATTTTTCCATCACTTTTCAAGATTTCAAACAAATTTGTTCACCTAACCTCACTAATAGCTTTCAATGTACCTTAAATATTACATAACATTTTTTACTTATTTCAAAATCACACATGACCACCGTCGTCCTAACCTATGCGGAGTCTCCAAAATGGATGGACTGGAGAAAGCCGACAATTTGGAGAAAGTCTCCAAAATCGAGAAATCCGCGGAACCCGCCGAAACCCCCAAAACCGACAAACTCTCCGAAATCCGCCGAAACCGACAAACCCGCTGAAATCCGCCGAAACCGACAAACCCGCCGAAACCGACAAACCCGCCGAAACCGACAAACCCGCTGAAACCGACAAACTCGTCGAAGTCCAACGAACACTAGGAACTCGCCGGAATCGAACGAACCCGAGGAACTCGCCGGAATTGAACTAGCGCGACTAACCCACCGAAAAAGAGCGAATCTACATTATCGACGGACTGGTTCGTGGCCAATTCCACCGGAATTTGGGATCGATTTCCATGAAATATTTTTCCATGGATTTTTCATGGAATTATTTTGAAAATCAATTTATCCATGGAATAATCTTTTGCGGATAAATTCACGAAATTCCGTTTCGAAAGAATTTTTGCTTGGAATTCTTCTTGGCGGATTGGTGGGTGGAATTTCTTTCGTTTAAATTCGTCTTCACAGATTTTCTTCGATGAATATTTTCTTCGTGGAACTTCTAAAAAAATTCTTTCAAAACGGAATTCCGTGAATTCACCCGCGAAAAAATTGATTCTCGAAATAATTCGATTTAAAAAACCATGGAATATATGTATTCCATGAAAACCGGTCCCGAATTCCGGTGGAATTGGAGGCAAAAAAATCTGCGGAATCAACTGCAAAAATTCCGTGAATATTTTCATACGTGCATCTCACGGACGTTGGTGCTAATCAGTGTTTTGAGATTCTTTCTCCATGCAATAATTATTCCTGAAATAAATAAATGGAACCTGTGGTACTTATACCGTTGAAACTTCGACGGATTATGAGATTTGTTTTCTTTATCTTTTTTATATACCCATCAAAATCATTCGTGACTTTTATTTGATTACTTCAAATGATCTCGGATCGCTTGTATTTCAAAAATTACTAGAATCTTGCTAATTAAAAACGCAAGTGTGCAAACCATTTGATTTTTGTAGGTGATAGTATTATCTAATAACGGTTTTTTTTTCTTCAATAAAGATGAAATTTGCATTAATTCGGCATGGGCTATCTATTTGATAGGTGTAGCTCAAAAAATGTATTATATTCTCATGAGAAGATTTCCATGCAAGTTTTAAATGCTAGAAATAAGGAAGTTTCCATGGGGAAATGTAGGAATAAGGTACAAATGATTTTCTACCGAAATAACCATTGAATGTTAGGTTAAGGGTTGAAAATCGTCATGTCACTAGTGTTGTGTCAATCTTACTGACTGTAAATTATTTACCTTTGCAGTGAAAAAAGTGGCTTTGCAAGGATTCGCAGTAAAAAGATAGGAAGTTAATCGTTATTAGTATTGTTTTTCAAGTTTTGACAAGGAGCATTTCATCATTGGCTATGTGACAAATTAAAAAATTCAGTTCTCGAAACTGGATTTTCCTTTAAGGGGAGACGTCGGTGAAATAAAAAAGTCTTAGCTCAGCCTCAAGAGCCATCGGACGGCTTTTGTTATATGAAGGTATATATGTAAAAGTAAAAAAAAATCCGGACCCGACCCGTTTCGCCCCGTCTATCCACCAAAAACGTCATTTTTCACGTTTTCAGACTAAAAATGCTCCTTGAACTACAGTTTTTATCCGATTTTAACTTTTTTTTTTTTTAAATGTTCTTTATACTCGGACGAACAAATCTGGGTATCCGTTTTGATTTATATGTATTTGATCGCGAAAAAATGATTTTTTAAGTTTTTGATCATATTTCTCCTTTTTAGAAAATGCTCAAATACGTATTTTTTTGTTGTTGCACGTTGCAATCATATGTAATTGGAATCGTATGACAAAATAATGACAACACAATAAAACGTGAAATTGCAAAAAATGAAGAAAGGAAACATAGTCAAAAACTTAAAAAATCATTTTTTCGCGATCAAATACATATAAATCAAAACGGATACTCAGATTTGTTCGTCCGAGTATAAAGAACATTTAAAAAAAAAAAAAGTTAAAATCGGATAAAAACTGTAGTTCAAGGAGCATTTTTAGTCTGAAAACGTGAAAAATGACGTTTTTGGTGGATAGACGGGGCGAAACGGGTCGGGTCCGGATTTTTTTTTACTTTTACATATATACCTTCATATAACAAAAGCCGTCCGATGGCTCTTGAGGCTGAGCTAAGACTTTTTTATTTCACCGACGTCTCCCCTTAACTTGATACTTCTAGCCATGAAGCTTGTTGAGTAAAGCTGAGGTTGTTTCACGAATGAATTAATTTCTCTTGCACCAGACAAAATTTCTCTTGCGATCATCGTTGAAATTTCTTCAAACTCGAAACGAAAAAGTTTTTGGTAAAATATCGGTATCTTCATCCTCCAAATTACAAAATAATTTTTTTATCAAAGTGGTGTAACTCTTTCTGGTCTTTGAGAGAAAAAAAATTTCAAAATTAATTCACTCATCAACGAAGCAAGTACTTTATTTTAAAAATTAGACGGTATCATGAACCTTTGGTTTTTTTTGGCGATGCCATGGAAAACTGCAGTTCCACAGCTTCAAAACATTGCTACGTGTGCTTTTCGAATGAGTTTCGTTAGACCATCATGTGCTCTTTTTCGAAAGAAGTCACACTTTTATTTGAAAAATCATTTTGGGAAAGCTCCCTTGTTCAAACTTAACCCTTCAACAGGTTTTTTTTTATGAGCGAACCTTATCTAACGCAAGAAGTTTAAAACTAAAGTGGGAACCCGTAAACACCGTGATACTCACATTTTGCATTACTTATTTGAAGTTCACCCGATTCTGCCTGATTTTGCTAAACAAAGTCATATTCTGAGACTGTGTCATTTTGTTCTAATTTGCTGTATTTTGCCAAATGTAGTTATAATTTGTTTAATTTGGTCAATTTGACAACTGCGTACACATTTGTTTTGAGAAGTCAATTCTCGCCGAACTTTGCTATATCTGGAGGTAATTTGGTATTCTTGAATAAATTCGGATAATATTCACCAAATTTATTCAAATCGATCACTTTCAACAAAATTTGTCAAACTTTAGCAGCGTCCTAAATACATTGGACAAGTATAATGTTCCCTCTAGGTCCCATTGCAAATGAGAGAAAAATATGGTGGGGAGCTTATTCCACTGAAGATAACATCAGCGTTGAATTTAAAATTCAAAAACTGAAAAACTCTCTGCAACTTGTGATAATGACAAGATTGTTGAAGAGTCACATACTTGCTGCAACGGAAAAGGCGAATTGGAGAATAACAAGAAAGTTTGTATTTTTTATGCTCTAACAGTAGAAATGATGCTATCAAAGTAAGAAAAAAAGTCCTACAATGGTCCAACGCTGTACGTTATCATACGTACATGAATCATAAGTAAGTTTCCATACCAATCAATTCAGAAGTCTATTCGAAACCAAAAAAATCATATCTGCCCAAGTTCTATTTTCAACTGTCCAAATCCCTTCCTTAAACCGCCACTTTGAAAGCACCTCATGGGATTATGGTACTCTACCATACGATCAGCTAGAGAGGATATTACATGGTTTGATGCGCGCTGAGGTGATTTTTGTGAAAGGTCGTGAAAAGAAGGCTTGGTTAAAACAGACATTCCATGGTGCTCCAGTGATTGATATCGATGAGCATTTTGAAGGAGCACCCTCAATCTTGAAATTTAGGGAATTATCTTCTGATAAATGTCCATTTCATTGTAATATGTCAAAAATTACTTGTGCTCTTAAAAATGTTCTTTTACTTAGAGAATGGCTGGATACTAAGATAGTAAGATCTGAAGATCGATCTTTAAATTTGTATCTTGAGTTGAAAAATTTAGCATTCATGGATTCTGAAGATATTGCTCTCCTACATATCATTTATAAGTACATTCGCTGAATTGGATGTACATGATGCATGGGGTAAATTAACTGATGAGATGAGAAGAAATCAGGAAATCATTAGATGTAAACGTTGTTTGATACATCATGAATCTATAGATGGTGATGCTCTTGATGGACCACCTCCTATGATTAAGAATTGTGTGAAATGTAAAGTGTGAAAAAACAAAAAAAACAAAATGTATTCAGTAAAATTCATTTATTCATATATTTTCTAGATACTATTACATTTGTAAATTATGAGAATTAAATAAAAAGAATATATATTGAAAAATTTTCTTCTATTCATTTCATTTCATTCCAACAAATTTAATTCCTTATCAGAATGCAGGCGAAGTCTGTTGTGTTCTCCACCCAAGTACTGTAACTTTGGTGAACCTGTGGCAATTTCATGCTGTAAATTTTCCAATTGACTTGGATTCTCATCAAAGAACTTAGCCATTCTTTGATTCAGAAAAACAGATTGAACGTTGTCTAAATTGAAAACGATAGCCACTCCATATTTTGTATTGACCTTGCGAGCTGCCGTGATTGTGTACAGGTAGTCCGACCTCAATGATGATAGTTTTACGAGAGGACGTTCTTCAATATCTGCTACAGCGTTGATTTTGTGGAAATTTGCTTTAGCCCCCTGGTCTTCGGTTATTATGCTTGGATCTGGATGCAAGCGAATGCTATTGAATTTTCCACCAATGTATTCCAATTTGGGTGCTCCATTCTCAACATGTTTCTGGAACTGCTCGAATTCCTCAGGATTTGCATTGAAATATACAGCCAATCTCTTATTCACATAAATGGAATGAGTTGATATCTCAAAAACAACACCTTGACCATATTTTGTATCAACTTTTCTAGCAGCAGTGATTCTGAACAAGCGGCCTGTTGGTAGGCTGGAAAGCTTCATCACGGGAAGTTGTTCAAATTCACCAACAGCGTTGATTTTACTAAAGTCCATAATGTTCTTCTTTTTTATTGAGTTGTTGATCTATCTCCAATACTCGTTTTCTCAAGATTTGTACAAAGTACCCTAATGTCGCTTCTGAATTGTAGAACTTGTTTGACTTCTTGAATATTCTTTAACAGAAGCTTCAAACGTTTCTTGAACTCTCGTTGTTTCAGACTGTTCTTCATAAACAAGTTTGAGAGGAACTGATGTTCGCCCTCAAATTTTCACGGTATATATTGTGACATGATAAAAATCATGCACTGTCCTCGCCAGTACTGACCGCGGTGTAAAGGGGGGAAAAATTAGTAAAATATCCCAGCGAGGAGTCGGATCACCCAGAGCCACTTAAAGATAAATTAATTCTATTATTTATTCTGCCATCTTTCTTTTGTTTCCTATCTTTATCACTCTCACCGCGCTGCGCGCGCTTCGGAACGAGAGAACGAGAGCAGCCAGCCTACTGAAAGAGAAGAGAGAGAGAGAGAGAGGGATTATCAGTGGCGACGACACTCAGCCCATCCACCCAGATCACACACACACACGCAACTGAGAGTCGACGTACATGAGAACGAGAGAGATCGAGCGTGAGCGGGCATTACAGGCCTCGACGTTCGCTCCCCACCACCACCTCACCAGTAAAACACGGCGCTACCGCATGAAAAGCGGAGGCCAGAGATGAGAGGGTCCGGAGACTGAAGCTGGGACCGGTACGAGATGAAGCGCGTGACGCAGATGTACTGGCAGTCGAAAAATGATGGATAAACATCGAATTGCACGCGAGATATCGCCAATTAGAAAATTACGAATTTTTGAATCTCGTAGGGTACACACAGCCTGTGTGTAGCCACACTGAACTGGTAGCGGATGTAATGGGGTGGGGGAAATTTGGGTACGCTCTGACGACCCATGAATATTCATTTTTACTCTCCGCTGGGACAGCGCGTAAGACGCATTGTTGTGCAATCAGTATTCGTCTTTGCTCTCTTAAAAATTATTATAATTATCAGTAAGACGTCTGGGACGCGATCTATCTATTTCTTTTGGTTGGTGTGATCTGAGGATCATTTTGTTTTTGTGAGTGCCACTGTTGGAACCGTTATCGTCACCGTGGGGAAGCTGACAATGGCAGCAGGAGGAGACGCGCAAAACGGTGAGCGTGTGTTTAACGTGTGAGTGCTCGCGTAGTTAAATTTTGTTTGTCTCCGGCGGCCATTGGGGCCCCGTTTGAGAAATTGAAGTAAATCCTAACCACTCTGCTGCGCGGCACTCGGTGACCTTCAGTCACACAATCATAGAGGCAATTAATTATATTTTTTTTTTGGTTGTATGTCGAGTAATAATTTTTGGTTCTTATTAACTACTCCTTATTTTTTTTTGTTGGGCATTAGTACGGTATTATTCCGTCATTTTTTTTTTTTGTTTATTAACCCGAGTATTCGGGGTGGCTTGCGTCTCGTCGCGTCGGGTGATCCTCGCGTGCGTGGCGTTTCACGCCAATGATTATTATTATTATTGGTTAGGATTATTCTGAGAATTATTGGTGTTTTTTTTTTTTCCATGTTATTTTGTTCTTTCTGAACATCATCATTTTAGTATGAATTAATTCTACCAATGGTTAATTTTTTTTTGTTTTTTTTCTTTGATTTTTCTTTTTTTTTATGATTTTCCTCTACGGAGTATTAATTTGTTCTGTATCGAGTCGTTGCTCGGGAGTCCTCTCCCGGTAATTGTACGAGAATTAAGTTGATGATTGGTTTTTTTTTTCATGAATTAACAACAATATACAATTTTGTTACTAAACCCAAGTTCTATTATCTGGAGTTACCCATTTATTGAACGCCACACGCCTCCGCGGTTCTCTCTGAGCTACCTGGCCAATTCTAGGGAATTTGGGGGTATTTATTATTTTGTCCAACCTTGTTCGATTGGCGGTTAAATCGGACTGGCGCCCAGAGCATATCTCATCCGCGTTCATCGCGGCCACGTTGTGAAAGGTTAAGTATTGCTGCTTTCTTCCGCATTGTTATTTTGTTTTGGTTAGCGCTTGCAGGGTTGCTGAGGTACACGGTTACCATTCCCCGTGTCAAAAAGTCCTCACAATATATACGCCTCTCACCATATGGCCATTTTGTTATTAACATTCTGATATTGTTATCAACAGTTGGGGGATCCAAGAGTGGTCAAATTCCTGATCTCCTGCTGTGAAACATCTTGAGTGATGTCATCAAGGGTTCCTAGGGTAAAATTGAAAGTATGCGGTCAAGGACAAACCCTCTCCCAACACTTTCCCTCAGGTATATGAGACATTTTTGTAACATGACTCATTCAATGTCATGAACATGACTCATTCAATGTCATAAATTTCAGAAAGAGAAACCAAAGAATTTAGATGCTGTGAAAGGTGAGTCACCCTCCAAACCCCTTTCCTCAGACAGGTTTAGACAGGTCTGAAAAGAGGGTGTGGTTAGGGCAACCCCGTGAATTAAAACCATGAATGGAACCCGCGAATCACAAAACCGTTGGTCGAACTCTCCCGCCAAATCCGCGAATAAAAAAACGCGAATCAAACCGCGAATTAAAATCGTTAATCAAACCGCGAATTAAACCGCTAGGTCGCGAATTAATCAACCACCCACCCACCCACTTTCATATGACCCCCCTACTAGCCCCCATCGACCATATTTTCGACCCACAGTTGTCGGTGAATCGGCCTTACCTAACTACTGTTAATGAATAATGCAGTATTTGGTAAAACGATGGAGAATGTAAGAAAACACAAAGATGTTAGATTAGTTACAAAGTGGGAGGGTAGATATGGCGCTAAATCTCTGATAGCAAAACCGAATTTTCATAGCCGTACAATTATCGATGATGAAATGGTCATCATTCAGATGAATCGCACGAAAATATTATTTAATAAGCCTATCTATGTGGGGTATTCAATCCTCGACTTATCAAAAATATTTATATACGATTTCCATTATGAATATTGTAAGTAGTTAGGTAAGGCCGATTCACCGACAACTTTGGGCCAGAAAGATGGTCGATGGGGGCTAGTAGGGGGGTCAGATGAAAGTGGGTGGGTGGGTGGTTGATTAATTCGCGGCCTCGCGGTTTAATTCGCGGGTTAATTCGCGGTTTAATTCGCGTTTTCGCGGATTTGTCAGTTCAACTCACGAGCTTGATTCGCGGGCTCGATTCGCGGCTTAATTCGCGGTTTAATTCGCGCTTTTTCGCGGATTTGTCAGTTCAACTCACGAGCTTGATTCGCGGGCTCGATTCAGGGGCTTGATTCACGATTTAATTCGAGGTTTTTTTTATCGAGTTTTAATTCACGGATCCGCTCCTTGGTTCTAATTCGCGGTTTCGACATCAATTTTTGATTCGCGGGATCGCAATTTTGATTGACATAATGCAATTAGCCACGCTGTCACGTATTCCTCCCACCGGAAGCAGAAATTGAGGAAAAAAAAAAAAAAGAAAGCGAAAACACTATCAAAAAGGGTCTCGGAGTCTCAAAATCCCATTTGGAATAACGAAATTATCTATAACAAAACAAATATATGAAATGAAATTTTGATAATAATGAAAGGAGAATTAAAACGAAATAAGAGACAATACAAAATGAAGAAGAATAGGAAAGAAAATAAAGAGAAGAATGAAATAAAAATAATAAAAAATAATGAGAATAATGAAACGGAAATATAGAAGTGAATAGAACGAAAATATGAAGAAAAGAGAAAGAAAATGAAAAGAAAATGGAAGGAATATAATAAAGAAAGAAATTGGTGTATAAGAAAAACGAAACAAATGAAACATAGTTGTAAGGAAACGAAGGATAAGAAAATTGAAAGGAAACGGTATGATATAATAAAGAAAGACGAAAGGCAAAGAAAAGATTAAAAAGAAAAGAAAGAGAAATAAAGAAAAGGTGGAGAAATTAAGGAATAAAAATACAAGAAATAATAATACGAATAATTAGAAGAAGATTTTGAGACTTCGAGGTTATAATAGTTAGTTGGAAAAATAAGGAGGTCGGAGGGAGTGCGTACATGACAAGGAATTGGGTTTTCATTTGTGACGTATTCGCTTTTCGAATACGTCTAATTTATATCACTAAAAAGTTCATGTCATAAACTCGAAAATATGATAAATTGATCAAGGATTAAACTAATTAGTGCTAAAAACTATTTGAAATGAACAGAAATTCTCCCTATGAGTCGTCCAAATGCACAAAATGGACATTGCTTCCGGTTGCAAGCAGAATAACCGCTGCTTCCGGCGGGAAGCAAATGTCATAATTCAATATTCAGCGATGAATTCACCAAAATTCACGCTCAGACTGGAACAAAACCATCTTAATATCTTGCAATAAATATTGGGAATGAATTTCAACATGAAAAACAATAATTTTCTAAACAACATTTTTTATTCAGAATTTTATAAGTTAAAATCGCATTTTTGACAATAAAGCTGAAACTGAGAATTATTTTAGAGACATTAATAGCTATATATTTTCGTTTTGACCTAATACAACTTTCTCATAGCTCAAAATAATATAAAAATCATTTAAATAATTTTTGGTCAAAAATACTTCATTCTTAAAACAAATTTCAAACAATTCAAGAGCCAGAAAATGAACTATGCAACTTTTTGACGAAAATCCTTCTGAATAATGAAATATAGAACAAGCCAACAATTTGGATCCAAGCTTGAAGGAAATCGGTCGATAATTACTATTTTTAATAAATAAAAAACGATTTTAACATGTACAAAAATGATTTAGTAAAATTGAAAAACTATTGACAAGCTATCATTAACTTAATCAATAGATAGAGTCTCGAAACTTTTTTCCCATGTACAGTTAGACCTAAAGTTTCTGAAATTCGAGGAAAAATGGAAATCAATTAATAATCAAAATTGTTATCAATAAATAGCTATATCGTATGTAGTAAGGGTAAATTAGCTCTCAACAGAAACTGTAAACTAGTTTTCGCCGGCTTAAAAAATAGATAAAAATGCAAAACTTGGCACCCATGTGTAGTTTTACCTATAATTCATTATTCTCAAAGAAAATTGTCAATAAACCCTGTTAATAGACAAGTTGTACATGAAAAGCCGACTCACCATAAGAAATACATGGGAAGCTAAATCGAGCTTCCCAAAAGAAACAAACGGTTAACAAACTCAAATCAAAAAAATTATAAAATAAATTAGAGAAACTCTCTCAAAACTGGCAATAGTAGGGGAAACAAAAAATTTGACAAAAGTTAATGCAAAAACCAATTCGTTATAAACAAATTGTTTAAAATTAATCAGAAAAATATGAAAAAAATATGGATATAGAAGCTGACAATGAATGAGAAGTGATCCAGCTCAAAGAATTCCGAAAAGTTCAAAAACAATCAAGATATAAATTAAACAACAAATAACCTGGTTTTTTTACAAAAAAATGCAATATCTCGAAAACAAATAAACATATCGAATCCGTTCGTGGCTGGAAATGAAGACCATTGAATGATCTTTCATATAAGCTATCAAACCGATTTTTTCGATAAAGATTTATAAGTCAAAAATGATAATAGACACTTTTGCAAGGTCAAATCTTCGGAAAATCGTATCTCCGAAGATTACCGAGATTAAGGAACGAAATTTTATGTAAATTCATCATTAATTAAGCTCTTCAAAATGAGCCCATGACTGATTCGATAAGTTAACTAATGACAAAGTTATTAACAAATGAAGTTTATAAAAAAAATGGAAAAATTATTTTTACACCAGAATTAGGTCTTTTGCCAAAGAGAAGTATGAAAATGAATTTTGTGAAATTTGTTGAGATACAATGACAATTGACACAGCGGACCTATTGGGTCATCATCAGGAGGGCAAGGGGAATTCATTCAGCTATAGCACTGAACCAACTTAAAATCTGCTCAGAAATCAATAATTCTTGAGCCAAAAAAATCAGAAATAATTTGAATAATCCGAATATGTAATATCAATAATGTAAACCCATTAAAAAAAAAAAAAATAATTGTATGTAGAGGGGCACAACGGGCGCAGCTGGCAAGGGTAGAAAGCGCGCACCCCACTCTGTCAGGCAGCAACAGCTCGCCACTAGTGTGCTACCCCACTCTGCCTGCCGGCTGCGCGCGCCACCCCGCTCGCCAGCGCCGAGAAATTGTACGTCCACATCCCTAGCAGTCGCTCCGGCAAAAAGTCAGTCCACCGCCAGCAGTTGAAGGAGACGGTAATAGCTCAGAAGAGCTCCGGGAGTGCCTTGCAGTAGTGCCCACCTTGGGACTTAGAATATTTTTTCGTCGAGCCGAGAACTTAGAATTTTTCTATTCTTGTGAAAACTTAGAATCTTTCATTCTTGTGGAAAACTCTGAATTTCTTATTAGTGCGACAAACTTAGAATTTTTATTCATGTGAAAAAAAAAAAAACTTAGAAATTTTTATCCTCGTTAAAACTTACAGTTCTAATTCTTGTGGAAAACTTAGAAATTTTAATTCTTGTGAAACACTTTGAAAATTTCAATCAGCTATTAAATCCAATCAATTGAAGTAAATTCATGCACAAGTTCATTCAAGTACGATTAACAAGTTCTCGACTCGATAAAAAAAAAAAAAAAATAAAAAAAAAAAACATCACTAAACCGAAATCGTCATAAATTCAACGGTGCACTGAACTGACTGTGAGCCGGGCGCGATCCGCATTTGAAAATAATCCGAAAATATATTTCAACCTCTAAATCAGTTGCTCGGTCGTCATTACAAAATACCTTTCTTAAATCCTTTCCGATCAGGTCGGAATTGTGGTAGACTCTGTGTATGCAACCCGCGGGTCTGCGGATGCATCATTGAAGAAAATCCACAATTCTAGATCCCGATAGTCATTAACCATTGAGAATTTAGCGGCTGTCTCAGTGTATGCACCCCGCTGGTCAGCGGTTGCATCACTTATTAGCACCCCCGCGATTCTCCTTTGTTAATTCCACCATCGACTCTCTATCAGTGGCTGAATCTGTGTATGCAACCCGCAGGTTGGCGGATGCATCACGGAAGCAACCCCGCTGTTACCGAAGTTGATTAATTTACCCTACCTAACCCATCCACAAGACCTCTACGGCTCCTGGTCTTTTGATCCAAACCCAACAACCCAGTGATTGCTTCTTTCGTTTCTCGAAAATCTTCTTTCCACTGGTTTATAATATGCTTATAATTATCACCCCCTGCCTTCTGCCAAAGTGTCAGAGTACTTTCAAGATGCAATTCTAATTGCTCAGCCCTTGCCATCCAGGGCCCCACATCTGTGCTAGCGGCTATAGTCCAGACGTGATTACTTAGATACATTTTCCCAATGGCCTCAAAGTACATTCCCGGAGTGTGAATGAACTTTTCAATCACTATTCCCTCCCCTCGTACTACACATGCCATACTTCCTAGTATGAGGAAATTGAAAATCCAAGATGCTGAATTTGCAATGTTTGCCAAATTTGGGGTCTTCGAACTCACAGCACACGTCCGCACACGGCGACGTGGCACGCATCGTCGACTTGACGACGGCCATATTTGCCAACGTTGCACCCTCGAATATATAAGCATTCGATACCCCCAGTTCTTCACAGTTCTCTTCGATATTTCAACCGGGAAGTTCAGCAGGAAAAAGAAGATTGCCAACATCCCAGTTAAGAGGTGTTTCAAGTGCAACAAGTGGGGCCACATTGCCCGTAACTGTGTAGTTGCCTGTTTGCAATGTGGTGTTATTGGAGACCATTTTGCCGCTAACTGCCCTCGCAGACCACGTTGCAAGATTTGCTGGAGTTTGGAGCATTCAGATCGCACTTGTCCAGAGCTGCGGGGTCGCAAGCAATACAGTGACAGGCTCCGCTCTCGTCGTGATTGCATCTCGAGGGGTAATAAGTCCCGTGAAGTAAAATCTCGTTGCAGCGGAAGAGTAAAAGTTCGTGCCCATCCATACTTAAAACATGCTGTTAATGCATCTACTTTCAAGTCTCTGGTGAGTACATTCGAGCTTATATTTTCTTCCGTAACTGTAGCCCTCATTGAATCTAACTCCCTGTTATTATTCAATTGTTCCAGATTGCTCTTTTTCCATATCGTCCTGGGTACGTCAATCTTGGTCTCAAAAAATTGATTGCCACATTGAGAAAAAATAAAAGGGCGGATCTCAACGCCTTGTGGGATCTTCCTGTTATCCATGACGACATCGAGGACATTTTCAACCTTCGGCTGCTGTTTGGAGAAATCCCTACCCCACAGCCGTGTCACGTACCTCAATGGTTGGTTCGCGAGGAGACCAAGTGTGTCATCTGCAAGAATTTCATTTTTGATTCTCCAACTTATTTTTTCCTTGGATGGAACTGGCATTTCCGCTTCCTTGATAAAACGTTCAATGTAGCTGAAGAATTGTAATAACAAATAAACAATCCATAATGGTATTTCCACCAAGATTCCCACATGAGAAAATTTCAGGTATATAAAGAATGTCATTTTCCGAGGCTGGGGTCCATATAGTCATGCTTCTATAAATGGTCGAAGCCGATTGACATGGACTCTCTGGGTTTTTTGCTTGTGTCCACTCTTGATCGTATAATTGACATCTGAATTTTTCTCGACAATTACGTATGGCCCAATCCATGGCTGCGATAACTTCCTAGATCGTCCTCGTCGTACAACATCGTTTTTCAACAGGACTTTGTCTCCAACATCGAATTGTATTGGCTTCGAATTTTTATCGTATTGGATTTTTGACTTCTCCTTCACTTGGTCAAGTGTCGCTTTCGCCTCCTGGTGGGCTGCTCGCAACCTTTCCCGCAATTCCTGTGCATAGTCGTCATAACAATACGTCAAACGTGGCGGCTGTTTGATTGCCGTCGGTAATTCAGCTCGCCTGCCAAACATCAACTCGAATGGAGTCATTTTCGTAGCTGAGTGTGGTGTTGTATTATACGAAAACATTGCATAAGGCAACCATGTATCCCAATCCGTTTGATCTTCTTGAGTGTAGCCTCTTAGATACTCAGCGAGAGTTCGGTGAGATCTCTCTACTATGCCATTCGTCTGAGGGTGATATGCCGTGGTCTGGATTTTTTTAATTTTCATTAGTTTGCAGACATTTTTGAAGATTTCCCCCACAAAATTCGGTCCTTGATCCGTGAGTAATCTCCGTGGTGTACCAAAATCACAAATGATTTTTTCTGCAAAAGCACGAGCAATCGTGTTTGCTTCCTGGTCCGGAATAGGAATTGCTCTGCTGAACTTAGTGAGAGAGTCTTGGAACGTAAGAATATATTTATTTCCCGCCTCTGTGATAGGCAATGGACCGACTATGTCCATAGCGCATTGCTCAAATGCTTCTTCAGGGCTCTCTCCTACTACCATCGGTACTTTCGTAGCCTTCCCCAACTTATTAAGTTGACATTCCTCACATGTGGCCACATATTTCTCGACGTCAGACTTCATCCCCTTCCAGTGGTATTTTTGTCGTAATTTTGCGTACATACGTTTAACCCCAGGGTGACCAGCAAATGGCGTGTTATGGTATTCCTCCAGTATTGACATTATTTCATCGTCAGCGGCGTTAATGACCTCGCTGCCATTGACCCACTGCCCGTCTTCGTCTGTCTCTGCTTTTGCCTGAGCTCGCGTTACAACATTTACGCGAGACAATGCGTCAGCATTCGTATTCAATTTCCCTGGTTTGTGTACCACCTCGTAATCATACTCTTCTAATAGAATACGCCAGTGAATGAGCCGTGATCCTGGATCCTTGACGTTGAATATCCATTTCAGTGGTCTATGATCTGTCACTACGGTGAATTTTCTTCCGTACAGATATGGTCTGAAATGTTTCACTCCCCACACAACACCCAATAGCTCCTTTTCTATTGTGCTATAATTTTGCTCAGCCTTGTTTAGAGTTCTACTAGCGTAGGCGATGGGCAAGTCCTTGCCAATCTCCCCCTGTGACAGCACAGCTCCCACTGCTTTGTTCGATGCATCCGTCGTCAGCAAAAATGGTTTTTCAAATTTTGGATACTGCAGAATTGGCGCAGTAGTCAGGGTCTTTTTCAAGTCAGTGAATGCGTTCTGCTCTCGTTCCCCCCAGGTCCAAGAGACATCCTTCTTCAACAACTCCGTGAGTGGTTTAGCGATTTTCGAAAAATCTTTTATAAATTTCCGATAATAACCGGCTAAACCAAGGAAAGACATTATTTCCTTCTCATTTTGTGGAACTGGAAAACTGGAGACTGCCTCAATTTTGCTAGGATCCGCCTTGATACCATCTTTGGTGATGATGTGACCCAAGTAAACTACTTCCTTACTCAAAAAATTGCATTTATCAGGTTGTAGTCTCAAGTTAGCGCCCTTTAGCCGTTCGAGAACCTCTTCGAGCCTTTTATTATGTTCTTTCAGACTTGAAGCAAAGATTACGATGTCATCAAGATAGACAAAACACCGCAGTCCTTGAACTCCAGCCAACACAGAGTTCATCAATCTCTGGAATGTCGCTGGGCCGCCCTTTACTCCAAAAGGTAGTCGGTTGTACTCGTAATGCCCATAAGGGGTTGAGAATGCAGTTTTGCATTTATCCTCCTCTTTTACAGGTATTTGATGAAAACCTGCAGCCAAGTCCAAAGTTGAAAAGTATTTCGCATTACCCAATCGATCCAAAATGTCAGAAATATTAGGCAATGGAAATGAGTCACCCAACGTAACTTCAGTCGCCGGAAATCCACAACAATTCGGAATTTAACCTTTCCTGAAGCATCCATTTTTTTTGGAACAACGAGTAAGGATGCGTTCCACTGACTTTTGCTGGGGCGCACGACTCCGTTTTGCAACATCTCCTTGATCTGACGATCTACTTCCTCCTCCTGAGACTGAGGTAACCGATGGGGACGAACATTCACTGGAACAGTACCTGGTTTTAAAGGAATTTCGTGCTCAAGATGGTCTGTAACACCCGGAGCATCCCCCGGTAACTGCACAATTGAGTTGAATTTCTCCAAAACCTCGAGGAGAGTATACTTTTCCTCCTTGCTTAAATGCTCGAGCCGCAAATTCTCATGCAACAGTTTTATGCGATCTTTACAAATTTTACTTCCATCCTTCTCTGCAGTCCGCAAAGTCATGATGTCAGTTTTTGTTGCTAACTCATGTAGTTCAACCATTGGCAAATCAATATATGCGTCATCATCATTTGTGTTCATTATGCAAACGATTGCATGGCCATCCGCTGCCCTGGTTAGACATCCTCCCATAAAAACACCTTTTTTCAATTGTTTTTTATCGACAATGCCTTCCCCGTTGCTTTTTGTAGGAACACGAACTAAAACCTCTGTTCTAGCCTTAATTTTGTATGGCTCCTTATCTTGAAACAAGTCGAAAGGATGGTCATTGATACGCAATTCTACTCCACGTATCAGTTCCACCTTCAAGCTCGGTGAAGCTGAGAAATCTTCCCCCAGAATTCCTCCAACACAAGGAAAATCTGCAGGGACTACTTGGAATCTATGTCCCAATATTTTATCCCCAATTTCCAAATAGAGAATTACCTCCCCTAGTGTAGCAACATCTTGATTGGCGATTCCTCTGAGAATTCTCTGTCCTCTATTTACAGTTGTACCTTTGGACAGTTTGTTGATTTTTACCAGTGACGCCCTTGCGCCTGAATCGCAAAGAAACAACGTAGGCTGTTTTAATTGCTTTGCAGAAAGTAAAATCTGCGTTTTCACATCGGATGGCTGCGCAGGAGCTATAATTGGACCCTCTGCCTTGCTGCCTTCTCCGACTTCCTTACCGGGTTGTATCATTGATATTTGATAAGAGCCCATAGGCAGGGGTAGCTCTTGATTAGCCCCTTCTGCACTGCTCTTTTTCTTGGTTCCACCATTATTATTATTACCCTTGGCGGGTTTTCCTCCTCCAGTTGCTGGTTTAACAGGTCCTGAATTATTTTACTTATTCAGATCTATGTTGATTTTTGAGTTCTCGGGGGCACCCAGTCTGCTTTTCAGTTTATGACACTCTGTGAATTCGTGACCTGCATATTTGCAATACTTACACACAGAACCGAAAGCGTTAATACTCTGGCGTGCTGCCGGAACTGGCAACGATTTTCTTTGTCCACCTTGCGAATTTTTGCAATCTTTCGCAAGATGACCCGGTTGGCCACATCCAAAACAATTGGCCGTGGACTGCCGTCCCGTTGAAGCTCTGCTTCCCCCAGTAGAATTCCTGTTCTGGCCTGCCGCTGCTGTTGCGGTGCCTCTCTCTCTCCCGTGAGTGCCAGAAATAGTCTTACTAATTTCTATTGCTCCCATACAGGCTTCGTGAAGTGTTCGATAATTAGCGGCTCGCACTAAAACTTGCAGTTGACCCCTCAGACCTTGCTCGAATTTTAACTTGGCCATCCCGCATAGCGCCTGCTTTGCCGCCCATTTATCTCTGTCTGTGAACTCGGGATTCATACTCAATATTCCATTGATATAATCCACTGTCACCTCTTCGGTACGATTGACAAATCTAGTGACGTCTTCATTTTCTCGCTGTTGTAACTTACTGAACTCCACCTCCAGTCCAACGAGATTTTTCGCTCTCCCGAAAAGTGATTCCAGTTCAGTTTGAAGTTGCTCGAACGAGTCGATCACTCGAAATTTCATCTGCTTTGCAGCATTGCCCTCAATTTTGCTGCCCAAAATAGCTTCCAACAAGATATCTTGTAGACTCGGATGGACGAGCTTCCTTGCAGTGGCAACCGATTTTAAGAAACAATCCAGTTTATCAGGGTTGTCTCCATAAAAATCTTTCACCACCCCAAGTGCACCCTTTATATCCATGTGCCGTCGCACCGACGTGTCGTGCCTCGGTTGTGCATCACCCTCCGCCCATGCGTCGATGATCAACCTCTTCTCCGTCTCCGCTTCCTCTCGTCGTTTTTTCTCGGAGAGGACACGGTTCTCCATCATAAGCCGCTCCTCCTGGAGATGGCGAATTTTCTCGTACAAATTGTTTAACTTCTGCTTAACCACATCTTGATGGTTAATAGGAGGCCCTCCCGCCCCTGAATCTTCACCGCCAAACGGTGTGGAAAACTCTGCATCGTCCTCGACGCTCTCATCGCCATCCTCCTGGATTTCCACGATGTCGTCTAGTCCGTCTTGCAGATTTCTAGGAATATTACGAACCCTGGAGGAATTGCCAGGCCTAATATTCCGTGGCGTAGCTTGCGGAGGCACTCCTCCCTCTGCACGCCCTCCACGGGTACTGTTCGCCTCAGGAGGCCCCTCGGGTGTCCCCTGTTGATGAACGTCTGCCCGTACTTCCAGGTTGCGCAATCCAGCCATCATGCTAGAATGCTCAGACTGGTTATAATTTCGTTGCAAATTAATATTACCTTCCCTTGAACCAAAGAGTTCTCGTCTCACTCCTGGTCTCATGAAGGAATAAGACAAATTGTTTCCTTCTTCCTGCTGCTCCAAGTTTTGTCTCACGTTCCCGTTGAGTCTGTCTGGAGCCGACATTTTCCGATTGTGATCAATGAAAAAAATCAATTAGATTGTTGGCCAGCCTACCTCGGTAGATCAATTCCCAAAAACTATCCTCTCTCTCTACCTCCGTGCGATAAGACAATGGTTACTCAGACCTTCGTCTTCCAAAATTACGCTGCCACCAATTTGTTATGTCCTGAGCGGATGGGTTCTTTAGTTGGATTAAATCTCTCGGAGATGGATAGAAGATAATTATGTTTATTGGAATTGGTTTAAAACGATTATTTGACAAGTTATTAATAATTAAAAGTTCAGTCTGTTACAGAAAGTAACAGGTGAACATAAGTGAAAAAGAGTCGTCGAATTACTGGCCCAGAGACAACGAATTCGCGAGTATTTATTGTAGTCGCGGTTTCGTATGTCACTTGGTCGTGTGGCTCACACCTGCATGGTGTCTTATGACATCGCGCGGGTGAGTTGTGAAGGCGAGCTATGGAATGCGCTGGATCAGCGTCCCACTAACTCGCTTTATTCAATAATTCTTACGATTCATAACATAATGTTTTGTTTCGGAGTTTATGTGCCACTTTCGTGTTCTCATAAAGTCCGAATCAATTGTGAAATTAATGCCTCATTTTAGGGGCATAACAATCTTCTTTTAATTCAAATTGGTAAAATTCGTTCTCTACATAAAAGTCGAGTTGAAGTCGAGGAGTCAGAGGAGTTGAAACTCCTGAAACACTGAAACACTGAAACCCCTGAAACACTGAAACCCCTGAAACACTGAAATCCCTGAAACACTGAAACCCCTGAAACACTGAAATCCCTGAAACACTGAAACCCCTGAAACACTGAAACACTGAAAACACTGAAAACACTGAATTTGAATTTTATTATATAGAGAGATGGAACATGCACGAAAAATGGTACTTGTACCTCAGGAGAATTTCGAAAGAATAAATCAACAAGGCGGGGCCGTATCGAACACGCATCCACCAACTCCAATAACTCAATCAACGGTACAAAAGACTGTACAAACACCCAGAGATGCTGCGTCACGTTTGGATGCAGAGATGTGGAGTATATTGAAATCTTCAACAGGTAAAAACGCATCTGAGAAGTGGAAATTATATTAGGAAGTATTAAGACGTTACTTATTCTTCACGGGCAAAACAGAAGAAGCGGCGAAAGAGGAGAATATCCAGGCACCTACACAACCAAACCCTTATAATGTCGATGCGGTTGTCTCAGCTGTACCAAATAAGTATCGAAAACAAGCCAATTCATTGCTTAAACATATTCAAGAGTCTACAGGTGGACACCTTTTACAATGGGACGCAGCGGGTAGTGTGAAGCTGGATGGTGTCAGTATACCTGGGTCGAATATTGTCGACCTAGTAAACGACTCTTTGAGACACCGACAGACAATAAAAGCCACAGGGCGAGAATTATTTGCAGGTTTCTTGCGTGAAATTAATACGCCCCGAGAATTTGTTGGCAACAAGAGTTTTTGGACAATACACTCTTCACCAGCCACGTCCACACCTATACAGGGAGAACAATCCATCTCACCAAATAACTATTTCACACCTATCTCAACGAGAAAGAAGCCAAAAAGGATTTCAAGAAATAATAAGAGTTATAGTGATGGTGAGTCTATGCATAATTCAACAATAAAAGCATGGACACAACTCAGTTAGAAAAGACTTATTACAGCCCTGAAGAGCCAGCGGGATATTCGGGGGCTACAAGAATTGTGGAAAAGTACAAGAGGCATATACCACGTGAGGATATTGTTCATTGGCTGAATGCACAAAATACTTATACCCTCCATAAACCTATCAGACGACGTTTTCCTCGATTACATTATAATGTGGATACTATAGACGATGTGTGGGAGGCTGATTTAATTGATCTACAAAAATTCAAGTCATATAATGACAACATTTCGTATTTATTATCCGTGATTGATGTTGTGAGCAAATTTGCATGGGTGGAACCTTTGATTGATAAGTCAGGTGGAGTTGTACGCGAAGCTTTCAGGCGTATTTTTACTCAAGGACGCAAGCCCCGATTATTACAGACTGATCGGGGAAAAGAGTTTTTGGCTAGCACTGTACAAAAAATTCTTAAAGAAAACGATATTACGTATCGTGTTGTACGTAATCCAGACGTTAAAGCTGCTATAGTAGAACGTTTCAATAGGACATTGAAAGAACGAATGTGGCGATATTTTACATATAGCAAATCCTATCGTTACATTGATATTTTACAACAATTCGTCAGTGCGTATAATAACACACGTCATAATACGATCAAAATGACACCAGCATCCGTGACGCTTGCTAATGCTTATGAAGCAATAGATAATATTAATAAATCTCATCAGCGTCAAGATAAGAAGATCCAAACGAGAAGACTTAAATACAGAGTGGGTGACTATGTCCGTATCAGTAAGACCAAAGGTGTCTTTGAGAAAGGATATGAATCAAACTGGAGTGATTACCAACATACGAACTTGAGGATTTAGCAGGAGAAGACATTGATGGCTTTTTCTACGAGGAAGAATTGACATTAGTAAATAAAGATCTTAACAGTGAAGAATACGAAATTGAGAAAGTGTTGAAAACGAGAGGAAGAGGGAAGAATAAACAAGTGTTTGTCAAGTGGGTTGGATATCCTGACAAATTCAATTCCTGGATTGCTGCATCGAATGTGAAAGATATTCAGAAAAATCAAAATGAATAATAGTAATTTTTACATGATTTTAGTCAGTGATAGTAGCATGGACTATTTTCCCGACAACACAGCAACAAGATTTAGAACATACTTGCCTCACGATGTGCGTTTAACGGGTACGTGGGTTGTAGGGCTTACAGAAATACAATATCCTTGTAGTATCTTACATATTCAAGAAAATGATGATAAACATGTTGCTTTTATTAGAGGTGATGAGACTATAGATGAACAAAAAAACGCTGTCCCCTATGCTCTACCTCATGGTAATTATGAAAACCTGGATCATTTAATAAAAGGTTTGAATCATTTACCGGAAGTTGGCAATCATATACTCTTTGAGGCAAAGAAGCACGACCATGGCTATGTGAAAATGTATCGTGTATACGAGAAAAATGAACGATGTAGAGATCACGTACATTTATTGAGGCTATCTTGGAAGTTGATGAATATTCTGGGTTTTAACCCCAATCTCATTGGGCATAATGGTTTTGGCTTTGAGGAAAACGCAAAAATTATTTCCGAACGTCCTACCAGTTTAGCCCGAGCACTACCCGATCGCATGTATATTTACTGTGATTTATGTGGACCATACGTAACGGGTGATGTTCAAACTTCTCTTTTGCGTATAGCTCCTTTCGACGGCACTGATTACAAATACGGAAGTACACGAACAGTCACTTTTCCATCGCCAAATTATATTCCTCTGTTACAAAATGGATTTTGAACGATTGAAATAGATATAAGGGATGGCTATGGACGCCCAATACCATTCGAGTATGGACCTTTGAACCTTACAGTTCATTTTAAAAGGATTGACACGTAAAATGGCACATTACATTGCTTATTACGATAGTCAGGCAGGTGGGGGTGCTAGTGAAAGATACAACCGATTTGGTCGCGTTTACGTGGGAGCTCCCTATCAGCGAGGTCACGGAATCGGTGCTTTCCTCGGGGGACTCTTCCGTCGTATACTTCCGTTTTTAGGAGGAGCTGCCCGTGCTGTTGGTAAAGAAGCACTTAATGCAGGCATGAATGTACTAGGTGATGTCGCTACACGGCGTGTACCCCTGAAAGAATCATTGGAAAAACGCCTCACCGAATCGGGAATGAATTTAAAAAGAAAAGCGAGTGATAAGCTGGATCGGCTCATGACTGGCTCCGGATATAAAAGGCAGCAAAAACGTCGTCGCACTCATAAACGTACTAAACGTCGCGGAGGGAAGACACAGCGAACCAACCGCAAGAAGAAGAAACGAATAGTGCGTAAGAAAAAAAGTAAGACAGCCAGCAGGAAAGGTGAAAAGAAGAAGAAGAAGAAGAAGACGGCAAAACGTACTGTTCACGATATTTTTGGTAACGCATAAAAATGTCTTTCCTTCATTTGCACTCGTGTGAGTGCGCAAAATCGGAGCTTGATCTGCTTACGATCCCTCCAACACAAACAAGTATCGAACAATTTCATTGGACCCAATACAATCCTATTGCATCAATCACCGATGGTTCACCAATTGAATTCATTGTACCCGGACACGGAGAGGAGTACATTGATTTACCTCATACAATGCTCAAAGTGAGAATAAAAATCACGGCAGCTGAGACGGATCCGAACGATTTAGTAGCACCTGTGAATAACTTATTACACTCAATGTTCAGTCAAATCGATGCTTCTTTCAATCAAAAATTGGTATCACCACCAAATAATGCGTACCCTTATCGAGCATACTTTGAAACATTATTGAATTACGGCACGGACGCAAAAAATACGCATTTACAAAATACCTTATGGGCAAAGGATACAGCAGACCGTATGGATTACCCACCTGGTGGGCTGGAAAATGCAGCAAAAGAGAAAATTTATAATGAGGGGCTGGAGGCAAGATGGAAAATGACAGCTGGTGGCAAATTGGTTGAAATGATCGGACATATTCATTGTGATGTATTTAATCAAGATAAATTTTTATTGAATGGAGTCGATATGCGCCTACGTTTAGTGCGTGCGAAGGATGCCTTTTGTCTGATTGATAAAACAACAAAGAATTATAAAATCGTCATCACTGAAGCGTCATTATTAGTGAGGAGAGCAAAGCTCAGCCCCTCCGTTCTACTCGCACATGCCAAGACCTTGGCAAAAACTACAGCGAAATACCCATTGACTCGTGTTGAAGTGAAATCTTTCGTTCTTCATCGAGGGACTACTGGAGAGACCATCGATAATGCAATTCTTGGTCAACTACCAAAACGTGTTATTCTTGGCTTCGTCGATAATGCTTCATTCAATGGCGATAAGGGTAAAAACCCCTTCAACTTTAATAATTGGGGTATTAATTTTCTGAGTCTCTACGTGGATGGAGTACAAGTACCGGGCCGACCTCTACAACCTGATTTTAGCGAGAACAATCATTTGGAAGCTGAAAGCTACGGTACCATATTTACTGATACCGGCATTCACTTTAGCGATCATGGAATGGATATTTCACGGTCAGATTACTCCAAGGGGTATTGTCACTTTGCATTCGACTTGACACCAGATTTCTCAGCGAATTGTGCTACACACTGGAATCTCGTGAAAACGGGGAGCTTGAGAGTCGAGGTACATTTCGATAGAGCAACTACAACAAATTTAAATTGTCTTCTTTATGCCGAATACGATGATATACTGGAAATTGATTCCACTAGACAATTTATTGTCGACTACAATAGTTAAGATGTAGAGTAGGGTATTACCGGAAGGGATCCTAGCGCCATCTGTATACCTGGAATAAAACAGATACTTTGCGGGGTCAGGTTATCAGTTTGTGTGAGACAGTGTGTGAGTATAGAGGTGCAATGGCTCCGAGCAAGTTAAAAGAAGTAGTCATAGATATTCAAGGGCTTGTGGGTCCTAAAGAGACTTTTATTCCGAAGGAAATTGCAATATTATCCGTTGAGGGAAATCACGTGGGTCATTGGCTAATCGCACCACCCTGCCTTTCTAATGAGTTGGATTTTGATGCACGTCATCAAAATTTGTGGCTGACAGCGAATTTCCATCGTTTAGAGTGGGATTACGGTTATACGCCGTATAAATCAGTGCATCAAATTCTTAAAGAGGCAACAAGAAATGTAGCCAGAATGTATGTACGTGGTCGTGAAAAGTTGATATTCTTACAGAGAATTTTAGCCAGAACTATAGTGAATTTAGATAGTTATACACCAGCACTCAAACATTTACCAGAGAATAAATGCTATTGTATTTATCACGCTGAAACAAATTTACACGGGGATTATGTATGCGCTTGCCATAATGCAGCAAAGTTAAAGTGTTGGATTAGGCAAAATATTTATACTGGTGAAATTAAACTTAAGGAGTCTGATGTTAATAAGTTGTGGAGTGTCGATTCATATCGTATTGGTCAAGTGACGGCACATGAGTTGAGCTCCGATGACGGAGACGGCAACATTTCCGATACCGATAGCGACAGTGAGACAACAATTGCAGAGGAGACCCTAGCGCCACCAGCACCATCAACGGGACTTCCAAAGCACGGTAAAGACATGTGTGGAACTGGCGCAGGGGACATCGTTGCAGAGTGTCTCGTATGAATACTCAACAGTTGTTGACTGCCCTACCTGCGACTAATGTTACCATCGGAGGCGTATTTCCCGCGGATAGGGTTCCCTGGAAATGGACCCGACCTTGTGCAATCATCGCAAATACCGATGATTCCACACAGCCTGGATCACATTGGGTCGCAATGTACTCTGACGAGGAGGGAAAGGGAACGTACTTTGACAGCTATGGAATTCCACCGAGGGATCGCCGATTTACACGCTGCCTTGGACGAAACTGCCGCAGTTATCAATACAACCATAAGCAACTCCAGAGCTTTACAACTAGTGTATGTGGTCATTATTGCGTTGTTTTCCTTCATTGGCTTAGTAACGGCCTATCATTGTTATCATTTTTGCGAAAATTTTCGTCTGACAAGGAACGTAACGATAAGTTAATTGTCAAAATGTTTAAGCAAATAATTAAGAACAAATCAAAAAACCAATTCAAGAGAAAATTTGTAAACCTCTCTGGTGGGGGGTCAATTACTCAGAGATGTACCAAAAAAAACACTAATGTACTGTGAAATTCATTCGTTTATTTCATTTGAAAACTCTCCAAAACCTCGCCTCCTTCCTATTCTACTTTTCAGGGACAAAGTCAGTCTTTGCCATATGCCACGCTTTGGCTCTTCGATAACTCTTGAGGGTTCCGTCACCATTGTCTGAATTATATCGTAGTGGCCCAACAGAGCTAAACACAAAACCAAACCACTGAATGCATGAGGTCCACACGCCTTAATTGTTGAGAATACATCTTTGGTCGTTTCTTCACTCTTTAAGTCGTTCTAATAGAGGGTGAAAAATTTGCATCAAAATATTGGAAAATTTAAGTAAATATAACGAGAAACATACCATCTACTCTTCCATGTTACAATTGTACTGATTGAATACACGATGTCTGAATAGTAAGGGTAATAATGAGGGTATATACACAGTATCTACGAGCAAATCACAACATTCATCGATACGCCTCTGTTCATAGGGCTCCATTTCAGCCTATTCGATGGGCCGCACTACTACACCAGTTTATGAATTCGAGTATTCCAACACACCAGAGGGAGTTCCTGAATATCACGACACCATGCAAATCGACAATTACGCAATGGGATTTTTCATCATTTACTTGTCCTTATTTGCTCTATGTACTGTAACATTAATGATTTTTGGAATCATCCATATAGATCAGAACTCTGACGATGCTTCCTCTATCAAAAATGTAACCAATTTTTTCAATGAAACGGCACATAACCTGTAAATTGATACAAGTGTTTCTTTTCCTGTTTGTTATGAAGAACCTATGCCCCCATATTGATGAGTCTTTTAGTTCATTGTCCTCTCAGACATTCTGTGACCCTACACCACATGACGCCATCTTGCACCACAGGAGGCCATCTCACATCAGTTTTGAAAGCGACTTCTTCTTTCCCTATGTTTTCCTAATCCTTTTCCCGATAAACTATGTTGACATAGCGATGACGTCATCCACCAATACAGGTTTCCCTTTCTCTCAAATTTTCCCGTAAAAATACCCTCTTTTAATATTGTATTCTCCTGATACTTTTTGTGATTCAAATTTGGGCAGTTTGGAAACTCACACATAGCAACAATTATTTCCCGCTTATCTTCGATTTGTCATATGTTTTACCACCCTCGGGCCCCAGCTAGGATTGGGCATTTCCCTCTTTCCGAAAAGCTCCCTCATTAAGCTCCTTATTTTTGTTAATTGCAATGTTTGTTTTAAATCTTTCACTTGGTGGTTTTATAAAAAAATGAATATTGTAAAATGATTTTTGTGATAGCATACTCAATAATTAATTGTTTTTTGTATTAATTTTTTTCAACAGAAATAAATATTGGCCTGATGAGGAGCACACACAATGCTCGAAACGTTGGCAAAATAAAAGTAATTAATTTTTTCTGCTAATTTATGACCGTGAATGGCCCTGATGAAGGAGTTAATCATTATGTTAAATTAAAAACGGTTGAAAATCATCTTTATTAAGAAAAGCTCCCTCGGTATTACAGCACTCTACCTTACCGACCGAGGATGAATTACCCATGGCGGCTCATAGCAGTTCTTCCTTACCGACTATTATCCCTCTCACTCACACCGCGCGACACTAGCGCCTCTAGCGGCGGAATTTAACACTTCCGCCAAGTGCACCCCATACTACTCATGATCTCCGAAATGTACTCCTGTACCACCATACAGTGTATTATAGGCCTCTACGTCCAGACACTCTTCAGTAGCGAAATTTGGTTGCAGGGGTTTTGAAGGTACCTGCCGTCCATCGACATTAAGGCACAAAAAGTTGAGGCCAAAATGTTTGACATTGAAAGGGTTTTTTGTCCTTGAGCCATTGAAACTAGCATTTTCCACCAATCCTAGTATGATCCTCTTAGGTAATTGTCCCAGAATTGCATTATCTATTGTTATACTCATATGAGTATTGTTTTACTCATAATTCCATTATGTCATACAAAAGACTTGACCTCCACGCGTGTCAGGGGGTATTTAACCGTTGTCTTAGCTAGGGTTTTTGCGTGGGCTATTAATATGCCTGGGCTGAGCTTTACACGACTGATAATCAATGAAGCCTCCATAACGTGAACTTTATAGCCGTGCGCTGTAGCATCCATAAGACAAAATTCATTTTTCGCCCGAATAAGACGAACACGCAGTTCCACGCCGTTGAGCAAAAACTTATCCTGATTGAACACGTCACAATGTAAATGTCCAAGCATATCAAATACTTTTCCACCCTTCGTAAATGAATGGCGAGTTGCAAGACCTTGGTTTGGCCTCACGTTTTTACCAGGAACAGCGCCAGTTTCCATTTCAGAATGCGAATCCGTTGCCCATAGGTCCATTCCAAGGTGCGAGTTCTTAGCATCATTTCCATAATTGAGCAGTGTTTCAATGTATGCCCTATAGCCATAGAGCTTATTCGGGGGTGTAACAACTTTCTGGTTAAAATATACATCCACTTGATTGAACATAGAATGCAGAAAATTATTCACTGGTCCCACGGAATCGGCAACAGCCGCGGTGCCATCAGGTTTCACAATCTTTGCCCGTATTTTTAACATAGTATGTGCCAAATCAATATATTCCTCTCCATGACCAGGAACTATGAATTCAATTGGAGTGTCGTCCGATAAAGTAGACACAGGGTTGTAGTAAACAAATTGTGAATGTTCAATACTGATCTGTGTGGGTGGTAATGTGAACAGATCCAGCTCTGATTTCACGCACTCCGAAGAATGAGAATGTAGGAAAGACATGATGATTAATGAAAAATATCGTAGACGTCACGAGTTTTCCTCTTTGATTTACTTTTTTTCACTCTCCTAACTTTTATTTTTCTATTTTTTGAAGCAGCTCTCTTCTTCTTTTTACCCTTCCCGGTTTTGGATGTCTTAACCGATCCACGTCCAACGAGCTTATGAGCTCTGAGACGTTTTCGTTTTCTTTTATATCCAGAACCGCGCATCATGGACCCAATTTTTTCTTGAGCCTTTCTTTTCAATTTCAACCCCGATTCCGTCAAACAGTCCTCAAGCGCCACCTTTAATGGTTTTCCATTTGACACTACATCGGTTACAACGTTAAACCCTGTATTGAGAGCCTCTTTACCGACTGCTCGAGCTGCGCTACCAATGTACGGCAGAATGCGCCGGAAAAGGCCCCCGAAGAAAGCCCCAATTCCATGCCCTCGTTGGTAAGGGTTCCCTGCATAAACACGGCCAAAATTGTTGTATATCTCAACAGCACCCCCACCGCCAGCCTGATTTTCCTAGTATGCAATGTAGGGACTCGTATCTATTTAATCAATCCGCTTGAAATGAAGTGTCACGTTTAAAGGCTCGTACTCGAATGGTATCAATTCGCCGCGATGGCTCCTTATATCTATTTCAATTGTGCGGAATGAGTGGCGCATTAGGGGTATGTAATGAGGCGTCGAAAAAGTTGCACAATGCGTAGCACCATAGGTATAGCCAGCGGAATTGAATGGTACTACGCGCAAGAGAGATGACTGTACATCACCCGTCACATAAGGGGAACAGAGATCGCTATACACAAATAAACTCTCCGGTAAACCTCGGGACAGGCTAGCAGGTAGAGACCCTTCATGAGAAGGCACACCGTCTTTGAAAATGAGTGCTTTTCTTTCAAAACCTAACATATCCATTACTTTATCTGAAAACTCCAGACCATGCTTATGACTTCCGCATTTTTCGTATTTACAAATTTTTCCAATCATCACAAATCCCTGTTGCGCTGTGTATTGAAATCTAAAGTGATCTCTCAATGGTTTTATACCATTCAATATTTCTATGAGATCCTTCACATCTTTAAAAACTGCAACCGGCATGAATGATTTTTTCATCGTGTGCACTTCTTCAACCGTTTGAGTGCCTTCTGGTCCTTTCTGGGCATAATTTGTAATGAAGATACTGGAATCAGCTCTATCAGAAATGTGTAGAAAATTACAAGGAAACTGTATCTCGCTCAATGCCACAGCCCATTGCCCTTCTAGCTCAATTTGTTTTGGGAGTAATGTTGTAAATCTCGATGCTGTATTGTCAGGATGATAGTCCATGCTGCTGTTGCTAGGCAGCACCATATAAAAATCATTCCGATTCATTTTTTCCCTACGCCTTCCAACTCTGTTGCAGGTATCCACGAGTTGAATTTCACAGGATATCCCTCCCACTGAACGAAAACTTGTTTATTTTTTCTTTTTCCTTTAGAACGTAAAACGCGTTCAATTACAAATTTATCATCAGGCTGTTTATTGACAAGCACTAATTCTTGCTCATAGAAAAATCCTTCAATCGGTTCATCAGCTAAATCTTTCACTTCATATATAGGTAACGATTGTTTCAATAGAGTTTTAGTAATTTGGAATATTTCTTTACTCCAATTATACTCGTATCCTTTCTCGAAGATGCCTTTAGCTCTACTGATGCGTACATAGTCCCCTACCTTGTATTTAAAGGTTTTTTTAGGAGGTTTTTCCGATTTGAAACGATCTTGTATATTACGCCATGCATGTGAGGCATTGTCGATGGTCACGGCCGCCGGCGCCATCTTTATTGAGGAATGTCTTGAATTGTTATAAGAGTCAACAATTTTCTGCAAAACATCTATATATTCATATGTTCTATTGTGTGTAAAGTAACGCCACATACGTTCTTTCAATGTTCGATTAAAACGCTCGACAACAGCTGCCTTGATATCAGGATTACGAGCGAGACGAAATTGTACTTTTTTATCAGAGAAAAATTTCTGAACGCTACTGGCTACAAAATCTTTCCCCTTGTCAGTTTGTATGCAAACAGGAATACGGCCGCCACTCCTCTTCAAAATACGCTTAAAGGCCTCGAGTACCTGAGGCGCTGACTTGTCCTTTATGGGTTCGACCCAGGCAAACTTACTAAGGACGTCTATAACCACAAGCAAATAAGAGATTCCATTGTTATATGTCTTCAATGATCTCAACTCCACCAAGTCTGCCTCCCATAAATCATCAATATTGTTCACTGTATAATGTAAACATGGAAATTTTCGTCTAATAGGTTCATGAAGAGTGTATGTGTTTTGTGCATTCAGCCAATTTTTTATTTTTTTCTCTGATATTACTTTTTTGTATTTTGATAAAATATTTCGAGCACCTGTATATGCCACAGGTTCTACAGGATCTAAATATGTTTTCGATAGTTTCTCTTTTTCTAAAAGTGAAGCCATGACGATAGATTAAGAGATTTTCTCTTTTCGTAAGAACTATGGTTGGGCCTTGATTCCCTAAATTTGAGTTTCTGTCCCCTCCTCCTAAAATCAGCGACAGATCTATTGGGTGTTAACATATGGCGCCTAATTCCTCCTTCAGCGTAAGACTGTGATGATCCCGGTGGTGGTGGCAGGTTACCATCTATAGAACTGTCGTCGTCTGAAATCTCAGGTTCTACGCGATGACTCTGATTCGCCGGTGAGTTTATCAGTTGGCGTTGAAATTTAGGATTACCCAAAAACTCTTGAGGTGTATTTATGCTATGTTAGTATGCTGCAAAACGTTCCCAACCTTTAGCGTTATAATTTTTACGTGATCGAACGACGTCTTGTATGAGATCGGCAATATTCACTCCAGTAAGTAATCGGCCATCCAATGTCACCTGGGAGGCTATTCTCGAGTTGAAATCGTCCGCTCGCATGAATTGCCAGCGCGTACGACGGCGCGTCGTAGATGGTTCCGAGCATATACCATGCGCCGTCGTACGCGCTGGCAATTCATGCAAGCGGACGATTTCAATTCGAGAATAGCCTCCCTGCCCTTGTGCGTCCCACTTTAACCTTTTCCCTGCATCGGCTGTATCGATATATTGAAGAATACCCGCGGCTTTTCTTTTGAAAACGTTACAGGTATTGTAGCTACAATAGCATCTGGGGCGTACCGGTTCTCTTGGGGCGTATTATTGACTTCTTGGGTTGGTGATGAGTAACTCTTGTTCCGTCCAGTGTAAAATAAATACCGTCTCAAAACATCATTATACAATTTCCACCTTTCATGATCGTCTTTAGGTGTTTTAGAATTTAAAATTTCTAGTAATTGAGCATCCAAACGACTTTCAGTAGTACCAGGAGTTTGAGCTGACGGTTGAATTTCTTTTGCCAATTCAGTTAGAACATTGTGCACATTTCCATGTGAAGAATTCCTTAATTTATCCACACTTTCCTCAGGCACAAGTATCATTTTTCTCGTGTCACGAGGCACTTTTACTACACTCTCACCAGTGCCTCGTGACACTCGCATGTTCCATTATTAGTTCACAATTGTTGAAATAAGAGCACTAATGAGAGGACCCAACAGCATAGGTAAAAAGGCTCCCCCTTTCTGATTGAGAATTTTCTTCTTGCTGGATAGATTCTGTTTTCTATCGGCCAATTTTCTCAAATTTTTTTTTATGTTTGCACAATTTCGATTTTTTACAATCTCCCAAAGGAATATTTCCGTGTAATAAATTCAAAGCACACTCACAAATACAACGAATCAAATCTTTATTAGCGTGTTTTATCAGTGCTTGGCGTGTTCTTGGGGGTGCGTGCACAAGGGCATGCAACAAGACTGTATTCTTCGCCCCAATCGACTTGCGAACAGAGCCGCTCCTTGAACGACTTGTCTTAGCCATTACATACGCACGACTGGTACACGCTGTGATGAGCCTCTTCCTTTTATATTGTAAGCCTTTCGTGGCACATAAACATAGTAATAGGGGTCGCTAGGAAATACACTTGTACGAAATCTACAGTTTTCAGGTGTTGTCTGTTTCAAATCAAACAATAGATATCCATGAGGCTGTGATGTAGCATCAAAATATGCCTCTTGCAGAAATTTTGGATCCTCAGGGAATATTTGACGAGCCAAATGTGCAATCTGTGCACGGTCACGGGGATTTTTGAATACAACAATGTAATTTGTATTTAATGAAATATCTCGTTGACCCTTTCCTTGATGGAATAAATTTTGAGATATAAACATGACACTCAGATTTTTATGGTGACTGCCTTTTGTGAATAAATCAACTATTGAACCATTCGACGATTCACGCATCAAGTCATCGACTACAACCAGTTTTGGTTTATTGAAGTGAAACTTCTTTACGCGCGTCATGGATTTTTGACGACCGGAGCAAAATCGACTCAAGATCGTCACGAAAAACCGTCATAGCGAGGTGGGGGTAACCAGACCCCTGGGGACCCCGACCACCGTTCACCATTCACTGTCGCTCTTAGTCCATACGCCAAGGCCATTGCGTGTCCATTGACATTTTTTATTTCCTCCAGTCAGTTTTATGATTGGATTTTACGTTTTCGGGGTCGCTGATTACGAATATGATAATCGTTTTTGCGAAAGCACGGGCCGTCTATTTGTTTATAACGATTTTATTGTTTAAAACTCACTCTCGCAAAAACGGTTATAGATAGGAAGAAAAGTTTAGAACAAAAAATGTTCTTCATGTCAAAAGACAGATTTTTTGTAATATAACTTGGTTCCCTAACTATCACGGTTAAAAAGTTATTGTGGGTGGGAGCAACTCAGACGGCGCGCTAACAGTTTCATGCAGCGGGAGCGCGTTTCAGGACCGATTGTGAAGTACCGATGAGAGATAGAGCAAAATGGTTTGGATCAAAAATCTTTGACATAAAATAATACATTAAATCACTCATTAGACTCTTCGCTCTATCTCCAGTAGTTACTGAGATATTTGCGTTTGTGTGCCAGATGGCGTGGCAAATGACTCTCCCATTGCACATTCAATTGTAATCATCTCGGTAACTATGAGTGATAGAGACAAAAGTCTTATAACTCAATAGATGCATCGTAGAATAACAAATATTTTCGGTTTAAAACATTTTTTTCTATCTTCATTATTTCAAGAGATATTTCCAACGCAAATCAGACTGACTACGCGGTTCGTTCACTTGAGCTCTCACGATGAGTTAGAGTCTAACTTGCGTTGGGAATATCTCTCGAAATAATGAAGATAGAAAAAAATGTTTCAAACAGAAAATATTTGTTATTCAACGATGCATCTCTTTAGTCATGAGAGTATTGTCTCTATCACTAATAGTTACCGAGATAATTATGGTTGAATGTGCAATGGGAGACTCATTTGCCACGCCATCTGGCACACAAACGCGAATTTCTCAGTAACTATTGGAGATAGAGCGAAGAGTCTAATGAGTGATTTAATGTAATATTTTATGACAAAGATTTATTATTTAAAAAATTTTGCTCTATCTTTCATCGGTATTTCACAATCGGTCCTGAAACGCATTCTCGTCTCGCGAAAGTGTCAGCGCGCCGCCTGAGTTGCTCCCACTTACAATAACTTCTTAACCGTGACAGTTAAAAAACCAAGTTATATGACAAAAAATGTGACTTTTGACGTAAAGAACATTCATTGTTCAAAAACTTGTTTTCCTATCTCGAATCGTTTTTGCGAGAGTGCGTTTTAAACAATAAAATTATTATTAACAAATAGACGGCCCGTGCTTTCGCAAAAACGGTTATTATATTCGTGATCAGCGACCCTGAAAATGTAAAATCCAATCATAAAACTGACTGGAGAAATTAAAAAAGTCAATGGACACGAAATGGCCCTGGCGTATGGACTATCTCTCACAGTATTGAAGTTTCACTTCCGTCGTGCGTAAGCTTGGCACACAGTTTTTTTATCATCAAAATCATTTGATTTTGGCAATCCTTCACGAAATTCAACAAAATTTTTATCGTAATCAGAATATCTTGGCTGCCACTTGGCGTAATAAAAAATAACTTTGTCAATCGGTGTGTTGCACATCTCTTTGATTTCTTTCAAAAATCTTTTAACAAAAAATGTTTTTCCGCCACCTGTTGGTCCACAGATCATGGCAGTAAAGGGATGCTTCCACCTCGTATCCATGTTTTCGTTTGAATGTAAATTGAGAGAAATCAAATACATATTGGTAAAAACCAGCGTGACTTTCTGCACGGTAGGGGGTGCGCCCATCTACCTTCCACTGGCTCTATTGTCATAATAGCGTGCTGTACCGTGTACCATGACGTCATAACGAAACCAGAGACTAAAATTATCCGTGCGATTGGCCCAAAACGTTGCCATAATGAGGGGACGACAACACTCCTTTACAGATTCAAGAAATGATGCATGATGTGAGAAACGATTAATAGTAAGATTTTTTTCTTCAAATGTAATTCTATCATCGAAGTGCAGAATTTAAGTACAGAATTTAAACATACATTTTAATTTTTTTACTCGATGTAATTTTTTTCCTTGAAAAATAAATTGATTAAATTTTGTATTCTTTTCTCTTTAACCTTTACACGGAACCCCCGGTCTGTGGGACCGCTATCAAAACTTTCATAGGACATGACTATTTATAAATTGAAGAAAAAAATTTCAAACTCCTATTATCTTCATATTTCATCGGTTTCAATCGATTTCAGGTGTTTTTGATTTTTTACCCATCGATAAATCGATAAAAATACCCGAAAGTGGGAAAGTTGCAGTCTCTCAGACCGGCCTGTACAGTTAGTATAAGTCTATTCAATGCATGATAAATTATGGAATTTTTTTTTTTACACTTATATTTATCATTAATATTATTATTAACTCATTTCCCAATGATTTAATAACATTAAGCCCAGCAATTAGTTTCTCGATGAGCATTCTATTTAAGGTTCACCCCGTCCAGCGAGAAATTCAATTCAGGGTAAAATAATTATTTGGAGAATGAAAAATTGCAATTAATTAACAAAAACTACATGAAATTATATTAAATATTCCTCTTGATATCGCAAACATTAAAAATAAGACATTTGTTAATGAAAATGTTAGAAAATAAAACCACAAATGGTATAGCGGTCTGACAGACCGCGCGCTACAGTTAGCGTGCGTTTTCGGAGGGGGGCAGTGTAAAGGTTAAGAATTGTAGAAGAAATAAATTGGAGTTTTTGGTTTAAAAAATATGAACAAGTAGGCGGTCACTGCCATGCGGCTGGTATTAAGCGGTCAAAGAAATGCGGTATTATATTATGCTTTTTTTTCTACCAACAATTTCATTGGTAGTTAGCTTCCTGACGGATCTAGAATCGATTCTGCCCAGAAAAAAATGTAGAAACTTTATGAATTACATTTCCTCAAGGGAAAACCCACTGAAATACAGAAAATCAGTGAAATAAATTTATGAATTACTCTTCAATCAGTGTTGAAAGAAAATCCAAAATGGTTGAGTTCTGCTGAAATTTCCTACTTGCGCCCATTTTCATCCCATTTGAAAGGGAAATAGAATAGAATAATAATTATTTATTCCGTGAGCTGTTCCATCGTATTCAACGAAAATTTTGAAAAATTAGATAAATTTATAAATTACATTTCAATTAATCCTGAAGAAAAATCTAAATCAATTGAAATTTTGCTGAAATTTTGCATTCAATACCTACTTCCATCCTCTTTGAAGAGGAAAGAAAAATAATAATTGGCTGTATCTTAGAACCTAATGGACATATTGACTTCAAATTTTACACGGCATTGTAACTTGACTATACCAGCTGTGAGCCCAAATTTCAGGTTTAGGTGCCAACTCTTAGTCGTATTATAGCTCGTAAGAGTGACTTTCGAGAATAAAAATAGAAAATCGACAATATCTCGATAACTTTCAATGGAGCGGTATACATATTTTGGTCGTATTAGATAGAAGCCATCGTGACAAATATTTTCAAAAAAAAACCAATCGGTCAAATATTTTCTACAATATCGAAGAAACTAGTTTTACACCTAAAATTCAATATCTCCAAACGTAATCGGTTGATTCCGCCTATCCAAAATAGCAACTTTCATTTCTGTAAGACCAACAATCGAGCCAAATTTGAACTTTTTATCTTGAAATTTTTTTAAGTTATCAAGCACACAAGGATTCTAGCAAAAAAATAGAAAAAAAGACCATAACTGTGTAACTTCTCAAAGGTCGGAATGAATATTTTTATTCAAATCGGGTTGTATTGGGAAGGGTTGAATCGTTCACGGGATATTGAAGAAAAACGATTTTCCAATAAATGACGATATCTCGAGAACTAATCTGTCGATCGAGTTGAAACTTTGCCTGGAGCTCACCACAAGAGATACCAATTATGTGTAAAAAATTCATACTTTTTTCCAATACTTTTGCCGTTTTATTATCCCCAATTTGAAAAAAATAAAAATAAATAAAAATGAAAAATCTGCACATACATACGGACATTTTCTAAAATCATCATATCTTAACATTTCATAATATTCTACATCATTTCCACATAAAATTGGAGAATGCCAAAATCTTGTAAAAACAAAGCTTCCGTCCGGAAGCAAAAAGGAAAGAATTCTCATACTTTAATACTAATAATTCTGGTTTATTTATGAAACTAAGTGACTAAAAAGAATACATATTTTGTTATTTTGTGATTGATGTTTTCTTCTTTGAGAATGAGACGATGAATTGTGGGTTTGACATTCAAATTATTTCCATTATATAAGATCCCAACCTTCCAGGGTACAGTCTTTATAAAGAAGGGTTTGCTGAAGAGGCTACTCAGGTCCTCCCACTCAGAGCTTCATCTCATTCCTTCTGAAAATGTTATAAAAAACGTAGAAAATTAGGAAAACACGAACACAATAATATGACATGGTAGGAAAGAAAAGATAAAAATGCTAATAGCAACAACCGAAAAAAAGAAAAAATTCTGACGGGAGAGAAACTTTTCTCGCACAATAAAAAAAATGATTAAACAATTTTTTTTCACGGAAAAACAATGGAAAAACGGGGAAAAAATTGAACGAAAATCGAAAAAAAATATCTAAAAACGGGGATTAAAAAAGTCTAAAATCAAATCAAAGTTACATGTAAATCAAATGGAAGAGAGATGGAAACTGGAAAAAAAATAAACGAAAACCGAAAGGAAATATTCTAAAACCGAAAAAAAACTGAGCAAAACCGAAGCAGGAAAAATTATCGATACAAAAAAAACAGTCAAAGAAAGATTCAGGAAGAAAACCGAACACACAAACGCGGTGACAAACACTTGAATTAGAAAAAAAAGTGAACACTCATTAGAAAAAAACGGACACTCTTGAAGAAGAAAAAAAATACGCGACCCTATACCTGCCAGGAATTGAAAAAAAAATGTAAACACTTTAAATTGATGAAAAAAAAACCACCTACCCTGCCTGTGTTTGGATCATATGCCACGTCTGAATTGAAGTCCCAATTGCATTTTGAACTATCGTTTTACATAGCTCCGATTTCCTTATTGGTCCTCTCCGGGAAGCTCACTGTACCCTCCTCTGCAACCATCGTTGCAACGAAATTTCTCAAATTTTTAATGCTAATCTTATAACTAATAGATTAATTCCGAGCTTGATATAATAATAATGCGGTTAGATCATGTCATCGTTTGATCGATGTCATCGCTTGACCGATGCCTAAGGAACCGTACTGGCTTCTGTTGAAAGAGCAAGGTCTCCTCCCCCGCTGGATAATAAAATTCTTGTTGATCAATATTTGTATATCGGAAAAATGTTTTACCCACAAATGCATTTTTCAGCATGACTTTTTTAATAAGAATCTTCTGTGTGTACACGTACCATGTTAGTTTATACAATAATGTATCTTGATCGTATAATATTGCCTTTTTCACAAGCTGTAAAGTGCTCTTATTTTTTGCAAATTGCCGATCACTTAACAAACTAGCTGTGGCTATGCTCTCTAGTGTGGGAGGATTGAAGCCCATTTCAAAATTTTTCAATATGTCTTCATTGGATTTGTCTGAATCGTCGTTGCAACATACGTAGCAAATTATATGCGCGCCCATTGTTCAGGAACCCCAAACTAAATAACATCTTTTCCACCACACGTGCATTTCTGAAAGGCCTCTGGAATAGGTGCACGAACATCTATTGTGCGGCTGATCTGTCATATTCCAATGTTTTTTCCTAAGCTCCAAGCCCCCCGTTTTCCTTCGTTTTCGAAAATGAGATGCATCAAAGTTGCGAGAGTATCGATTAGCAATAATCTCCACATACCAGTTCCACTTGGCTCTATGAGGTAAATCGACATTACGTGGTAATTGATCAACTTGAATAAATTCTTCGAAATATCGCTCCACATTAAACCACATTTTCACTTTTCTAAAATATTTTCCACTTTTTTACAATTTTTTTCACTGTTGATTCCAAAAACTAGAACTGAATGTATAAAACACTGCTGGCGCGATATATATATGCAAAAAAGACGCGTGGGAGTAAATAAAACGGGTGGGGATAGTACGTGTAATATACACCAATGTAAAAAAGCTGGGGTGGCTGTATCTATCGCGGCACTAGCCAGTGCCGCTGATACACCCGATGAGTTTTAACGTGGACACGTCTATGTAGCCTAGGTAATGATGTTAGAATCTGAATGAAATGGAAAATGTCAAGTAGAGAGGAAAAACGTGATGAACAATGAATCTCCCAATATAATTTCCAACTATTTTCGAAAATTAAGAGGAATGTCTCAGACGATTTTCAGATTTTCGAGAAAATTCCAGAAATGGTTACAAAGTTCCATAATGTTTTAGATCATTCTAGAAATATTCTATAATATTTGGAGAATAGATCCGAATTCCTCAAACAGTTTTTGACTTTTCTAGCAAATCCTAAAAATTTCTAAAAAGTTCCGTACTGTTCTGGAACATTCTGGAAACATTAAACAATATTTGGAGAATCGACATGAGTTTCGCAAATGATTTTCAAATTTTGGAGGAAATACCAGAAATTTCTAGAAAATTCCATAATGTCTTGGAACATTCTGGAAACATGAAACGATATGTGGAGGATCGACATGAGTTTCTCAAACGGTTCTCGAATTTTCGACTAAATTCCAGAAATTTCTAGAAAATTCCATAACGTCCTAGAACATTCTGGAAACATTAAACGATATTCGGAGAATTGAAATGAATCTCCCACACGGTTCTCGAATTTTCGAGAAGATTTTAGAAATTTCTAGAAAGTTCCAGAATGTCCTGGAACATTCTGGAAACATGAAACGATATTTGGAGAATCGACATGAGTTTCCCAAACGGTTCTCGATTTTTCGACTAAATTCCAGAAATTTCTAGAAAGTTCCATAATGTCCTGGAACATTCTAGAAACATTGAACAATATTCGGAGAATTGAAATGAATCTCCCAAACGGTTCTCGAATTTTCAAGAAGATTCTAGAAATTTCTAGAAATGTTACGGTGTCGGTGTCGCGGTGTCGGTGTCGCGGTGTCGGTGTCGCGGTGTCGGTGTCGGTGTCACGGTGTCGGTGTCGGTGTCGGTGTCGGTGTCGGTGTCGGTATCGGTGTCGGTGTCGGTGTGGGTGTCGGTGTCGGTGTCGGTGTCACGGTGTCTCGGTATCGGTGTCGTTTTTTTCTCAGAACGGGAAGTAAGACGTGTCCACGTCAAAAAAGACGGGTGGGAGTAAATAAAACGGGTGGCGATAGTACGTGTAATATCCACCAGCGTAAAAAAAGACGGGAAGGGGTAAATAAAACGGGTGGGGGGTATCGTGTGATGATGTGTGAGCTGGATATGAGGCTGGTGGGGGCATGCGCGTGTTCCCCCCACTCCAAGACGCCGTGCTATATAAAGCGATGCTCTGCGGGGTGTTTCAACCAGTCTATTCACTACCGTTTAACTGCTCTCGTGGCCATGGAAAATAACACTACAAAAGGTTGTACCAGTTCTGAACCCCATGTGGTCTTGTCCCAAGTTGTCTCCTTAAATAAATCGGGGACAAAACAGCTACGTGTTGGAGTGCAACTAAACGACTTTTGTAAATTTGTTCCGATTGTGCAATTTGAGTCAGTGCGTCCAGCCCGTTATATACTTCCGTTTTCACGGGAAGAATGCCGGTTTCTTTACGAGGATTTGGACACCATTCTCGACTACTTTGAGCCTGAGAAGAACCCCCCACAGCTAAATAAGACATTTTCTTCAAAGTGCTATGGGGATTTACAAGTGAAATTTACACAGTGTTATGATCAACTAACTGTGGCTTTTGTACATTCTCGTATAAAACAGTCCATCTATATGCAAGGAGCTAGCATCTCTATCTTGAAACACAAAGCTGTATAGGTCAACAATTGGTTAGACTTGTTGGATACACTGCCTCTCGCTGAATACAAAGAGGCCCTCATTAAAGCCATTACAAATGTTGTGATGGGTCACATAGAGTACAACAGGATGCCTGCCACTCGTGATCTTCACAATTACATACTTTCCAATTTTGAAGAGATTTACCAGCGGGCCCGTACAGAGTTACATCGTGCAGTGCCTCATGGAAATTCGGGATATTTATATCAAGTGTTTGGTGAATTATTCCATTTCTGTTACGAAGACTTAGATCTAATGGCGGGTGGTAGTCACCGTATGCCTGATTTCTACAGACCATTTGAGAAAAATTGAAATAACATTTGATTGTATCAAAAAAATTTATTCCTTATTTAAGGCTTAAATACACGAAAAAAAAATGTAGTTTGTAAAAGAAAAAACTTGTTCTTTGTGTTATTTATTTCAATCCTAAACATTTTTTCAGCACGATGGGTATCTCCAATAGAAAGTGAGAGGCTTTCTGTAGAATCGTGCTTCAAACGTCACGTTTTATTTCAGTGTATCTTATTTTTTTGCTCTTTTTTTGGATGATTCTGGAGACATTTTTTGACAGAGACCTCCTGGGAGAGAGCTAAAACATGGAGGTAACCCTCTGTGATATTGTTTCGTGTATCCTGTTTGCTGCAAAGGTCTACATACTCGAGGAGAGAACTCGAGGACGGAAGTCACCCTCTGCGATATTGTTGCGTAGATTGCAATTGTTCCTATATTTTTCCTCGTAACCAAGTCATTTCCAATCATCCAGCCATCTCAAGGGACGTGTTCTACCTTCAGCATCCTGTGTCCTTCCCTCGCTCTGAGGGGTCCATGCCAAAAATATCGGTACATCGAGGGTTGCTTGCACGTATTCTCCGCGCCACCCACTTCGCACCCACCATCCGCTTTCCTCTTGCCATCCAATTCCTACCCACCACCCACTTTCCATTTGTCGCTGAATTTCAAACCACCACCCACTTGCCACCCGTCGCCCAATTTTAATCCTCCACCCACTACTCCGCCACCGTCTGCTCATTATTAAAGACTGTTGTATTT
Source organism: Coelinius sp. EB29 (assembly GCA_035578325.1). NCBI lineage: Eukaryota > Metazoa > Arthropoda > Insecta > Hymenoptera > Braconidae > Coelinius > Coelinius sp. EB29. The sequence goes on along the minus strand of JAOZGT010000013.1, from coordinate 2,969,022 downwards.
TAACCCTTTCCCCCACTCTAGCCTTTAACCCTTTCTCCCACTCTAGCCTTTAACCCTCTCCCCCACTCTAGCATTTAACCCTTTCACCACCCACCACCCCCCTTTAGATCCCTGAGCATATCGTGGGCCCTCGTCACCCCGGGGGGTCCCTAAAACACGCTCGACCACCTGGACAATAGACCCGAAGGGGGGGAGGGGGACCTAAAAGACGCTCGACCATCTGAACAATAGACCGGAAGGGGGGAGGGGGAATTCCTGGAAGACACTCGCCAATGTTGATCATATACTACTGGTGTCCGTACCGAAACCCGATCTCATTCGAGATATTTTCCATTTGGCTTGCATTCTATAGAGTTTTTTCCTTCGTGTCTTATTGCTAATGGAAAAATAAATAAAATAACAGTGTACCGGTGTTTTTTTCTTACGTGATCATACAGAACAATCTTTTCAATTGCTGCACTGTGTTGTCTTGTTATCAATTTACATTCAATAGTTCTGTGCAAAAGCACTGGACATGGCGCTTTTATTCGCTGGCCAATTATTTAAAGATTATCGGACTCTCCGGTTGAAGGTTGCTGAATATTGCGCTAGTGAATCTCAAGTTCTAACAAAAATACGTTCCGGAAAGCTGAAACCCCCAGATGACGTTTGTATATATAAGAAAATTCATTGGGGCTGCAAATTCGGTCCTGAACGACCGACAACAAGCACTGGTCAAAGGAAAGTCAAGTAGGTATTGAATGTATAGTAAATCATGAATGAATTCTCATAAACAGACAGAAATATCAATTCTGGAGGAGGCTCCTTGACAACTGGAGGAGGCTTCCCTGCTTCTTTGGCGCTCGTGATTTTTATCCTGCAAAATTCATCCCTCTCGTCGCTACGAAGTTATCTGGAAATATGACAACTAATTATGTCGTCCATTTTAGAACATTCAGGAATAATTGCACAGCATCTGTTTATGTTTATTACCACACGAGAGAAAAATCTTTGAGGGTTAAACGAGCCAATCTCCGCCATCATGATCATATTTTAGCACAGGTGGGTTTGATTTTCTACATCGACCTAGTCGTCATTCTTAAATCCTGGCATTGAATGGTTGATGGTTTCGGGGCCAGGGCTAAAGCCGTAGCTTTGAAAAGCAAAAATATTATTCCAATTGTTTGCATTTTCGATCCTCGTAATTAACTCAGTAGTGAATTGGTAAAACGGTTTAAGTTGATTTCATCCTGGCGTCAGTTTTCGATGAATATTCCAGAATCTAAGGGAGATGGTGAAATTTTCATAATGACCTTTTTTGTAGAGTATAATAAGAGCTACAAAAAAAGCACTTATAAAAATGTCTCTTTCTCCCATCGATTCCAAGATATCCATCAAAAACTGACCCTGGGATGAAATCGACTTAAACCGTTTCACCAATTCGCTACTGAACATGACAACATCAGTCATAGGTGAGGTATAAATTGAATCAGCTTTGATACTACCCAAGAAGATTATTCTGTGGTAATTTTTCACAAGGTTCGCCCGCTTATTAAACGAACAATTTCAGTGACAAATATATGATCTCATTGACTTGGAATATTCGAATTTCATTCGGTAGCAAAGTGGTGAAGAATAACATTCCAATTATTATATGACATTAACCATGAAATTATCTCGTTAATCAGATTGTGAAGGGTTGGAGAGCTTATGTATGTGAAGAGTTCACATTTGGTATAAAAAGGGGGGGAGGAGGTTTTATTAATTGGCGGGGGTTGTAAATGATGGGTCTTATTTATAAGCAGCAGGGAGAGGCCTTCATATGGAGATTCTTATATATGAGATGGATTTCGTAAGGTTCGAAAATATACAAGAACCAACTCAGCCTTCAATCAATCACAACAAGGAATCGATTACTTAAAGATTTTATCCATCGATTGATCATGGAGCTCAAAAACCCCTGCTCCCCTTTATCATTTGAAATTTAGTGAGAAAATAGATTAAAATAGAAGGAAAGTAGTTATAGCAATTGAATATTCATTGAGATAATGAATGAATTGATAATTACTTGTTATCCTAAAGACAAATAATACCTACCTATCATGGCAATCAGAAAAGAAACAATTGAAATGATATTTTCGATTCTCGAAGCCCCACCATAGTTCCAGTCCTGACCCCAAAATCGTTTCATCTCCATCCAATTCAATCACTGATATCGCCTCTTTATTTAATCACCATCGCTTAATGAAAATTTTTAGACATTCCTTCGATGCATTCCTGAAGTAAAGAGATTAACAAGTGAAGAAGAAGAGGTCGTACATCAAATGATGAAAGTCAAGGGCAATAACAGATGCATACAGAATTTCGTCAAAAACGAGTTCCACAAGTATTTGTCATTCGCTGATCTAAAGAACATCCGAAATAAATTGAAGGAAAGAGCAGGCAACGATCTGACTAATGTGATTGCACTGCTGAATAATACTTATGGTTCGTATATTCGAGACATTTCTAATTTTTCTATCATGTGTATTGCTCATTCTTGCTTCTATTGCAGGAGCTTGGACCACAATATTTGAAGATGAAGAAAAACATTTCATAGGGCTCTACATCGATACACCTAAGATGCGAGAGATGTATCAAAGGTGGCCGGAAATGGTATACACGAACGGCACCTATAAACTTTCTGATCTCGGATTGACTCTGATGTCTTTCATCGTAGAGAATTCTACTCAGCATATAGAAATTACTGGTCTTGCATTAGTTGTGAATGAGGACACGGAAACAATTGATTGGCTCTTTGATCAATTCAAGAAAAATAATTCCGAGGCATGTCAAAAGACCAGAGTGATGATGACCGATAAAGCAAGCGCGCCTCGTACCGCTATCAAGCAGAAGTTACCATGGGTAAAACGGCAAATATGTCGTTGGCACGCTACAAGAGTGTTTAGTGACGTTACAAAGTCTTTGGTCCCAGCAAAACAAGTTGAAGTTACGTTGCAATGCATTCAGGGTATGATTTATGCAAAGTCTGCTACCGAATATCAGAGGAATTATGACAAATTCCTGAAGAGTACATCCCCTCAAATGATTAAATACTTCAATAACAATTGGAATGATATTTCTGGAGAGTGGGTGGCGTACCATATGGAAAAATACAACTTTGGAAATTTCACGAATAATAAATTGGAGACTCTTCATTCAAAATATAAGCAAATGATCGTCAATTTCAGTAGTCTCACAAATCTAGTCAAAGGACTCTTCCAATTCATGCAATCACAAGAGATTGAGAATGATAACAGAATGGCATATGCAGTGCTTAAACGACCGGTAATTCTGAGGCAGCCTATGAATGATGCAGAGGAACATTTGCTGACTGCATACATACCAGTGGTCTATTCAGAAATTCAGGCCCAATTGGAAGCTTCTAATTACGTTGACCTGATACTAGCAGATGCCCTGTATGAGCGCTATATAACAATATCGAAGGAAATCACATATAACGTGACCCCTGTATCCTGTGAGTGTGAAATTTATCGAAAAGAAATCCCTTGTCGCCATATCTTCGCGGCTCGTAAACAGACTGGAAATAATTTGTTCGATTCTGAAATCTGCACGGGACGTTGGTTAAAATCGAAAATTGTCGGCGATGGCGAGGCTTCGATTTTTACTGGTAGTAATAATCTCCCAACTCCGGTCATTCAAACAGCTTCGAAGAACAGAAGACCGCAAACAGTAATGCAGAAATTCAGTTCTACACGACGTATTACTGATCAAATTGCAGATGCAGTGAGTATGGTAAGTGGAGTGAATTATTCGAAGCAGATAGATATGCTGAAAAAATTACTTGATCTTGTGAGACAAGGCAAACTTGTAACATTAAGCGCAGGGGGAGATTCTTGTGGCAAAACGAGGCAAACTGCCAAGATCAGTCCGAGTGATGAGACGAATTGGAAACAGGAAAACCCTACTGATGAATTATCATCAATAACATTGCCCAAGGCATACAAATTTCAACATTTATCAGCACTAAGGCTAGACGGTCGACAAGAAAAAAATGATGTCTTCTAGATTATTGAATTTTAAATAGAATCATAATACTCGAATATTGTAATTCACGCGAAATGTTGAAACTTGTTATATTTTTATGTTAAGGTTGTGAAGAACTCGGCAGTTGGAGAGACATTGAAATTGGCTCGGATACGGAATAGAAGACGACTCAGTTGAACAATATAAAGTTGTTCCGTCCTTATTCTCATATTTTCTGCATTACTACTTCATCTGTGTGTACTTCATTCCTATGATGAGTACATTCGACCTCGAGGACTAACGACCGAAGCATGGGATTCAGTTATGGCACTGAAATCGCATCTCCGCGTGTAATTCCAGCCATTGTTCAATTGATACTATCTGAACTGACAGCCATGGATGACGTTTTGATGTTAGATAACCGAATTTCAACATGAGCTAATATTGTCTCCAATCTTCAAGTTGAATGTCTCCATCAAGTATTCTTACAACACTTCCTGAGATTAGTTCATGTTTAAAATGTTCATAAAAATTGTGAAAGGATATATCACGTATAAAAAAAATTTAATCGAAAAACCAAGCGCCTCTCCTACAAAATTTTATTGAATTCCTATTGCTAGTCTATAAGAATTCTCTTGCAATTCAATTAAAAAGTTCTATCCATGTTTTTGTATCATTTCTACCCAAAAATATGCAACATTCCTGAGGGTTTTGAACAGAAATTTGTTTATAGGAATATCTATAGATGCAATTTATTTATAGGAATATCTATATAACTTTTTCTGCTTTTTTTTCTCATAAGAACTCTCGGTTGTGAATTTTCCAATCATTTCCCCTTGCATTCTATTATGAGAAACGAAGAGGAATAGACGCGAAAAAATTCAGGAATTTTACGCCCGGGAATTCATATTCTAAAATAAAAGTCTTTTAAGATTCTTTCAACAAATATCGCTTAATAATATTACATAGAAAAATTACATCAACTTCCATAGGGTTGTACGAAAAAAAATTGAATTTTTTCATAGGAGTTGAAAAGGATTATCACAGAATTCCAGTAATAACTCAATAAAATTTAGAGAAAGCGCTGGATTCTCACAATATTCTGAAAAGTTAGCGGTTTCGCGAAAATATTATGGTTTCTTTGATCGTCTTATCAGATCATTAAAATCAATTGTTTCATTCAATAACATAACTATTGTGTTTTCTTCAATATATCATTTATTTCTATTGTATTTCGCATGAGTACTTATCAATTTTATGGAGCAAATGAAAGAAGGAACAACTTTTTGGAATTTTGTAAATTCGTATTATCAATAAGAATTGTCATCAAAATTGTATTCTGGAGTTTTATTGAGACCAATAAAAACAAATTTTATAGAGGTCTGAGGTAATGGAAAATGATACTTGATTAGTAATACTCTTTTCATCATAAACGAGAAAGCTTTTTGAGTAATTGGAAATCTTTCAACATAGTCTTACTAATGTCTGTGATGCCATCATAGATATAGTGTCTAGAGATTCAAAGTGGAATGTTTTTGTATTCCGTCCCAGCAGTCAATTGACATGGAATAACACGTACTGAAAAATTGTATAGAAAAACCTAGCGCCTTCTTTAAGGAATTCTATTGATTTTCCATTGGAATATCTAGAATATATCATATAAGAGTTCTATTGAATAACTCGACCAATTTTCTGAGCCAACTCTATTAAGAATTATGCAAACTCTCTCTACACTTTGAATAGATATTTGTTCTTAAAAAAAAGCCGACAAATGTTCATTTTTCTACAGAACTTCATCTGCTGAGATTATTTTTAATGAAAATTCTTGGGCATGTATTTTCTGATTTTTTTTCCCTCAAATTTTATTATAAGAAATTAATAGCAATACAACGGAAAATACTTCGAACTTCCAGCCCTAGAATTTCATACGAAAAATAAATCTATTAACTTTCATAAAAAAATTCATCAGTAAAATAACATGATGAAGTGGCACTATTTTCTAGAGAATTGGCACAGAAATCAAATAGAATTTTCTAATAGAATGATCAATTCCAGAATGCGAATGGAAATTCAATCGAATTTTTGAGAAAAAGTACATTGTTCATATATTTTAATTTTTTCAGTCTTGGAAGAATAATTTGCTTTCAATCTAGAATTGGAATTTTTAATAACAATAATTATTTAATGCAATTCAAGCAAAACCAAGGACTCTCAGGGATTTCCGAAAACTCCAGGCATGAGATATGCGTGCTCAGGAGACATGAGGAACATTTGACCAATTCAGACGATTTGTCTTCATGGCAAAATTGACACGAAGGTTTACATAGCTTTTTTTCCTTGACTGCTTTTTAAAACATTTTAAAAGCAGTTCGGTCCATACAGTTCTCCAGAGTGGTACTCTTGACAGATGAATCGAGGAATGCGTCCGACAATTTATCCAATGCTGGTCGAATATCTGATACTTTCATGACGTACTCTGTCCTTAACACCTGACATCTAATGACAGGTTTAATTGACATCCACGTAAGTAATGATGAAATTTTCTCCTTTTCTGAGAGTTTGGCGAAAGGCTTCAAATTTTCATTTGTTTCCAGACCAATAACATTCCTCAGGATCTTCTTTCTTCCTCTTTTGGGAGGCTTTGAAACTTCATTTCGTAAATCTCGACTTTTTTTATCCTCTTGCCTTTTTTTTGCTGACCTGGTCTTCTTTCCATAGTCCTGTGAAGAAAGTTCGATCTCCTCCTCCTCCTCATCTTTGACGCCGTCATCAGCAAGAGATTTTTCAATCACATCCTTCATACTCTCCTTAAAAACTGAGTTTCCACCTGTATGATTGTCTGTTTTGCAGTCTCTTGGAATTGGAATAATCGGAGATCGTGACAGTTTTGTTCTCTGATAAATGAAAGAAGCAAAAATTGAAGATTAGGTATTCACTAATTTATTGATTCATGAAAATATGCTTCAATACCTTTGGCTTTGGCATTGAGTCGTTATCAGACTCTGAACCCTCACACGCTAAAATACCATCAGTTGTTTCCAATTGAGGACTTTCTACAACGACTAATCCTATCAAGTTCTCTTTCAGAAGAGGAGAGTTACCATTCTTGTGATTCTCTGATCTCTCCGCAGTCTGCAAAGGTAAGATATAAAAAAAAAATTAGTCATCAACTTTTTCGTTGATCAGCGTAAACATTTAATCTATAATGTTCCAGAAGGGTCATTTGTCGTTCTTTCAAGAACAATGATAAGTGCCAGGAAACATGTGATAAAACTGAAAGTTAGGGCTTTCTATTAAATTTTTCCACCCGTGTTATTGTACATTTCTACCCAAAAGGCGCGAAATTTTCTGATAAAATCAGTGGGAAATAAATAAAAGGTATGGATATTCAATATGGAGGCCATATATTTCCGTGCCTTAAAAAATTAGATGGAAAAACCTAGAGCTTTCTCTAATAATTGACTACTAGCAAAGTTCTACTGGCAAATTTTAGTTGTTCATTGCGCTATTTCAATAGAAGATTGTGCAACTTTACCATGTCATTTTGTTAGGAGATATTTGATAGAAAGAAGTCAATGGATTGTTATTTGTCTATCGAAATTTATGGCCATAAATTTTCTAAGTTTTTTCCGAAAAAGAACTTAGAAAAAATATTCCCAAGAATTCTTAATTCTGAAAAATCCCAACCAAATAAGTCATACAGAAAAATGAATATTTACAGATTTTTTCTATTTCTTCCCATAGAATTGTAATGGAATTATAAGGTATCGTGAAAATTTAAAATCACACCTTGGATTTCTCTCTCTCAGCTCCATTTCTTTCACATTTCATCCCAGGTTCCATTGTTCTTCTTGTTCCCTGAATTATCTGCAGTTTATCATCTTTAATCTTCATCGCATTCGCCTGGGGTGAGATTGCTTCTGGGGTGAGATCTTCTGTTAATAGGCCTTTATGATTTTCCTCTTCTTGATCATGGGCTGAAGCGTCAAGGTTTTCGGCCTCATCCAGAACTTCTGTCTTTGTATAAGTCTAATATGGAAAATTATTGTTAGGGACTTGCTCAAGAAAATACGTACAGATAAATGTCATAGAAAAATTGAGCTAATTCAGTCGGAAATTCCATTGGATTCGTACTGAGCGCTTCATGAGTTGCTAGTCAACTATACGTAAAAATTCCGCATCTTTCCTACACTTTTTTTTGAATAAATGGTGAATGAGAAATATTCTATAGAAAGAATCAATAGCATTCAATGTTTCTACTCAACTTGAGGTGCTGAAATATCAAATATCGAAATTCCTTGGCTCAGATTTACTAAGCTTCTTTTTGCTTCCGAATGGAAGCTTTGTAATCGACCAATTTTTCGATTTTCCAATTTTGCCTGGAAATGATGTAGAATGGTCTGAAACGTAAAAATACGAAGTTTGGAGCCAATGTCTGTCTGTGCGCATGTCCACTCGGTGGTCACTTCGTTGTTTTTTGAGTAATTAATTGACTAAATCACGTCCAAAAAATCTGAAATTTTGTCAAATAGTTGGTATTAGTTAGGGCTAGTTCTATACCAAATTTCATCAAAATCGGTCCAGTAGTTTTAGAGAAATAGTGATTTGTTTGTAAATCGTTTTTCGTCAATATCTCGAAAATGACTTGACCGATTAACTTTTTTTTTTTTTAAAATCTCCGTCTCGATGTCTTCTATCGAATTGAATTGGAATATATATACCCGTTGGTGCAAAGTTTTCGAGATATGGCCATTTTTCTGTTTTTCGCTGATAATCCTTGTCATGACCCTAGTTTCTGTAAAAATTGAGATATCAACTTGAAATTTGGTACGAAGGTATATCTTATGGTTGCAATATGTAGTATAAAAAATCAGCTCGATTGGTCAGTTAGTTCCGGAGATATTCAACTGTGTATGTAAATTGATTTTATTCAATATCTCAAAAACGACTTGACCGATCAACTTTTTTTTTTTTTTTAAATCTTCGTCTTGATGCCTTCTATCTTAATCAATCAAAATATGTATACCCGTTGGTAGAAAGTTTTCGAGATATTACCCTTTTTCTGTTTTTCACTCATAATCCTTGTAATCACGCTAGCTTCCGTAAAAATCGAGATATCAACTTGAAATTTGGTATGAAGGTATATCTTATGGTTGCAATGTTTGGTATTGAAAATCAGCTGGATCGGTCAGTTAGGTCCGGAGATATTCAACTCTGTATGTAAATTGATTTTATTCAATATCTCAAAAACGGCGTGACCGATCAACTTTTTTTTTTTCAAAATCTTCGTCTTGATGCCTTCTATCTTAATCAATCAAAATATGTATACCCGTTAGTAGAAAGTTTTCGAGATATTACCCTTTTTCTGTTTTTCACTCATAATCCTTGTAATCACGCTAGCTTCCGTAAAAATCGAGATATCAACTTGAAATTTGGTATGAAGGTATATCTTATGGTTGCAATGTTTGGTATTGAAAATCAGCTCGATCGGTCAGTGAGGTCCGGAGATATTCACTTTTGGATGTAAATCTATTTTATTCAATATCTCAAAAACGACTTGACCGATCAATTTTTAAAAAAAAATCTTCTAAATCTAGTTGATCTAGTGTATCTAAATCTAGTTTATTCCCTCCGTTAATACCAGTTACGATAGTAATAGTCATTCCATAATTTTACTTATTATTATTATTAATCTTCGGATTCAATCTCTATTGCTTCATTCAATCCAACTTCTGTCCAGTAGCTCACTTGTCCAGGTTCATATACATGCCATACGAATGTACTTGATGGGTATGGTTCTATATATCTGTCCGCTCGCCAGTTTTCGTGTGTGGATTCTCTCCTCAGTATTGCATTCTCGATGTACATTAACTGGGGATTCAATCATGTGCATTATTACATCATTATATTATATCGATCTCGCTAGGCGAATTTCATGTGGCTAAATGGAGTTTATATGAAAACCTTCTGTTCAATTATAAATGTAAATACGGGGGGCGTCTCGGGCGGTGATGGCATGAAGCGCCGAGCTGAGGAGAAAAAGTTAATAATAAAAAATTTTCGAGAAAAGAGGAGTAATTGATAGTAAAAAATTGATAATGGAAAGGCAAGAAGCTGGAGGAATATGGATCTGAAGGACTGTATGGATTCTTAGTATTGATGGGAATCGTGGGAGGTGGAACCTGGAGATATGTCAAAAAGAATTAGAACAAGAGCCCCGTGGAGGACCAAGTCAGCTGCAGTGAAAACAAAGGACGAGATTTTTTCGTCCAAATATGGAGATCCATGTGGAGTTGTAAAATGAATTTCATCTTCGGATATGTTTGTAGAAATGCAACGACACTTACTTTACGAGTGTAATGGTAACCCGGCAGGGATGTTATAGTTTCTTTGTCGTAAAATTTCACCCGCACAAACTTTTCTTCTCTGCCAGGAGGTCCGATAGAAAGAATTATTCCGGTCTCTAGTATACCATTCACGAATCTGAGTGGACGAAGTGCTACAGGTAGCCCTGTCAAACTGTTGAATAATTTTACACACTAATTTTATGAACTCAAAATTTTGAAAAAAAAAAATGTTTACCTTTGGGTAATTCCTTCTTGTATATTCTCTATGATACATGGATATTTCAAATGAACTTTCATCATCTCGTTCCGTAATAATTCCTTGTAAATAGTGAAATGATTTCCGTCAATGTGTGGATGATTGAATGAATATGTCAACCGGATGGAAACATACAGATAACTTCATGTCTTAACCTTGATGTCATTCAAGATTATGTTCATTAATGCTTTTAAAAGAATGGAGAGGCAAAATATCTCTGCTTTATACAAAATACTTAAGAAATAATATTTTGAACATTAATGATATGTGATCATTAATAATTTTCTTAATTAAAATAACGAAATGAGATAAAATGAAAATGATTCAACATTGTCAGGCACTTTGTTCTTTACTCCTAAGTTTAAATAATAAAATTTCACCACAAGTAATTTGGGAACCTGTGATGGTTAAAATAGACAAAATAGGAAATAGAAAATAGAAAATGAATCTCAAATAAAAAATTGGATGTTTAATTCCACATTCAAGATGGATTTTAACGGAAAAAAACCTTAACGCAGTTGGATATTCTTAAGATTGAGGTACTCCACTCATGATTCGCGTTTTGTTTGGAGAATTGACTCTAGCAACAGCCGGACTCTAAGCCTCGGGCGTAATTCTTTTTTAACGAGATATTTTTCATGTTCCTGGTGACTCATCTCTGGTTCCTCACAAAACTTTCAGCAAGATCAAATTGGGTTGAAGGTGGTAAACTGGGAACTAAGTTTTCCTGAAGAATAGATGCAGAGCATTGATGGAATTGGAGCAATATTTCTCTTTCGTTTATATGAGAGGAATTTCACACGATTCTGTCAGTTGATTATTGCTGTTGTCAGCGTTTTCCATCCTTTTGACTGATTTCTAACTCTTTTAATCTTGCGTTACCTCCAATCAGATTAATCATCAATTTCTCATTGCTTCATGAGAACATTAAGTATAATGTCATAAAAATATAATGTCTAGAGACTATTTCTCAAATTAATTTTTTTTTATTGATATCATAATAATGTATATAACAACTATGATAATTTTTTTTTGTTTAATCATGGAAGACTGGAATTATTACATTTTATATAAATACATAAATGTGGACAAATTTCTTCGGTAGAATCAATTGAAATACATTGATTTGGTAATAAATCATCAACTTTGCTCCAGTTATTGGATTTGGGGATATAAGCATTATAATGGCCAATAGAATCATCAGTAATAACTTGAGGGTTAATAAAATTCACTACTCCAGCTAATTCATATGTTACGTTTGTCATAGTAAAAACCTTTGGTAAATTATTCAGGGGCACTTTTAAATTATGATATGAAGGACATTCAATGAAAAGGCATTCATGAAATACAATAGATTGATTCACATTGTTATGATTCGTCCTGCAGTCCTGAATTTTATTCTCAATTTTTTGAATTGTGACGTTTAAAATAGCAAGGAAATCTGTGTAACCATACTCAAACATTGCATCGATATCTGGTTCGATAATTAATCGATGAGGCAGTCTACCGATACATATGGGGCAATTAAAATGCAGAGAATAACTTTGTTCACTCCGGAACATTATCTTACATAACTCAATTATATTTCTATTAGCATCTAGGATAATATTGTTCTCGCAAGATTTTTTTTTGTCAATGAAGATTTCACCATGTTCTAGAAAAATATCTAATCGCATTTCATAAATTGGAGACTCATTGTCACTGTTATGATGAAATTCTTTTATGAATTTCAATATTTTTTGCTCTGAAATATCTATCCAAGTTCTTATTATTGGATTGGTTTCATATGCTGACAGTAAAATCTGTATCACACTATCAAAGCCACAAGTATTGTGCAGGTGAAATGACGTATCTCTGCGTTGGATGTTACCGGATATATTTCCGTTTATAAGTATTTTCATGTTTTGAAATATTTCACTTCCGTTATAATCATCATTGAGGGATAATTTGTATCTTTTGTTGTTTGGAAGAATTATTTCCGAGATTTTGGTGGGTTTTTTTGATGTTTGATGATTGATGCTCGTTGGTCTAATTTTTGATGTGCTTTCCTCATTCAATTTTTCTTCAGTAGCAGGGATCTCATCTATATTCTGCTGGTTGATTCTATCATTTGTATTGTAGAGCTGAATAAAAATCGGTTTATGATCCGAAAAGTATGTCTCATAGACTCCAGAGAGGTAATTCTCAATATTGTTGATGAATATGATATCTATTTGTGTGTTGAAGTCAGTTGTTGATGTTTCAGTTGGTATCCCACGTATGAAATTATAACGATTCAACGTTCTTTCAAAAGCATTATTAGGATGGAATACATCATTATTGAAATCACCTATCAATATGCGTTTTGCACTTGAATTTGTTGCTTTGAATAAATGGTGCAACTTTTCTATAAATGTTGTGTTGTTGAATGATGGTGATTTATACCCTGTTATGATTTCTACATCGTCACATTTGAAAAGGATCAAATCTAGATGAGATTTCTTTTCTCCTTCCAATTGGATATTTCTTAATATAGAATATCCAATATTTGTATCATTTCTCATCAAGACCAAGATACCTCTGGCATGTAACCCCATTTGAGAATCAGTTCTAAATATTGGAGTGAAATTCTCAAGTACAATATTATCATCAATTTTAGTGAATGACTCAGATAATATGAGACAATCTGCTTGTTTGTACCATCTGTCACATTCTAAATGTTTACGATTTTTGTTGAATGATCGTATATTTTGATAAATGATTTTTAAGCCATCAGTATTAAATTTATTGATGTAGCACAATTTCAATCGCCTTTTGTGGAGCTCTTCATATTCCTGGGTCAACGGATCATCCACTGATGGTTTTGATGGTGGATTGAATCTTCCTAGGATATAAAGATTTTTCAAACTACATACTCTGCTCAAGGCTACATAGAGGAGCGCTCGAGTCAATGATTTGGATTGAGCTGTGAGATCGATGCAAACATCGTTGTATGTTTGTCCTTGACTTTTATGGATGGTCATAGCTTCTGCCGGAGTAATTGGGAATTGCTTCCTCACTACTTGATAAGTATTACGCTGATTGCTACAGAGATTGAGATTTATTCTTGTGATGGGTGTCAAATGTTGATCGATTCCATTTTCTATCATGTAACGTAAAAATGGTTGTTTCTGCTTTACACCAATGATTGGGCTTGCAAAATTTATCCATAATTTATCTGGTGTCTGATCATTATTAAATGTGATTTTTTCTAATATTCCACAAGCGCCATTAACAAGACCATCTGCAACGTTGAGGTTCGATGTAATCATGTATTGAATACCCAATTTCAACTTAATCTTGTATTTTAGTATTCGCAATTTTTTATTATCGGATTTGGATGTTCTGACTGATCTAAGTATTCGATTTTTGTAAGCTTGTGATCCTTCTCCCAAAAAACTATCATTGGCTATAGCATCGTAACATTTCCCAGGATATTTTTCGATTCTCCATTTATTGTACCTGTCTACACTTGAATTATCATAGTACAGTCTCATAGCACTATCAGGAACTTTATCTTGTGATACCTCTCGACTTCTTATCAAAGCTATATTTTCGGCAGTCATTGTGCCAAGTGCTAAATTGTTGAGAGCGTTGATAAATATCTTGTCATCTTTTTGTCTCATTATTTCCATTAACTCAAAAAATTGAAATTCTTGCCATAAAATGGCATCTGATAATGCATTCAAGGCTCCCCAAGTGGGTGGACGATATATGGCTCTATCATTAACAGGTGGCAATTGGTGTAAATCACCTATTAAAATAACAGAAATTCCTCCAAAGCTAGAATTTACTTTCATGATTTGTCGTAATCGAGTGTCGATACGAGCTAGCATATTCGATCCTACCATGGATACTTCGTCTATAATCAGTAACTTTACGTCAACTAGTTGGGAGCGAATTGAATTGGCTACATTGTCTGATAATTCAGGCATTTGTCCTCCAAACTCCGTTATTGGTAGAGCAAATGCGGTATGCAAAGTTACTCCACCAATTAAATGAGCTGCTTTACCGCTTGGTGCACATAGTAAGATATGCGGTAAATCATTCTTTGGGCCTGGCATTGCTCCAAAATATGACGATAGCAATTGGTAGATGCAATGAATCACTCGTGTTTTTCCAACGCCTGCTGAACCACTAATGAAAATTCTCAGTGGCAAATGGTTAATTTTGAAACATTTTAGAATATGCATGACAATTTCTCTTTGTAAAGTATTCAAATTATCGAGCATTTCAAAGATTTCTTCTTTTGGTATTGTTTCTGGTTTGGTAAATTGTACTTTATTCTTGTCAGCATTATCTTTGACGCCGGCTTGATTGAGAATATCCACCTCTTGATCCTTCTGGAGTTTATTTTTTTGAAATTCAATATTCTCTTCATCATGCTTCCTTTGATTATCTTCCATTGCATCTTTAATAGCTTTATCAATGACCTCATCTCCGAGAACAGAATACTTCATTCTATTTTTTTCAATTTTTGCCAGATTTCGACGATATAATTCCTCACAGTTTACGTTTTCAATGTCAGTCGTTTCATTATTCCAAGGATAAAATAATAAAATTTGTTCTCGATAGTAATTTTGTTCATCTTTTTGTACATTATACCGAACATATCTAATGATGTGTGATTGCTTTCTCAGCCCTTTAGTTGTAGAATCAGTTTCAGTCGAGTTTTTAGTCAAGTTTTCATTTTCATAGGCCTCATTATTGTCATTATCATTATCTTCGTCGTAGCCATCTTCATTATGATAGACTTCGTCTTCATCATCGTAATCATCATGTTTTTCCTTATTATTTTGAAATTTTATTGTATAACATGCTGCAAAATCAGCCAAGCAGATATTCTTCAATGCAGATGGTCTCTTTTCATATTTTCCAAAAATGTTCTGGCTATATACATCTGTAGAATTTCCATCCAATAAAGATAACTGCTTCAATGGTTTCAGCATCCGTATTCTCTCATCCTTCGGGGAAGTATTAATAAAAATTACTGATCGACTAGATTCACAGAGAGGTAATTCCAATACGTGATATGCCGCTTCCTGCGCTGACATTATATTGCTGTTGATAAATATATTCCCATATTTCCTCAATTTTTCTCGCAACGGTTGATTGTTCATTTTTATATCATTTGCTTCTCGTAATAATCTTGATAACCCAACATCAATTTTAGAAATATAATTAATTATATATTGTGCACAAGCATAGGGGTCAAGAACGAATTGGATATCCATATTAGCTTCCAGTAAATTCAAAATTGTTGGATTATAATTATTGATTAAAACATCGCACGTTCGTCTTTTCATGAATAGTTTATCCTTATCCAACGTCATTCGTATTGCCTGTAGATATTCCTCCTCAGTCAACTGTAATTCTTCTAACATTTGATCGAAGCCTACTATGGGATTGGTTTTAGAATAAATCTCCATTAAATTTATTATTTTTTCCAAATTTTTCTTCTGGTCACTTTTTTTTTCACTCGGGTTCAATGGTTTCAGAATTTTTGTAGATCTCATGACAAATTGAGGATAATGGAATCTGCATTTCTTTAGATTCTTCTTTCCTTTCTGACAGGTGAATGTATGTTTGTGCTTTTGGAAACTATTGAATGGATTCGTAGAATCCCATTGACATGATATAAGGCTATCAACGAAGTTCAAGACCTGATTAATAGAATCCTTATTGTCTGGGTCGTACTTAGGTGCGTCATTACACCACAATAGCGTATGCATATGGACAGTGCCTCTACCTTGAAATTCTCTCCTACGAAAATAGTCCACCACAAAATGTCTCTTGAAAGGGCCATCTGGATTTTTCAATAGGTTCATCATTTTCACGAATCCATGATCCAAATAACGAACAACAGCCACTGGATCATCTCTTACTAGTTCATTTTTAATAGCTTCGTCAAGCGATGCTGCTTGTTGTAGTGTTATTGTTTTGTTATATTTCTGTTGATAAAGAAATTGGATCAATTCTGGATTGTTTACTTCTGATGCCGAAAAAGTTACGAATAACGTTGGTGATCCCAATTGACGAATCATTGCACGAAGGTCTTTCTTCTTTGCTTCCCAGAATGCAGGGGATGGCCGCACGTTCTTTAAAAAGGAATAACCTTCATCATGTCTAATCATATCACTAATAAAAGTTTTATCTTTAACTTGGCTAGCAGTCAACTGATTCTTCTGCTGCAGTTTTCGTACACATATATTGATACTGGACATGACTCTCTCTTCAAGTTTTCGTTTAGCCATGAATAAGATTCGAGTTGCCTGGCATGACCTTCGATCTTTATTCCTTGCCAAAAATTTCGCACGTCGAGAATACGTTCTAAGTCTTTTGTTTGGATCAAAAGTTTTTCCTAGATAGGTACATGGAAAGCATAGTTCCTCAATATTATTTACCATATGCCAAGGAACCGGATGATTATTTTGACCGGATGCAATAACGCATCTTTGAGTAGACAATTCGAAGTTTTCATCGATGATCAATACTTCGTCCTGTCATGTAGATGATATATTTTCGTCGCTATTAAATTCTTCATCCGGATTAATATGATCTTCTAAATCTTCTTCACCTTCAAATATTTTCTCATCTTCCTCAGCTTCAAATCTTTTGTTATCATTTCCCTCAGCTTCAGATCTTTTCTCGTCCTTTTTGTTTGGGATTTTATTATTTCCATGTATCTTTTCATCAGTGATATCTTCGTCAACAATGAAATTCAACAGAAAATCATCATTTTTATCATATTTATTGAAGAAATTTTCATCGATTGCTATCCCATTTGCCTTGTAGAGTGGTGTATCAACAAGATAGTATAATGCATCGGATATCTTCGCCGGTCTAACCGTTTCATACATATAATGAGATTTGTGATCTAAATGTCGTTTGAATTCAATCTGTGTCGTTGACATATTATTGAAGCCTCGAGGAAGCACACTGACTACATCATTGATCTCCACAGGAATATTGACGACGCTTCCATGAATAGATAATTGTGGATTTGTTACACAATGAGGTTTCAAGGCTCGGATTTGCATGAATGGAACATATGGAGAAACCATACGTTCTTCTAGAGGAGATAAATTCTTCAATTCATTTGGAATTGGAGGAAATTTTAAATCGTAAGCAGCTGTGTTCGGTATTTTCTGTTGTGATATGGACTTGTGACATGTAGTACATATGTACTTCGATTGATTGTTTTCAATTTTAACAAATAAAGACTCTAATTGTGTATCATTCCGATTGAAGTTGGTGATGACCCGAGATCGATCATATTTCCTCATAAATTTCAGAAAAAATAGATTATCACAGCAAATACATACAACATCTGGATAACTGTTACGATCTTTTATGAAAGCTTTTATGAGATTATACTCCTTCTGAAATGCCTTGTCCTGTTCGAGTCTTGAGCTTAGCGTACTATTATAACGTTGACGGAAATTGATTATTTCAATTGTTCTAGATAATTTTTTTCTTTGCTTTTCAACAACTGCTTCATTAGTTTTATAATTCGGATCATTTCTCATCTCGTCACGCCTTCTTTTATTGATATGGCGTTCTTGGTCAGCAAAATTTTTATCTTGACGACGAATCTTCATTCTCATTCTTTGTTTGTCCTTGATATTATTTTCTGGTAGGGATTCTCTCCGATTTTCAGGTTTTCGAGTATTTTGAGAAGATTTTTTTGAAAATTTTGGGGTCTCGATTGTGTCATTGTCTTTTGATGATGAAGTCAATCTAGTGCGAGTGAAATAACTATGAGTTTCAGTCAAATTGGACTGGATCCTTGATTTGTAAATGTTTCCTTCTTCAGCGGTAGAACTTGTATTCTGTTGTGGATTTTGATCTTCTTCAGAACTAGATGCTGCCTCATTGGGGGTGTAATCAACGTCTACATTTGAATTTATTGATGTTTTCTTAAATTTTTTGTCTGATGAATAACTCTTTCCCGCCTTTTTCTCCTCAGGATTGATTTTTTTTTGACAAACTCGTATTCGTTGTATGTTTTGTTTCTCCTTCATACGTCTCATAGCAAGACTTTTTCGATTCAACTTCGGCATAATAATGAAATCTGGTTGGAATAATAAGTCGCGTACATAAAACGGGAATTTTCATGAAAATTCATGGTATTATTTAATTAAAATCTCTGAAATCTCAGTAATAAATTTGACTATACGGTAGGCGAGGGCTTTACCACACAACGGATGTTTCCACAAACCTATGTTTCACATGAACCATTGAGAAACTCGAGGCGCATTGTTCGTCGCTCGCAGGCTCGTCGGTGGGTACGTTTAGTAGATGTGAGTTTGAGTGAGTGCGACCCGCTGAGCGGGCCACAATGATAACTTCCCAGTTTTAGCATTCACCCCCTTTCTAAGCGATTAAGATTCTGCACATGGGTCGGTAAAGTAGGATGGAAAACAAACTAGGAGCACGTTGTTGGTCGCTCGCAAGCTCGCTCCCATAGGTGGGTGTGTTTGGTAGAGGTGGGTTTGAGTGAGTGAGACCCGCTGGGCGGGCCGCAACGATAACTTCCCGGCTTCAGCATTTACCCCCCTTTTGATCACACACACACACACACACACACACACACACACACACACACACACACACACACACACACACACACACACACACACACACACACACACACACACACACACACACACACACACACACACACACACACACACACACACACACACACACACACACACACACACACACACACACACACACACACACACACACACACAGACAGACAGACATCCCCTTGAAAATTTTCAATCATATCGATAAAAGAAGTCCACTGAAGAATTTGATCCCGTGCGCTCGCCCAGGTGGGGATTGACGATCGGAAAAGGGCTCATCAAGCTAGCCGTGAGTGTCAGGCCTAGCCCAAACCTCTATGAGCTCAAAAATGATAACCGCGTTTCACGCTCGACTCCGAAGCCTCAAAAAAGGCTGACAACAAGGTCTCAAAAAGACCTCGAATCAAAAAATTAAATTGACTTTTAATTAGATGAATTTCCAGAATTAATTTCGGAAAATCATCTCATTCATTATGAATAATGTTTGAACGATGACTACTGACGGCCATGTGACCCCCTGTGAATGAAAAATGAAAAAAAAAAAAAAATTACCCTGTCCCAGACCTAAACCCTGGTCCTCGTGATCACCGATCCGCCACCTCAGCCGTTCGGCCACCGGATTACTCTTAGAACTAGTACAATTGTTAAGCTATAACACGTCTGAGGTCATCTTTTCACTTGCGTTTCAATTTTAAACATCACCCGTAATGAAGGTGGTCGGTTAACTGAATTGATTAGCCACGAATAGCTTAATTGATTAATTTTAATCGAATTGCGGCAGCACCATGAAGCAAGACCTCCCTCAAGCTTTATGAAAAATTCAATCCAAATTTGAAATAATTGACAAAGAAATGAGATTTTTTGTTAAACAATCAAAAAATCAATAGTTAAATCTATATAAGAAGTAAGAAACATGAATACTTTTCCTTAGGTGTGCCGTACACCCCCCTCTCTCTCCCCTCCTCCTCATTCCCGCCCCCGCCTACCCCGATTACCGATATTTCTGAAGAATTGAACGAAAAATAGTACCTCAAGTATTGACTGTATTTTGATAATCAACTGGAATAAGGCGTTTACTCTTGGAGGGTAATATTAGAGGACGAATATTCTTCAATCATCTCATCAATGGTAAACTGTCGGGGTTTATGGATTTTAATCAATGATACAATATGAATTATTATGCAAGAGCTGATGGTATGAACTATTATGCGAATAACAATACTTTTGCAATAGATTGGATATTTTAATTATCACTCCAAATGTCGAAAACGCTGATGTCTTTGTAGAGAAAACTTAGGAGAGTAGAATCTTCGCTCAGTCATGTAATGGATGGATTTCTTGAAAAATATTTGTCGGATCAAATGCTTACAAGTTCGAATACTGAAAGAAGCAAGATTCCTCTTTAATTATGGACTAGGGGAGATTTCATCTCATTCATTCCATTCAATATTGGTCTAATAGAATATTAAGCCAATTGCAATACCTTGGAAATTGATTGGACACCCCAAAAATCACTTTAAATACCGGAAAAATTCTATTTTTGTAGGACAAAATTCCAAAAATAGATGTTTCTCCAATCTTATAACTGATGATGTTATTTGAATCCACCCATTCTGATTAATGATAAGATTTGAATTAATAGATAGAATCAAATATAGTAAAATTAAGCAAATTAAACAAATGGTTATACCTTCAACGTTGAATGGACAAACCAATAAATACCGAAGATAAAACTCGATGTGTTTTGGCAGAATGAAATGGTAACAACAAAAACTTAGAAATTATTTAATTTTTTGGACATTCGCTGGAAAGAAAATGGAGTAGAACTGAAAAAAGCAAACAAAAAGAGCAAAAAATTGATTCTTCACTTCTACAGTGAAAATCAATTCTGAAATCTAATTTGCTAGATTAAAGAGTTGATATTCGTGCTTCCTAGATGCAAATCTACAGATTAAATTTCAATCTCATAAATGGTTCAATGTGAAGTGATTAACTTTGATGAATTGAAATCAATTAAAAATCATTGTACACTGTGAAGTTGGACAAATGTAACAAAAAAAAAAAGTGGTTATATTTGAAAACAAAAGGACAATTGTGATTTGCTCAATTGACAGATTAAAACTTGAATAAATATTTACGTGATTAAAAAATATCATAAATAATGGAGGAATTGAAAAATCGTAAGTAAACCCTGGCAAATTGAATTATGACACAATAATGTAACCCAGAATAATTAATTATGCAGTCCTTAATGATGAATGGGATGAGGCACTGGTGCGAGCTTTCGAAAAATGGGAAGAGAAAGAACGCAAAATGAAAGAGAAAAGCAACCTCAAACAGGAGAAGTCAAGGTATAAATAAATTAAATATATTAAAAATATCATTCATGAAAAATAATTTGATAATAACTATTTAATGTACATTGAATTATTTTTACAGGAATCACGACGCAAACGCTGTAGACCAAGTTGAAACAAAATCATAATTTTTATTACTGGATGGAAAGAAAATTACTAAAAAACTCAAAATCAATGTCAATACCATGAAATACGATGAAATCTGTAAAACTTTTGAATGGAAAAAAAAATAAATATGGATTTTTTTCGTTTGCATGTTTAATTCTGTCATTTTTTATTTTATTACAAGTAATTTAGTATATAAGGAAAATTTCTTGATTCAAGATTCAGAATTTTTTTCCGAAGTTCCATCTCCTTGTTCCTTATTTTCGCTCTTCCATTTGCCTTTCACCTCGGCTACCTTCTCTAATCTCTGTCGTTTTTTCTCTTCCATTTCTTCAATATATTTTCGTTTTCTTACTTCTTCCACTTGAAGAGCAGCTTCCCGTTTATCTCTTTGTTCCTGAGTGCAATTATTCTCGAAACAGTATAGTTTTGAAATTGTTTTTTTCAAAGTTTCTCTGCTTTCTGTGAAAAACCATAAGGTCTTCCTCAAAGCGTTGATCGACGAAACCTAAAAAACGTCATAATATTGAGAACGGATCCACGTAAAATCAGCTGGTCTAAAAGCAGCCTTAAATAACTCTCGAGAAGTCTATAGGCCTCCGCTGCCCACCTAGCAGCCTCAAACAACTCTCTAGAATTCTACAGGCCTCCGCTGCCCACCTAGCGGCCTTAAATAACTTTCGAGAAGTCTATAGGCCTCCGCTGCCCACCTAGCAGCCTCAAATAACTCTCTAGAATTCTACAGGCCTCCGCTGCCCACCTAGCGGCCTTAAATAACTCTGTAGAACTCTATAGGCCTCCGCTACAAGAGTATAAATTATAATATATGAATAAATATGAGCTTTCCAAGATTGCATTTAATATCTAGTCATTACCGGTGAAAATTGAATGAATAATAGCAATTTCCGGTCATTCTCAATACTTCGTTAACCAAAAAAATTGATAACCGACGAACTACTGCGACATAATAACTTCAATTGGTGCCGAAATTTTCGTCAACTTATTGTTGTTTTTTGATGAAAATTTCAGATAAAAAAATAGGTTTTTGAGTAATTAACGATTGAAAAAAAAATACGTTTAATTCAAATGAATATTACCTGTCTAGCTCTGAAAAAAGCTTCTCCTTTCGTCTTCTCCTTGCTTTCATAATAACCAAAATCTAAATGTTGTCTCCCATCTTTTAGTGCAATTCTTAGGACTGTAGAGCATCCCACGTGGAATATTCCATCTCTATTTTCCTCGAAATCTGAAATTGAAAGGCGAATTATTTTTATTTTATTTTCTTAATCATACGTCCGTTTAATGTGATCAAATTTATATTTGAATGGCATTTTGCCATTTGCCATTTACTTGAAATATTATATCATGAACTTAGATCATTTTAATCACGTCGTTTGTGTTAATTCTGTAATTAATAAACCAAAAATAATTAATAAAGTCAAATACCTATCTTCTGCTCAACGACATGATGTGACCATCCTATTTTTTTAAATGCATCATTCGCTAGATAGATGAGCCCAGCGTGGATGTCAGCGTAATTTGATTGGATGTTGTCCATCATAGCCTAAAATTCATAATTGGTTATTTAATATAAACTATTTTAGAATGTGTCAAAATTAATTGATTCATTTTTACCTCTTCTTTGTGTTCCTTTCTGATACCGCTTCTTCAAGATTAATTTCTTCCTCTCTCTCTCTTTGTTTCTTCTTTTCTTTCCTTGTCTGCTGAGCTCCTTTTTCGAAATATTAACCTTCCTTATTTATTTTGTTTTTTTAATACCTTCATTTTTTTCATATCCGACATCATTCTGAAGTTTGTAATTCTATTCCATTTAAATTTTTCAAAAATATGTTTACACATTTTTCGATAAAAGACAATTTTATGATAAAAAAAAAAATTTGTCTCTAAATATTATAAATAAATAATTACCCGAAATATCATCCGGGCCATTTCCCAATAGGAATTACCTTCAGCCTAACACAGGCCTAGAGTTGCTAAGTATCGGTGACTGAGCTTGACTGGAGGATGAACAAAGTTCAAGTCTCGGAAAAAGGCGGGAAGAGCGGGCGACCGACAAGTCTCGCCCAGCGTTGGACCAGGCATTGCCATGGCAGAGTTCGATAACCAAGCCCTAACTGGCGATAGCAGGGCTTCCCGCCGCCAATTCTGAAAGAGAATTGATGGTGAGAAGTCCTGGGTATCATGCGGAGAGAAGAAGATGAACACCGAGTGTCAGAGACATCCATCAATAGCCATGGCGGAGATTTAACGCATAGTATTTAGGGAGGAGCTATTGGAATGGACTGATGACTACTGAAGTATATGAGCATGATATAATAGCATATTAAAGCAGACTAAAGTTGTTATACTGCGTGGGAGGGGGGAAGGGGGGATTCGGACTCTATTGAAGAAGATAACGGAAAGAGAAACCATGCTGACACGCAAAACTGTGAAGGTGATTCCTTCCTGTTGGAAAAGTAACCACGAGAAGTGAACTGTTCTATCTATTTCCACACGAAAGTAGCACGTCGATCTCTGACGACTGAGCTGGAGCTAACATCAGCTATACGGCAATTGTAACAACCCCTCTTTACTTGGCTGAACATACGACCCTGACGGAATCTCCAAAAAAATCCAGGCCGGAGCAACTTCACGTGGGATCTCCAATTTCAACTACTCTTCAACTTTTTCAATGCAACTGGTGAACTCGAAAGTCAAAAAATTAAAAATATTGTATAAATAATGCCAGGGTTATCTGGATACCCCTAGCCTTTATGTATTTTTTGTCTTTACCTTTTAGTTTACAAGAGCTGGAAAAAATATGAACACTTAAGAGGGTATATATATATAAAATAAATAAGTAAATAATTCATATATATGACTAAAGATGATAGATATATTTAGAAATATATAAATGTATATGTACATATCAAAATATAAATGTGTTATTCAGACTCTATCACTTCCCTGGACGACATCCTTATTCTTCCGTGTAAACTGAGTTGTTCAGTAGACTCCAAATGCCATTCAAATGGACTGAAATCATTATCCTCCCAAATTCCATCTAACATTTTTACGGTACATTCCCTGCGTGGAATGACGTTGCGGACTTGAATCAACTATTATCATGAAAAAAATAAAAGTATTATAAATTGATATAAATGGTATAACTAAGACGATAATATAAATAATTACCTGGTCCGCTGGGAAAGAATTATTGAAAAAATTCACTAAAGATTGATCATGAATCAATATTTTAGCAAAAAGAGATCTTCTCACATCATCAAAATATCCGTTGAACAAGATGAAACAGAAAATTGTTCTGCCATTGATTCTCCTTGTTCCGATATTCTCAAACACTACTCCTGTTAATCTACAAAATTTACATCATGTAGAATAACATTCAATCTATAGTTATTATCATTAAAATCAATCTCCATAATTTACGTTTGTGGAACACCTTCTTCAATTTGAAATACCGGATGTGGATATCTCAGATCCATTGCCCTCAGTCAACTCTATAACCTCACAACAGCAAATAAGACAACCGGAACAAACATTCAGATGTGAAGTTGTATAATTATCTATTCATCTATTCATCATACAATTTAATTTCATTC
Organism: Coelinius sp. EB29; assembly: GCA_035578325.1. Taxonomy (NCBI): domain Eukaryota; kingdom Metazoa; phylum Arthropoda; class Insecta; order Hymenoptera; family Braconidae; genus Coelinius; species Coelinius sp. EB29. Next base: position 2,943,720 of record JAOZGT010000013.1, on the reverse strand, counting down.
GAACTCATGTTACGGTCCACCGTTGCTGTTTGTAGAAAGAAAAGGTAATGGAAAACTATTTATGCCTTTACCTGGTCGTAAGAGGTGACGGCTACGGAGACCGTTACGTTAGAGCAGGGTGGTTTGGAAATATATTCCCTACTCAAAGTATTTAAAATTCAGGATCCTGTTGTTCGGGATTAAGTATTAAAATACAAGAAGAAGGGAACGCACTTGAAATTTGTTATTCACAACACAGGAATTGATTTATCACATGAAATAAGATTTATTAACTTTGAGATTTTTTTCGTAGACCCAAAGTGAAACCGGAAGAGGAAGGAAATGAGATAATGGGGGTAATTATTGGAATTTGGACTTACAGTTCTTGATTGTGGGTATGGATGCTGGATTGAGTGTCCAGCTGACAAGGTTGAATACTAGATGCTGGAATTGGGTGGCCAGCCGATGATGTTGAGTAGCGGAGGTTGAAGTTGATGCTGAAGGTGGTGATGACTAAATCTTGACGTAAGGGTGGGAATACGCGGACTAAGAGGCGACTGTTGCCAAATGAATTCTTCGGTTTTAAAAAATACTTGGAATAATCTGTTCAGTATGCAGAAGGATACTGGAACTCGAATACTGGTCACTGTGGCTGAAGAAGTTGATTACAACTTGATGACTGCACGAACTGGTCGAACTGCCCGGTCCCCAAAATTGTCCACCTTATATACTAGTGCCCTTAGGCACATCCACATGACATTTTCACACACCTAGGTGTGTCTTCTTGGTGGTGTAGTATGAGATCATCACCCTGTTTTCCCAAGTCTTGGATTATAAATTCTATTATTCGACAAATTTCTCAACATGAATCACAGGAAATGGCCAAGGTTTTATAAGCTTTTCTCTTGTTGACCTTCCCAGTTTCCTGTTGAATTGTCGTTTTAGCCTGATTAAGTATTCTAAGTCCGTCCCATTGTACATCGGAATTTCTCGGCTTCCTCCCAATTGTGCCACCAAGAGTGGGCGTGACTTAGAGGTTTTCCGTCTACCTTACTCCAATAGAAACGGTCGATATTTGGGCCGCGAAAGCAAGATACACGTTTTTGTCCACTTTAACCTTGGCTTTCCTTTCTCTGTATTGTTTAGAGCGGGGATACCACACATCCGCTTCAAGTGGCACGTTAGATGACTATTTCTAATATTTTGTATGCTATCCAAACATGAGTTCGTGAATCCACTAATTTTAGGAGAAAGAAATATTATCCATGTTTTGATATTTCTGGATACGCAACACTCATATGATTGAGTTCAATTCAAATGTCAGTTTATTATAATTAATTTTGATAATTTAAATCTTTAAATCGACATGCGGACGCATGGACACACCCACACACACAGACCTTTGGCTGCAAATGGCTCAGGGCGGTTCGATAGATCATAAAACGTGAACAAAATTCATCCAATTTCATTTCCGGGGTGATTATAATAAATACATCAAGATTTTTCCTTCTTATCTATAGAGAAAACCATTCGGAAGCCCACCATCAATTGATTGATGGCAATGAAAGGAAAGCTTGAGTGATTGTCACACCTAAGGCATAGGAGACATGGCCTGCTTGTTTTGACTGTTCTCATGAGAAGAGAAAGGAAAAAGACTAGAAAAAGGTTTGAAAATTTCTATATCTAGAAAATGTCTTTCTAGAAAGAGTTACATAGAAAGATATGCCGTAACGGTACGAAATTGCTTAATAGAGTTAGTGATAAAGACTAATTGAATCTTTAATAGATAACGAATTGACAATCTACATAATTTTCTACAGGACTTGTTAGCTCTTTGCGCATAAAAAAATTGTGAGAAAAATTCGACGCCTTCTCTCAAGAATACTACGAAATTTCTAGAGAATTCTATAGAAGTTCTACTGAAATAATCTCATAATTCTCTTGAAATTATATTAGAAAATGATATTAGAACAAATATTCATTGAGGGGGATGTTGCATAATTTTTAATAGAATCAGCACAAAAAACAACATGAAACTTACTGGTGGATGAGGAGCGTGCCTTATGGTTATGGTTGTAACTTTGAAATATTTCTTGTCCTTGAAAGCTTTGAATTTCATGAATCCTGTGCACCCACATTTATGTGACCTGTGAAATCAATGAGTTTTTTTGGGATGTCCTCTCAGAATTTCAATTGGGTGTGTGGGAATCAATGCTAAAGTCCAATTACGTACTTGATGTCCCTCTTCCCTTTCCCCTTGGAAGGTTTTGGTTGTCCACTACGAGGACAGGAATACTTTATATCCATAAATTTCAATGTCGTGTACAGGGGATCTGTTTCAGGAAGGAGATGGCTGTCAACTTTCAATAATTTGAAACCAGTTTTTTCTTCATGTTTGACGAGAGCCTCTTGGAATTCTTCAAACGAATAATAGATAGAGTCTTCTTTCAGCTCTTCCATCTGTGGATAATTGGAAGAAGCTTTTGACAATCAAATGACATGACATGTAAATTTTCGAATGAATATAACCTCAAAATTGAATAAAGTTTTTATTTAGTTAGATTCATGAAAATCCATGGGGCTACTTGATCTCCCGACATAAAATGAAGAGAAGAAGGGTGAGTGGAAAGAGTTATTAGAAATCACTACTAATACTAATATCACTTTGCTATGAGGAAAAACTGATTGCAAACTGTTCGTCTGATCTCACTTTTCCACTATAAACGATATCTCAGATGGTTAGTATGTGAATGAATCTGAAGTATTCAACGGTCAATTGAACTAGGTGAGATACTTCTCACTTCAAAAACAGAACTCTAATGGGGCAATCAAGTAGCAAGATGTTGAAAAAAAGGAGATAAAAAATTCAGGGATGATAAAATACATACCTTGGCGTTCTACACAATTGTTACGTGAAGTTTTGAAATGTACCACATACACAGAGGAATCCCGTATGTCAAGACCAACCGTTTTTCGGGGGGGTTTCGTTCGTACTTCCACAAGTGTACACCTCCACGTTTGTACACCATCTGGTGACAAACTGGATGGCACGTTTGTGCACCATTTCAAGTGTACACCAAAACATTTGTCCACCACCACGTTTGTGCACCACCGTTGTTGTCGGTCAAACAGGGTCGGTATAGTAGAGATGAAATTCTTTTTATCCGCAATCAATTTAAATTTTTACATTCAATTAGAGTTAAGAGATGGCAGTATTTACTCCATTATGAGATGAACACTCGTTGAGCAGGGGTTGTCAACTCAATGGAATGTGTTATTCAAATAGCGTAATAATGCATACATAATTAGGAATCCTTGGATTTGTTTTTTGATGCACGAGCATTAGGATGCAATTGAATAATACAGAAACATATCACGACGTGATGAAAATGAAAAAAAAAAATATTTTTATCCACATAATAATGTAAAGTCGACAGAGAATTAATCCAATTTAAATATTAATTAACTGGAAAGATGAGCAAACAAAATTCTCTCCGCCCCCCCCCCCATGATTTATGAAGAAGCGATCCGAATGGAATAATTGAAATGATAAGGTGATTGGAAATGAAAAAAAAAAATTAATCAATTAACTCATTATTTTTCCTATAATTTTTTTTTCTAACTACTCAATCATTGCGAATAGACAATAATTTTGGAGGTTTTCTCCGCCTTTTACGATTTTCTAAACGAAATGGTTCAGCCAGTTTATAATTATTTGTTTTTTTTCGGCTCAACTATCGTTTATTGATTTAACTGATTAAAAAATTCATTTTATTATTTATAAGTTAAATCTTTTTAAAAATCGTTAAAAAGATTATCTCGGAGCAATGAAGAGTTCCGAAAAAACAGTTTTGTTAAAAGACGATGATTGAAGCTTTTTTTTTTTTAATTTTTCCTTCAATAACATTTTTGGCAAAAGTTTAACATTTCTAAGTTCGTACGGGCTTTGCGAAGGTCCAGTTAGTGATTATTCAATACTACTTTTTTTTCAATAAACAATGCTCTAGAAAATTATTAACAATTTGATTGTTCAAATGGCTCTGACAATGTCAATTTAATCAACGAGATATCATGAAGGCTCAACAATTTAGAAGAGAATTGAATATAAAATGGATTAAAACTGGGGGTGCAGGTGGTCTACGCCAGATTATTGGTTGCTCACAAGCTCCCTCCCGAATTTTGGTGCGTTCAAGTAGAAGTAAATTATCGAGGTTCACAACAAAAAACTTCCCGGGTTCCATCTCCCAACATATAGAGAAAAACAAATTCGATTCGAACCATTCGTTTGCGAGAAATCGTTGACGAAAAATTTGTGCACATACATACGAATACACACATGTTACGTCCTGATGACGTACTATATATTTTTTTTTTTTTGATAAAAATAATTAAAAATATGAAAAAAATTATTAAATTAATTAAAATCAGGAAGTAATGGAAAAAAAGGATCAAATAAAAATTCCACAAGAATCAAATAAAAATTCTCGAGGAATCATATTTGATCACATTTCGATGCTTATCGCACGGGTTGAAAATCGATTTCGACATGTGAGGTCTGGATCGAAAACCCCACCATAGTCTCAGGAGTCATATTTCTCCTAGGAGAAATAGACTAGATAAGAGGAAAAATTTTGTTCTTAAAAATAAAAGAAAATTTACAGGTTAAGGGAAAATAATTTCTAGCCAAATAAATGACTAGAAATAGAGAAATTTGAATTTTAACCATTGTAAAAATCTGATTGGTTGTCAATGACGTCTTGACAACACCGTGCAAGCGCATCAATAAGTATGCGCGGGACACACTTCGTCAATCATACAATAAAAAAATTAGTATGCATATTAACACACACTAATTAACCTTAACGCGAATTAAAAGAAGTGTCCGAGCACGGACAGGGCTTTAGCTCCGGCGCCATCATAACAAAAACATCTCTGTGTCTAAAATAAAAAGTGAGAATGAAACATTTTCAAATTTCCAAAGTTAAATTTAAAATTCAGTAATAATCGGAATTAATTAATTTTCCATATTATTCAACCTAATTTTGACAATTAAATTCAATCGATTAAATCTAGGTTCAACTTAAATTTAACCAATAAAATAAAATTTAAAAATTCGCGAATGAAGAAAAAAATTTTTTTTTGCAACACCTGCCGTAAAAGTTCACTTTTCGGCACCGTTTTGCGTGCGTAAAATGTTTGTTTTCCGTACCGCGTGTGTAAAATTCAAAGGTCGTGTGTAAAGTGAATCTCGTGCGTAAAATTTTGTTTTACGCACTCGAATTTCACTTTACGCACGATCTTGAAATTTACGCACTCCGTGCACAAACCAAACAGGGGGTCAATTACGAATGAAATGCATCGCGCGTATGTGTGTGTGCCGCGCGTTCATGAGCGTGATGAGCGCATGCGTGAGTGTGGCGAGCTGTTTGCGCTGGCGCATGACAGTGTGTGACCTGTCAACCATACGGAACATGGAACAGGAATGTAGGATTTAGTGGTTAATTAATTAATTGAGGGCTCATTTCATTAATTATTAATTAATTATGTGTTTGATGAATGGTAGCAGAGGGTAAAGTTGATGAAAAAAATTGGGAAATTTAATTGGGGACTAAATGAGGGACATAAATATAAAGTGGAGGTTGAAAATGAATGAAATGTGGAGGTTATCATGGTTAAACAGAGTACAATAACACAAAAGTAAGTATCGAGATTTTTAATTTATATCATGTTGTTGTCCATGAAATGGTAATGAGCCCAAATTCCTGCTTCTTTTCTCTTCGTTTAGATGAAAAAATCCGCCGAAATAGGACACAAAATCGTGTCAAAGTATCTTTGAAAGACACTTGTTGCCTGGATGTGTGTGGCTTTGAGAAGGTAAATAATTAATCATGAAAAGACCGATAGAAAAGTAATCAACAGCGGAATGATCGTTATTGAATCTTCTATTTCTCGCCAGAAGGATTCTGTCATTTTTTGTCAGCTCTCAGTCACTCCAATGTTGCTAATCGGAATTTTTTGCACCACAGATCCTCAATAATTTGCTCATTTTTTATAAAAAAATTGAGAAACCAATTGCAAAAATGATGCAAATGGTATAAATCGGTATTTTATCGTAAAATTTGGGTGTTTCAGTGGATCAAGTTCGAGGCTCGGACTTGAAAATTGAGCTTGAGGTTTGGTTGCATAACTATCTCAGAAACAGAGAACTTCGAAGGAGGCCTTTGGACAGATTTTGTTCATATGTGATCTCCAGCAGTGATATATTCAAGGAAATAGGGAATTTAGGAATGAAAAGTCTGATTAATTCTGTGAAATAACTTTATTTTGGTCAAAACCACCAAATAAAAAAACGTACCAAATACAAATTTTAATTCATTGATTTTTGCCTGTTGTTGCACTTAATTATTAATGTTTAAATGATAGAAAATACTCTGGAGAATCAGGGTTCTAGGAGTTTATTTCCCCAACAAAAATTTCCCGGAGAAAATTTCCCGGAAAAAATTTCCCCGGACAAAATCTCCCCTGGAAAAAATTTCCCCCGGAAAAATTTCCCCCAACGAAAATTCTCCCGGAAAAAAATTCCCCGGAAAAAAATTTCACCGCAAACCCCGGGACTATAACGGCGGGAGCAGCTTATCATCAAAATGTGTGTTGTTCCCCTCCCCCACCCCCCCCCCCCCCGGCGGCCACCCCAAACGTCTGTACGAATCTGTTGTCCGGAAAAAATTTTTCCAGGGGAATTTTTCCCACGGAAATTTTTTACAGGGGAAATTTTTTCCGGGGAAATTCTGGCGGGGGAATTTCTTCCGGGAAATTTTTGTTGGGGAAATAAACTCCGGTCACCGAGAATCAGCTTGTTTATCATCGAATTTCTGGCTTGCTGGAGAGATTATGTGAAAATTCGAGTTTTTAGGGCAATTCCAGGTGTTAAATTTGAATTTCGAAGTATCATAATACTCTGGATGAGGTGAGTACATCAATCAATGAATGAATCCAACAGAAAAATTGATAACGAAGAGAGAAGTTGTAGAAAATGGTGAACAAGTAGACTAGTGGTAAACCATGGTGAAACGATGTAAAATAAATCGAGATACGATAGAGAAGGGGTGGAGGAAATTTAGATTTCTCATATTTTGAGGATATTCCATAGGCACTGATGTTCAGGATGTTCCCTTTGCCTCGCGGAAGCTAATACCTATGCATGATTCTAGTTTATATCTGAGCAAGTGCAATATCAAATTTTTATCATCAATTTCCCTCTTCTTTTTCAGTCTCATTTCCGAAGAATTTTCTCCACTGAATTTTCAATGCTTCGGAGTGATTTAATTTTTTTCATTTCTTCTTGTTGATACATGATGAACTTCTTTTTTTTCAATCCCAATCGTTGGTTTTGAATTATCAATGATTGTTGACTAAAAGATCGCTGCAGTTTCATTTTCTTCATGGAAATTTCTTGTGAACACTCAGGCAGAATAGCGTGTGGAGTATTAGTGGAGGATGATGTCTTGGTATATTCAATCGTGGAAGGTCTTTCGTAGAATACTGGCATCAAAAGTGGCAATTGATTAGAGCGTGACTGATGCCTTCGTTTTGATTTTATTAATCGTGGAGTACTCATTGCTGGTAATTGACCGTAAAGTAGCCCTCCTTCCCTCACATTACTCAATCCATTTGAGTCTGGACCCAGTAAATCTAGCAGCTGTTCATCAAGAACAGAAAATTGAATGAACTGAGGAGGTCCACCGCCTGTTCCATTCATGTAAGATTTTTGTTGTGCTGCTTTTTTTAACACTTCACTCTTCCATTGTGTCCAACACTAAAATAGTGATTACAGGAATAGAACAGTTGAATTTATTTCCATCAAGAATGCAATTCTAGCATATTGGCAAACAACTAAAAGTGTTCACTTCGAGGGGAGTTGGGATGTTTTTTTTCAAAGATAGCGTTGTTCTTTTGGGAGAACTTTTATGAAAAAAATGAGATGTCTATGATAAGGAAATCACAATAGGTAGTTATTTATAGAACATTTTTTGTTCCTAAAAGTCGATAAACCCGTACATAAAATTGGAGATTCCTTATTGTAACGAAACAGTCGGAGCAGAACTTGAATCTTAAGAATTATTTAGGACATTATAAGAAGAAATACTATCGTGAAATGTCTGAAGTGATTGACAATTGCTCTACTCACGTCGAATGCTTGACTCATACTCTTGGGCACATCTGCAACTATGTTGATTGCTCTCGTCAGTGATTGTTTTAGTTCTTTCTGTAATTGATTAAGGGATGAATATGAACATTCTGTATTCATTCAGTGATAAATATGAACGATTCAAAGATTTAACTTACCATAGCTTGTTGAGAATTTGAGGAAGTTAACATTTTACTCGTAATGAGTGCTGGATTTTTTCTTGCGAAATTCAACATTACTTCTCGTACTCTCTCTTTGAGTGTAAGTTCCATCATATATAAATCCAATTCAGCTATGTTATACTTATAAAAATATTCTCATGAAATTCCAACTTCAATACTTAATCGGTAGCACGTAAAATGGATGATGACAGTCGGCTACTTCAAGTAAAAAAACTAAGATGGCGTTGAAAAGACATGTGCCGCTTGAAATGGGAAAAAATGACATCAAGGATTCTTCATATTCCGATTATTAATCGCAGGTGGATGAAACAGGACTATAGAGAAGTTGTAACAATGGTACATCAGCGATTGGTTGAATTTTGCCATGAAAAGCGATTTTCTCTGGCTTTCACGACTTGATAATAATAAGAGAGCATATTGTATAAGGGAAAGCCTTCATGGAAATGTTTTGTGCTCGTGTCCTCAAATGTTGTCTCCGTTACATACTGGAAAAAAAATTTCATCGAAAATTTTATGACAAGAGTGTGGAAGACACGTATACCTTGCTGATTCAATTCCAGAATTGACTCTAGGATGGCCTATACTAGACTCTGGGATGGTGAAAAATTCCCAGAGTTAATTCTGGGATTGCTAGGGCTGACTCTGTAATATTTCCACCACTAACTCACATCGAAACAAGCTACAACTCGACACCATTTATCCCAGCATTGTCGTGGTGTGAAATAATCTGACAAGCTGGTGGAATTATCTGACAACAGCCAACTGCAAATTATATAATAGAAGTCTCAAAGTAGAAACAACGTGTTGACTTTTTATGAATGCGAATTTCGATTAAACATTAGGATTGAAAAATGATGATTTTGGAGAGAGGAAATTCGAAAAAAACTTGCCACCATGCGGCATGATCGTAGATACTGACAGCCAACCAATATTGGGAAAAGAATCTCTGCTCATGTGAAAATACACGCCTATAAATCAGTTCTTCTACAAGAGTATCAGTCCCTAAATGAGATAAATGTAGATAATATTCATTTTTTAAACAGTAGTATTTTTTCTCATTATTTGGAAAATACTTACACTTTGCAGCCATATTATTTCTCTTCCGTTTTTTTTTTTTTGTTATTTGTAAATAAATAAAGGAACAACGAAAATCCGTGTGTCAAACGATTGACAGTGCTTTATAATTCTTCACTCTCTATTGGAGTTTGGAAAAATAGAGCGGAAGAAAACAACACAAAATGTGTTGCCATTTTCCACGATTATATTTCGAAGAAGACATTCATACGGTAGCACATCTACTTCCCGGGGACGCAATTGAAGACGTCGATGACGAAGAAGAAATTGAAGAAGAGGATTTCGACTAGTTTTATGGTGGAGTACAAGGACAAGCGGCAGTAGGTTAGTGCTGTAGAAGATGAGTGGAAGCCTCCGATGCAAATTTCAATTAAAATTTTTACAAATGTGAAAATCAATTAAAATTGTTTTGCAGACCGACTACGACAGATTGAGCATTATGATGAATTGGAGTCTATTTTGATGCGAGATATAAGCTCAGGATGGCAGAGAGAAGAAGAATTACTAGAAGTTCAGCGCCAAAGGATATTGCTTGATGCAGAACGAGTTGATGAAATAGAAGGAGAAGTGGAAGAAGAGGATTTAGAATGGTTGTATGGGGGAGTACAAGAGCAAATGGCAGTAGGTTAGTGCCACAGAAGATAAGGGAGAGTTTCCGATGCAAATCTCGATAACAATTTTTTTTCAGATCATCTACGGCAGATTGAGCACTATGATGAATTGGAGTCAATTTTGAGGCGGGATATAAGCTTCGGATGGCAGAGAGAAGAAGAGCTGATGGCACTAATAGAAGAAAGAAGACACTTAGGTTATTGAAGCACATTAAATGAGTATCGAAGTTTTCATCAGTGAAATTTTCGCGTCGGTTTTTATGGAAATTCAAACAAAATTCTCATGTTTCTGATTTAATCCTAATATCGATCAGACCGTTACCCAGGTCTGGCGGCTGGTAGTACTTCTGCTCAATTGACTTTGTTTGTTTGTTTGAATACAAAATTTTTTCAGAAATTTTCGTTCTGTAACATGATTGTACATAATTAATTGTCGAACGTTTTAGTTAGTGTTTAAATTTATTATGTACGTATTTGAAATTGAATACTCATAATACAACGTTGGTGTTACGAGAAGAAAAATCCATAAAGTATTGAGTGACAATAGATACCAGAGGTTTGAGAAAAGATATGAGGATTCGTTAAATTACTACATGATCATAAGAATTGTTGCATGTTCATCGATTGCGCAATTTCTCAATAATTTAAGAGAATCAAATTCGATAATGCAAGACCCAAAGATTGACAAGGTTTGTTCCTTTTTGTTATCGGAAGTTTTGAGACGCTGAACGACTTCCAGCATCAGAGTAATTCCCTGTGTTTGTTTCGCTTCTGGAAGTGAACTCAAAGCGGATAAGATGAGTAACGCAGCTGCAACCAAACGATTTTTGAGTGCTGGCTCTGCGAATTTTACTGAGGACAGTTGTGCAGGAGTTTCTAGTCTATTTTCTGTCATTGCTGTGAAGATTTCTGCTAAGATCTGCTCATCCTCTGTATTCGAGGCTTTCGTTTTCTTAGCTGCAGATGGTCTTGAGGCTTGATCTAGTGCTGAATGCTCATCATCACTCCCAACAATATTACACCTATTGTTCTTCTTGAAGTCTATGTCAGTGAAGTTTTCATTTAGTTGTTTTGATGATCCAAGGGTCTGAGATACTGAACTGTCTCTGCTCTTTTTGGTGGATTTTTTTTGTTTTATCTCAAAGCCTCCGTTCACTCTTTCGAGGATGGGACAATCTGTCATTGAATCGTCACTTTCACTGTCACTTGAGCCTATAGAAAAATTTTGAATGATGGATTATATAATTTATCTATTGGGGAAACACGAGTTGTACATACTGATGTTCGTGAGATCTATGAAATTCCTGACGGTAATCAAAGATCGGTCCAATGTTTTACTGCTGGATGGAGCTGAGTATAGCTCTGCTGAAGATTCAGAACGCCCTGAATTCCCTGCTAGGTCACGTACGGTAGATTGAACAACACATTTTTCCTCTAGATCTCTGCTTGTGTTTCCATTGGCATTATCTTGTGTACTCATTTGATTCTTCAGGAAATACAAGTCTTTGTAAATTTCAAGATCAAGTGTGCAGATCTTGGCTTCATTATCTTCCAGATGGTCGGTGAGGAATTTTCGTCCACAATACTCTGCATATGAGCGTTCCAGTCCTTGGAAAACGTCACGTGCTTGTGGTCCTTGTAAAAATGTAACATTTAAACGTCATAATTTTTCATTCAATGATTTGATAAAAATCGGGTTTTTTTCCATTTGATGTTATTCATTTTGTACGTGTGGAGAAATTTAACGGAAAATACAATTATATTTGCTTTAATTAGCTCTAAATTTTATTTGTTTCTTTATAGTAAGTTGTATGTGTGCCTGCCTACCTGTCAAGGTTGGAGTCAAGGAAGAGCCGATGTTTTCCCAACAATTTTCCATCACGCTTTCTTCAACTTTTAGTTTCAACCCTTTCTCCCACATAAAAGGGGTATCTCTCACTAGAGAAATTAATAACTTTAACTGTTTCATTTCCATTTCTATCTCCATTTCCATTTTCAAACTTTACGTCAATTGATTTTTTTTTTTTTTATGATCTTGGTTATTTTGTAATCCAATGGTTCACTCGGAGTTCATTTGTCTTGATTAACTGCTGTCTTATTGTTGGTCTCATTGTGTGTGCACCTCAAATTTTTGATTTACATATTTCTCAAGGCAGTGAAGATGTATCAAACGAGGAAAAACGATGTAGCAATGTCAAGAATCAATGATTCCAACAATTAATTCATGCTTTAAAAAACGATTCAGAATCATCGACCTCTCTTACGATCTCGAAATTCAATTTGAGACAAGAGAAATTGATTTAATTAATTAATTTGATACGACAATGCACCACTACCATAGGAGTTGACTCTCTATTCTTCATCCAATGTCCAATTTTTCAAGCTTGAATGATTTTGTGAGCAAATGTCAAGGGAAATTTATTTATTTTCGAACAGTAACAATCATTTGACCGGAACAATATTTTAGGATAACGTGCAAATTCATTGTGCATCAGTCAGCTGTGAAAAACTTCAAAGTTTCCTCAGACTTTGATAATATTGGAGGAGCTCTTGGTTTTCTTCATAGGCCTTCAACTCCCTGTCAAATTTGATCGACAAGGCACTAAGATGTTCAGGTCTGGTGTTAGCTTCTGAAGACATCTCCAATATCATTGAATCCTCGTACATAGACAGTGCCTCCATATGCTGTTCTCCCTTTTTCTTTAGATATAAAATCGTGCTTTGAATTATGGATTTCCTCTGAGGCGTGGGTGGTTGTACCGATGCAACAAAGTCAGTGGAAAGGCCACGGCCTTGTTCAAAAGTAACATTTAGTTCCACTTCAATGATTTCGATCTTCTCTTCTGTTGACATGGCTGGGCCGTTTTTAACAACTTCCTCATGAACAGAAACCCTTACAATATCCGTAGAATCTTTGTTGAGAACAATACTGTCAACTGAAACAACAAAAAAGGGTTGAGATGGTTCATTGCTTTCTGCTTTCTCTCTTAAATCCTATCGGATTGTTCCAAAAAGCTCCATTCTTGCATAATGTCATGCGAAGTCAAAAAATTGAGAAACTCACCTTTAGCAGTTGCGCTAGATGAATCGTCTCTCTTATTTTCCATCTTCCAGTTATCTGATAGAGGTCGATCGGTGTTGGCGCAGAATGACATAAAAATGGTGTGACGTCACAAAAAAAAAAGAAGTTCAACGTGAATTTGAACCATCTTGATGAATACTTCATGATTACACCGCATCGTATAGCTTTGGAACATGACATTATTGCAAATTAACAACGGAGATTTGTAGAAATGATTAATTATTAATTATCATTACTCAAGGAGTGAAATTATCATAACGGGTCTCTCAACAACAATCCAGGTTTTTTATTCTTTTAAGTTTCAAAAAAAGGGACTCTAAAGCAATAAATATGAAAATTGTGAAATATTGAAATTCTACAAGATCGAAAGAGGATCATTATTGAAAATGAGTGGATATGATAATGCAAATAATGCTGATTAAATGCTATCTTCACGTATTTGATGTCTGTCAAGGCCGTGCGAAGAAACGATCAATAAGAGCTTCTCGTACGGTAAAACCGTCATCTTGGGGTTGAATGTTCAATGCTTGCCCCAAGTCTTCCAAATCATCATCGATTGGGTCATAGAAAATCTCATCTCCATCTACCTCCTGCATTCTCCATGTCCTCCTCATGTTGTGCAATACACAACAGGCATTAACAATTCGAGCTGAAAATTTCAGGAAATAAATTGAAAAACCTTTTCCAATAGAAAAATTTTCAACAGAAATCAATTCCTTTGAGAAAATGTCTCGATAAAATGTAGTTTATCCCATAATGATTCAAATAATTCAATTCACATTTCTTGGAATTTATAAGAGTTACCTGCAGCTTCTGGAGCATAATGAAGGGATCGCTCTTTTCTCAAGCATCTAAAAACACCTTTCAATAGTCCAATGACTCTCTCAACTGAACTTCTCACATGCATTTGTCGCCTAGTGTAAGTCCATCCAGGTGAACCTTCTGGTTGATTTAGCTTTGGTACTAATAGGTAAGGCTGCAACTGATAACCAGAGTCTCCTGCAGGCAAATAAAAAATTGCTTGGGATAATAGAACTCATATCCCATATGTTTCATAGTGATACCCCATTTCATGCAATGTCTTATGTTGCCTACTTCTTTCTTGAATAATTGATTGTAAAAGCTCACCCAAAAGCCAACCTATTCGTTCATGATTCTCATACTGTACTTGTAGGTGGTATGAAAGGAGAGATGCTGAAAATACTCTCGAATCATGGGTTCGTCCTCCATGAGTTGCATTCACATAAATAATGCGCATATCGACGTCACATACCTAATATCAATGAACAAATGAATTATTACTCATTCGACTCTATACCCAAAATTAACACACTTATATATACTTACAACCATCACATTGAGTGAGTGATATTGTTTGCGGTTTATGAAAAGATGTTCTCGCTCCGAATCCAATGGAACTAATGCAATATGAGTTCCATCAATCACACCAATAACTCCGGGGAACTCATATTTTCTCCAAAAGCTTAATTTATGAGGAGAATTACACGTGACGACATTATTTCATATTATTTATCAACGTGAAAATTACTAGAGGAATTTATGTACCCCATCTGAGCTTCTTGTATTTCTTCTTCAGTAGTAGGGAACTGGATCCAATCAGCCATGAGTTCATTGAGACCATCAACGACCCTGTGGACCATGATGCTCACAGAGCTTTGGCTCATACAAGCTAGAAAATCTTGACCAACCTTTCTTTGGTAGGATCCACTCGATAGGAAATTGAGAGCAGCAAGCACCTATCAAGACGACGGGGAATCATTGCAGAGTCAGTCAATGATTTTGTATCTGATTGATAAACTGTAATGATTCGACATTTTTGTGCACTTTCAGTTCATTTCATGTGGACCTTTTCTTTGTAGTCGAAAGAATATCCTGAATATTTCTCATTAAATCTCTTATTATCAAGATATTATTGAACATTCAGCAAGATAAGCAAAATCTTGCTGTTGACAATATGCCAACTACATTGAAATTACCTGGAAAACGGGAGCAATGGCTCCTGCACGATTCAAATGAGTCGAATAAGGATCCAATAGTCTGACCAATTCACGTACACCATCTTTAGTAAACCTAATAGCCATGGATTAATGTGAGACTTCATTTCAATTAATTTAGATTATAAATCGCTAGTGTATAAAGTACATCACTGGGTACGGTTCGATTTGTCATAAACAGTAGGTAATTGGGAATTAAAATAATGTCTACCTGACGAGACGTATGAATTCTCGTTCGGGAATTTCAAATGGATTTATTACATCACGAATATGGTAGCGATATAATAGTAACCGTTCCTTCTCCTCCTGTGCAATTTCTTCTTCCTCGACTAGTAATGCTAAGTTCATTTTGAATGATTTCAAGAAACCATTGTTTGCAAAATGGGAAACACAGAATTAAAACTATGGCATAACAGATCTGTCGACCTAGATCTTCTTTGAGTTTACGTCTTTTCTCTCTTAATGTTATGTGACAACTCAGTGATTCTCAGTAATCTAAACTTATCAATTAATTCATTGGTCGACTGACAGCTCTCGGCGTTCTCTGACGATGATTGTCATTTCTTTCAACTAGAAATGTCATTTATTCATTGAAGGAAAATGGCAGCTACGTCGTCATCTCAACGTATGGCAATGCTCAAGTATTTTGGTGAAAATCCAAATTACATAATTTCTCCTACGAGCGTAAGTTGGAACTTTCCCCTTCATTAATTAGTACTCATGAAAAAAATCATCTAAATTAGCTAATCAATCGTTCTCCAGGATTCAAAGAAGGATTTGGCTGATGCTATCAATGCTCAACCAGGTCCAAAAAAAACTCCAGATCAAGCTCACAAGGTACTGTATCATCCTTCTACTTTCATATTTTCCCCATCATAATTGAATGTGTTTTTCCCAGTCCTGGACTGACTGGGGGTTTCGTACACGGAAAAAATATGAGACTTACATGCTCGAGATGGAATCAAAAGGTATGAGTAAGATCCAGATTACAGACTTAGAGTCTCAACTACTACGCCTCATCCAGAAGACAACGGTGTCAAGTCAGCACGTTAATGAGGGAGGATTCTATCAAAGCTCCAGGGATAACAGCAGCATGAGGAATGGACAATCTGACTTCAGTAATCAAATGACCCCAAATTATGTTGAGCAAAATCATCCATTACTAAAACAACAGCACATCTTCAATGTGCAACAGAACATACCAGAGTCTTATTATAATAGAAACCATCTACTAACATCAGGTGATGAAATATCCAGAAACTCAATCAATTTTCTTAGAAAGATTCCTGACCAACCAATTCCACAAAAAAATTCTACTCATGATGACAACGAATTGGATTTGAACAAGGATGGAATGAAGAAGGCTTCCCAATTCATAAACAACACTGATGATGACACTGATGAATCACAAAATATCAATCAATCTACAGATTTCGATTCAACTGGGAATTCTAATTCATACCAAGGAGTGCCACCACCCAGTATCCCTACTCCAATTCAACGAATGGAATCACCCACTATCCCCACACACCCATCTTGCCAATCGGATATTCTAGATCCAATGATTCCTCTCTCTCTCCGTCGTACATCTTCTTTGAATAAGACTCAATCAGACTATTCACCATAAAATTCAAATGGAAAGTCACTTGAATTACCTGTCGGACAAAAACAATATCTCGATCTGGGTGGAAATAGTGGGAGACAATTCACTGGATTAATCGATCAACATTTAAACCAAGGTCTATATAAGAAGAACGATGTTGGATCACTCTCGACCAGACAAGGAAAATCTGCGTTGGATAAATTCCTTCTTAAAAGGCCTATTTCAGCGTTGAATTTCTTGGAGAAGAATAAATCCTCAGAGGACAATTTCAAAAACGAAGTTCTGCAATTGAAGAGGGCAAAACTTAAGCTTCAAGAAGAGGAATTGAAACTGAAGAAGGCCAAGTTCGAAATTTGGCGAGAGAACATGGAACATCAATGCACTTGCTTGGCTAAAATCGAGAATCACTTACATGTATTAGCTTCCGCAGCTCAAAGTGAAGATTCTGAACGTCAATCCTTCTAGTTGTTCAAATTTTTTTTTGGTAAAACTATAGTGCAGTCACTCGATTTTTGTTCATAAATTTTTTTTGTCAAGTCAACTTCGTATTACTAAGTTGCAATATATTTTACGAGGTTTAGCTACTTCTTCATGTGTTCACCACTTCTGAAATTGCAATAAACTCGAATTTTTACAAAACTTCCGCAGCAAGACAGAAATTTTATGGTAAATAATAATCAAGCACTCACTTTATTTTCAAATACGTGATTAATTCCATCAAATTGCATCAATCTTTTTCAATGCAGCAAACGTCTTCCTCAGAGTAACACTGATTTATGTTCATCAAACATTTTGCCTTATTCTATTGTTATTATTTGTTTATTCACCATTGATTGATCAATAGGAAAGACTGGATGGAACGCATTGGGGACAAAGAGAGAGTACCCGTAGAGTCGAGATTCATCGTGATAATAAAAAAATTGCATCATGGAGTACAACAATAGACAGAAATTAATGGATGAAAATGGAATTTTTGGGAGAAATTCATTGTATAAAGGTTTTTTTTTGTGGTTCGAACCAAAATAAATTTATTTGCATATTTAGAAAGGCTTTTCACTCAAAATTATAATTTTTTTGAATTTATTATTATTGAATATCGAGAGAACAAAATCAATCCAAAGGCCTTCGTCTAAGTCTTATGTCACTGAGCTCGCTGCAGAACTCAACAATCTTCTATTTTCTCTGGTGTCTGACCTTCAAAGAAAATCCTCTGAAACACAAAATAGTACAGAAAATTACCGAGTTCGTTTGTTGCCATCATTTTTCCAATTCTTTGGAAATATTTTCTCATAAAAAGTGAGTAAATTATCGTGGATTGATGGTACACGAAAGAATCAAGTGTCTAATAATGGGACAAAATTGAATTAAATCATGCTGGCGAGAAATAGAAGATTCAATAACGATCATTCCGCTGTTGATTACTTTTCTATCGGTCTTTTCATGATTAATTATTTACCTTCTCAAAGCCACACACATCCAGGCAACAAGTGTCTTTCAAAGATACTTTGACACGATTTTGTGTCCTATTTCGGCGGATTTTTTCATCTAAACGAAGAGAAAAGAAGCAGGAATTTGGGCTCATTACCATTTCATGGACAACAACATGATATAAATTAAAAATCTCGATACTTACTTTTGTGTTATTGTACTCTGTTTAACCATGATAACCTCCACATTTCATTCATTTTCAACCTCCACTTTATATTTATGTTCCTTATTTAGTCCCCAATTAAATTTCCCAATTTTTTTCATCAACTTTACCCTCTGCTACCATTCATCAAACACATAATTAATTAATAATTAATGAAATGAGCCCTCAATTAATTAATTAACCACTAAATCCTACATTCCTGTTCCATGTTCCGTATGGTTGACAGGTCACACACTGTCATGCGCAAGCGCAAACAGCTCGCCACACTCACGCATGCGCTCATCACGCTCATGAACGCGCGGCACACACACATACGCGCGATGCATTTCATTCGTAATTGACCCCCAGTTTGCCCTCCAAACGGTCCCTCAAAGCAAACTTTGGGCAGGTTTGCAAAAAATAGTATGTGTAACACGTACGTACAAAAAAGTTTCACTTTACCCACTAATTACACAATGTACTATTTTCCAATCAATTGATTAAAAATTTCTAAATTTCAATTATGAAAATTTTCTTATTCTGAATTTATTTTTAACATTCTTTACAGTGAAGTTGATTCAAAAATTAAAAATAATTATTTTCGAAGTGAACTACCCCTCCCTTCCCCGCTCCTATCTAATGCTCCACGCAATTCACTCACTATCCACCATATCCCTCCCTTCCCCGCTCCTACCTAACACTCCAAGCAACTTAGCCGCCAACCCACCATATTTCCTCCCCTTTTTGACTATCACCCTAATTCAATTATTCTAAAATCTTTAAAAAAAAAATATTTAATTATTCTAATCATCAATTAATTCAGTAAATCAATTCGAGAAGTTAAATAACTAAAAATCCAATTGAATCGCGTTGAAAATCAAGAAAATAATTAGTGTGTGATTACTTATGTGAATTAATTAATTTAAGTTTTCATGATAAAAATTAACTTTAACAATTAAATTCAACGAAGGTATTTAATAATTAAAATTATTTTTTAGGCGACTGAAATTTTAACCCTTGTCTAATACAATTACTCCACAGATCTACAAAAATATTCCCTAAATCAACCAGCCTTCCCCGTCACACAATACGAAGTACCATTGGCAATCAATCAATTTGAAGGATGCAAAGGACATCTTATCGTCGGTCAATTGAAAAGGTCATCTTCAAATTTCATTCAAACCATTTATAATCATTATCATTTCCAGAGTGAGTACTCATAATTTTCCAAATTTTTCCTTTTTAACTAACGGAAACAGATTCTTATCCATTGGAATAAAAAGAAAAAAAAGGAATTAATTAAATGTTAGAATTCATCAACAATTTAATTTTAGCCATAAAATTTGAGATTTTTGAATTTATAAGCGAGATTGCGGATAAATACGATGCCAATTTCTTAGAATTCATTACAAATTTAATCAATAATATCATTTTTGTGACTAGTAATTTTATTTGTCAATTAATTTTTGAACATTGTGAAATTAACGAGACGGTGCAAAATTTCCTAGACAACCTAGAAATAAAAATCTTTGAATCAATTCGAATAATAATGTTTGGGATTTCTATTTAATATGGGAATAATTGGACAAAGATCAACCAGTCTTAAACCCGTTCAATCAACAAAAATTAATTGCTCCAAATTCCCGATAGGTTCGTTGCAAACAAATGAAGGAGTCAAGTTTTACAGGTTAAAAAATCACGAGTGCCAAGCACGAGTGATTTTTCTGGAAAACTTGACGACTTCGTTTGGTTGCAGGTAACCTTGAGGGAATTACTTGATTCATTTTGGAGCTCGAGTGATATTCGGGGGATTAATTTTTCATCCAAATTTCGGCCGATAGAATTGCACCATGAGACGAAATTCACGGTTAAAAATTCAATCTGTCAGATCGGATGGGATTTAACTTGATTTCTCGTCTTTTGTTTTTTATATACAGGGTGTCCCACAACTACTCTGCTTTCTTTGGGGTGATGAAAGGGGATGATATTTGAAGTATAAAGTTCCTCTTCGGTTTTGGGATCGGACAACTTTTTTTTTGATTTTTTAAAAAAATATGTCTGACTTGTCATGTTTTTTTTCATTCGTACTACTTTTTATGATTTTTTTTTTTGCTTCCGAATGGAAGCATTGTCATCGACCTATTTTTACATTTTCTAATTTTGGCTGGAAATGATGTAGAATGGTCTGAAACGTAAAAATACGAAGTTTAGAGCCAATGTCCGTCTGTTCGCGTGTCCACACGGGGGTCACTTTTCCTTAAATTGACCAATTAATTGAGAAAATCATTTCTGAAAAATCTGAAATTTTGTCAGATTATTGGTATTAGTTGGTGCTAATTTTGTGCCAAATTTCAGCTCGATCGATTGAGTAGTTTTTGAGGAATAGTGATTTGTTTGTAAATCGTTTTTTGTGAATATCTCAAAAATGACCAAACCTACTGGCTTTTTTTTTTTCAAAATCTTGTCTCGTTGTCTACTATCTGAATCAACCAGGATATATATACCGGTCGATGCAAGGTTTTAGAGATATTGCCAATTTTCTGTTTTTTGCGGAAAATTCTTATAAACACGCTAACTTTTGAAAAAGAAGAGATATCAACTTGAAATTTGGCACGAAGGTGACTCTCATGATTGTCATGTTTGATTTTGAAAATGAGCTCAATCGGACAAGCGGTTCCGGAGATATTCAACGTTGTATGTAAATCGATTTTATCGAATATCTCAAAAACGACTCAATCGATTATTTTTTTTTTTTTTTCAAAACCTTCATCTTGATGTCTTTTATCTTAATCAATCAAAATATGTATACCCGTTCATACAAAAATTTCGAGATATGGCTATTTTTCTGTTTTTCACTGAAAATCCTTGTAAACACGCTAACTTTTGAAAAAATGAAGATATCAACTTGAAATTTAGCATGAAGGTGACTCTTATGATTGTCATGTTTGGTATTTAAAATCAGCTCAATCGCACAGGTGGTTCCGGAGATATTCAACTTTGTATGTGGATCTATTTTATCGAATATCTCGAAAACGACTCGATCGATTAATTTGTTTTTTTTTTTAAAACCTTTGTCTCAATGTCTTCTATCTTGATCAATCAAAATATATATACCCGTTCATATAAAAATTTCGAGATGTGGCTATTTTTTCGTTTTTCACTAAAAATCCTTGTAAACACGTTAACTTTTGAAAAAATGGAGATATCAACTTGAAATTTGGCATAAAGGTGACTCTCATGATTGTCATGTTTGGTATTTAAAATCAGCTCAATCGGACAAGTGGTTCCGGAGATATTCAACTTTTGAGATATGAAATGCAAAACATTTACTATAATAATACGCGAAAAGGATTGAAAGCATCATTCGGAAGCGCTCCATCAATTGATTGATGGCGAAAAAAAATACACATGTAAAATTAACAAACTCCACAATCGCAAATCTGTAGTTACAAATCTATAGCCGCATGTCGCTGCCGCCTGCTTGTCTTCAATTTTTTGGGTTTTTTAGGACTGATTATCGGCACATACCAACCATAGCCCCCCCCCCCCCCTTTTTTCGCCCTCTAATGCTGGGAATTATTTTTCAAAAACATAAATTCAAAACTGAATAATTTTTTTTTTTCTAGTGCTATCTATCAAGTTCGTATCCACCAATGAAAGTACGCCTTCTCACTCCCTCACGCCGCGAATTATTTCTAAAAATCCATACGGTAATTACAAAATATTTGATTTTTTGGTTTGTTTTTTTTTTTTTTTAGTTTTTTTCACCTACCTATCGACCCATCAACATGAAAACTCCCCCTCGTCACATCTCCGGTCCCTGAATCATTTCCAAAAACCAAAAAGACAATTCCAAAATTGAATATTATTTTTTTTTTGTTTTTTTTTTGGTTTTTTCACCTGGTTCAGTAGGCCTGATATCCACCCATTGACCCATCAACATGAAAACTCCCCCTCGTCACATCTCCGATCACTGAATCATTTTTAAAAACCAAAAAGAATATTCCAGAATTAAATATTATTTTTTTTGTTTTTTTTTTTATTTTTTCCACCTGGTTCAGTAGGCCTGATATCTACCCATTGACCCATCAACATGAAAACTCCCCCTCGTCACATCTCCGATCACTGAATCATTTTCAAAAATCAAACAGAATATTCCAGAATTAAATATTATTTTTTTTTGTTTTTTTTTTTGGTTTTTTTCACCTGGTTCAGTAGGCCTGATATCCACCCATCAACCCATCAACATGAAAACTCCCCCTCGTCACATCTCCGGTCTCTGAATTATTTTCAAAAACCAAACAGAAAATTCCAGAATTAAATATTATTTTTTTGGTTTTTTTTTTTGGTTTTTTCCACCTGGTTCAGTAGGTCTGATATCCACCCATCAACCCATCAACATGAAAACTCCCCCTCGTCACATCTCCGGTCTCTGAATCATTTTCACAAATAAAAAAGAAAATTCCAGAATTAAATATTATTTTTTATAGTTTTGAGGCTTTCGCGGCCATGATTAGTGGCTCGATTGGCTTCCGGATGGATGCCGCGTTGGGTTTCAGCATTTTGCCGACGTTTCGCAAACATTGCAGTCTGCATCTTCAAGGCTATGAGCTCCGATTCTGAGCTCCGATGTCTAGGGGTAGTCCTTATATGTCTTCCCTTGTGGTGGTAGGGGAAGGGGAAGGGGGGGGGCAGCCAATCACATGTTTTTAATTGATCAGCTGGTCAATTAAAAAATCGGGAGGACGGTTTTCCAAATGGGGTTCACTTGATATCCTCGGTCTCTGTTGAGATTGTTAGGGTTTTTATGGATCTCCAAACCCTCTCGGTATTTCCTTTCAAAATACCCTTGAGATTTAGCCAACATTCTGGCTTGGTCATACTGGATAGTGTGTCCAGTGTCCTTCCAGTGTTCAGCCAGGGCAGACTGTTCTAAGTGACCGTATTTGGAGCACCGCTGGTGTTCCTTGATCCGTGTACTGATCTTCCTCCCGGTTTCTCCAATGTATACTTTTCCGCATGAGCAAGGGATCTCGTACACTCCTGGTGTGCTCAAGACTGGTCTTGGATCCTTCTCGCTCGGCAGCATCTGTCCGATCTTCTTTGGTGATTGGAAGATCGTTCGGATGTTATGCTTACCGAGTACTCTGCTTATGCGTTTTGTTGTGCCTCTCAGATAAGGGAGAAGGGCCACTTTAGGTCTTTCCCGGTTTTCCTCAGGATCAGTCTCCTCTTGGAGAGATGAGAGTTTGCTCTGTAGTTTTTGTTTGACCTTTCGAATTTGTTGGATGTTATACCCATTCTTGGTCAGAGCTGTCTCAAGATGTTCAACTTCACTGTCAACGTTGGAGGATTGGGAGATTGTGAGTGCTCTATACATTAGAGAGCTAATAACAGAGTTTTTCCGGGAGGGGTGGTGATGAGAGGTTGCATTGAGATACCTATCTGTGTGGGTTGGCTTGCGATATACTTGATGGCCCAGAGTGCCATCCTCGTTGCGCCGAACCAGAACATCCAGAAAAGGAAGACACCTGTCCTGCTCAACTTCCATGGTAAACTTGATGCTCGTGTGATGATCATTCAAGAATTCCAGGAATTGGGTTAGACCAGTTCTTCCATGTGGCCAGATGACAAAGGTATCGTCTACATATCTGAACCACGCAGTGGGTTTTTGAACTGCTGACTTCAATACTTCGTTCTCAAAGTGTTCCATGAATATATTTGCAATAATCGGAGAGATGGGAGAACCCATTGCTGCTCCTGATTTTTGCTCATAGAATTCTCCTTCAAACTGAAAGTATGTCGAAGTCAGGCAGTGCTCAATCAATGGAAGGAGTTGAGGAGAGCTGTTTTTGGATTTCTTGATAATTTCTAAGGTTTCCGGGATTGGGACGTTAGTGAAGAGTGATTCTACATCAAAACTAACTAGGACATCGTCTGGAGAAGTCCGGAGATTTCTCAGTTTATTGACAAAATCCAGAGAGTTCCGAATGTATGAACCATTCAGGCCAGTCAACTTTTGGAGTGGTTTCGTGAGAAACTTGGCCAAATGGTAAGTTGCTGCTCCAATGTTGCTGACAATGGGACGGAGAGGAATGGACTCTTTATGGATTTTCGGGAGTCCATAGAGTCTAGGAGGAAAGGATTCTTTAGGAATGAGGTATTTTGTCAGGTCAGTCGAGAGACCAGCATTTTTTAGGAGATTAGCAGTTTTTCGCTCGATTGTACGAGTAGGATCCTTCCTGAGTTCAACGTAAACTTTGGAGTCACCCAACATCGTATTGAGCTTGTCCGAGTAGTTGTCCTTATCCATAACCACCGTGGCATTGCTTTTGTCTGCCGGGAGAATGATCGGATCACTATTCTCCTTTAGACTGCGTAGTGCAAGGAGTTCCTCCCTGGTGATATTGTCACTAGGGGGGGTCGCCTTGGGGAGGATGTTAGACAACTGTCTCCGGATCTCGTTGCTAGTTTCCTGAGGAAGGTGGTAAATCGCTGTCTTGGTGCGACTGATGATTTCCTCGGTGGGGATCTTTTTGGGGGCAACAGCGAAGTTGTGTCCTTTCGCCAACACAGACACTTGTGCTTCACTGAGCTCATATTTGCTCAGATTCTTCACAGTGTGAGTGAGGATCAGGGCTTTCTCCTGGGGGATTAGTTTCTTGAACTTACTCTTCTGACTCTCAGTTCTCAACTCAGCTGTTCGGACTGCTTGTTCATGAGAAACACGATCAAGGGAAGAGAAAGGGAAGGGGAATGGGGGGGGGGGTCAGCCAATCACATGTTTTTAATTGATCAGCTGGTCAAATCCAAAAACATCTCTCCTCAACTCCTTCCCTTGATTGAGCACTGCCTGACTTCGATATACTTTCAGTTTGAAGGAAAATTCTATGAGCAAAAATCAGGAGCAGCAATGGGTTCTCCCATCTCTCCGATTATTGCAAATATATTCATGGAACACTTTGAGAACGATGTATTGAAGTCAGCAGTTCAAAAACCCACTGTGTGGTTCAGATATGTAGACGATACCTTTGTCATCTGGCCACATGGAAGAACTGGTCTAACCCAATTCCTGGAATTCTTGAATGATCATCACACGAGCATCAAGTTTACCATGGAAGTTGAGCAGGACAGGTGTCTTCCTTTTCTGGATGTTCTGGTTCGGCGCAACGAGGATGGCACTCTGGGCCATCAAGTATATCGCAAGCCAACCCACACAGATAGGTATCTCAATGCAACCTCCCATCACCACCCCTCCCAGAAAAACTCTGTTATTAGCTCTCTAATGTATAGAGCACTCACAATCTCCCAATCCTCCAACGTTGACAGTGAAGTTAAACATCTTGAGACAGCTCTGACCAAGAATGGGTATAACATCCAACAAATTCGAAAGGTCAAACAAAAACTACAGAGCAAACTCTCATCTCTCCAAGAGGAGACTGATCCTGAGGAAAACCAAGAAAGACCTAAAGTGGCCCTTCTCCCTTATCTGAGAGGCACAACAGAACGCATAAGCAGAGTACTCGGTAAGCATAACATCCGAACGATCTTCCAACCACCAAAGAAGATCGGACAGATGCTGCCGAGCGCGAAGGATCCAAGACCAGTCTTGAGCACACCAGGAGTGTACGAGATCCCTTGCTCATGCGGAAAAGTGTACATTGGAGAAACCGGGAGGAAGATCAGTACACGGATCAAGGAACACCAGCGGTGCTCCAAATATGGTCACTTAGAACAGTCTGCCCTGGCTGAACACTGGATGGACACTGGACACACTATCCAGTATGACCAAGCCAGAATGTTGGCTAAATCTCAAGGGTATTTTGAAAGGAAATACCGAGAGGATTTGGAGATCCATAAAAACCCTAACAATCTCAACAGAGACAGAGGATATCAAGTGAACCCCATTTGGAAAACCGTCCTCCCGGTTTTTTAATTGACCAGCTGATCAATTAAAAACATGTGATTGGCTGACCCCCCCCCCCTTCCCCTTCCCCTACCACCACAAGGGAAGGCATATAAGGACTACCCCTAGACATCGGAGCTCAGAATCGGAGCTCATAGCCCTAAAGATGCAGACTGCAATGTTTGCGAAACGTCGGCAAAATGCTGAAACCCAACGCGGCATCTATCCGGAAGCCAATCGAGCCACTAATCATGGCCGCGAAAGCCTCAAAACTAAAAAAAATAATATTTAATTCTGGAATTTTCTGTTTGGTTTTTGAAAATGATTCAGAGACCGGAGATGTGACGAGGGGGAGTTTTCATGTTGATGGGTCAATGGGTGGATATCAGGCCTACTGAACCAAGTGAAAAAAACCAAAAAAAAAAAAACAAAAAAAATAATATTTAATTCTGGAATTTTCTTTTTTATTTGTGAAAATGATTCAGAGACCGGAGATGTGACGAGGGGGAGTTTTCATGTTGATGGGTTGATGGGTGGATATCAGGCCTACTGAACCAGGTGGAAAAAACCAAAAAAAAAAAAACAAAAAAAAATAATATTTAATTCTGGAATATTCTGTTTGATTTTTGAAAATGATTCAGTGATCGGAGATGTGACGAGGGGGAGTTTTCATGTTGATGGGTCAATGGGTGGATATCAGGCCTACTGAACCAGGTGAAAAAACCAAAAAAAAAACAAAAAAAAAATAATATTCAATTTTGGAATTGTCTTTTTGGTTTTTGGAAATGATTCAGGGACCGGAGATGTGACGAGGGGGAGTTTTCATGTTGATGGGTCGATAGGTAGGTGAAAAAAACTAAAAAAAAAAAAGTTGCGTGTAGACTACGCGCGACAGAAGTGAAACTTCTTAACTGCATTAATAGCAGGGTGGAAGAAAGCATGAGAACGAATACCACGTGGATTACAAACACACCAAAACACACATTCCCCCATCGTCCTACCGTGGCTTCGGTCATGCGCAAATCCCTCCGACTCGTCACTCACCATTCGCCTTACACTGGCCTCTCTTTTATCTCACTCACTCCTTCCCGGCACTGGATGCTCTCTGTCTAAATTTTCATTCTTATCACGTAACGCGTAACGCTGGCCGAACTCGAGTAAGAAGTTTCACTTCAAAAAAACAAACCAAAAAATCAAATATTTTGTAATTACCGTATGGATTTTTAGAAATAATTCGCGGTGTGATGGAGTGAGAAGGCGTACTTTCATTGGTGGATACGAACTTGATAGATAGCACCAGTGAAAAAAAAAATTATTCAGTTTTGAATTTATGTTTTTGAAAAATAATTCCCAGCATTAGAGGGCGAAAAAAGGGGGGGGGGGCTATGGTTGGTACGTGCCGATAATCAGTCCTAAAAAACCCAAAAAATTGAAGAAAAAAAAAAATCATAAAAAGTAGTACGAATGAAAAAAAACATGACAAGTCAGACATATTTTTTTAAAAAATCAAAAAAAAAGTTGTCCGATCCCAAAACCTAAGAGGAACTTTATACTTCAAATATCATCCCCTTTCATCACCCCAAAGGAAGCAGAGTAGTTGTGGGACACCCTGTATACGGATATTTTTTCCAAAAATGGTTCAAAACGATTGGAAAACGTGAAGATATGGTGAAAACCCAATTTTGGATTTTCGGGATGATGACAATAACTCCCTCGCTAAATCGGGAAGGTAAAAATCAAGAGCAATAATTTAGTAGCCAATGATTGGTAAAAAGTACTAAGTAAAACTAGAAATCTTTGGTAATTATGAAAATAACTCGTAAGCACATGATGTTAGAGGAGACCTAGTTTCAGGGGAAAATGTCAAATGCAATAAGATAGAGCAGAAAAAAGTCTTCGGAAACTTTCTCCTGAAATTCACTTTCGAGATTATTCCATATTTAATAAGCCATGAGAGATCGCAAACTTAGTATTATGTCTCTCCACTACGAGAGAGATATCCATGAAAAAATAAGTAAGGTTGCCTATTAAGCAAGTAAATAGACGTTCTCCTTAAATTCACATTGTATGAATTTCTTGGCACGATTACGATAACCTGGGCGACAAGTTTTGACCATGTATTTCTGAGGTATTTTTCCTCAAAAATTAGGGAAAAATAATTTGAAAAATCTATCTCATTTATTTATCAAGATATTGACGATTTTATAGGGGGATTTAAGGGAGAGGGAGTGGGGGAAAAAGAGAGAGGGGGAGAAAGAGAGAGAGTGTTTGTTTTCTTTTTCATGAATGCCTTTTTCCCCCCACCCTAATAACCCCAATTTCCTCATTTTCCTCGTTATGCTTATTTATTAATTTTTTTTACATATTAAATTGAAATTAGCATTTCTCCATATAACCCGCACAATGACTGGTGTTTGGAAGCAGAAATCGCAATTTTTACTGAGAAAAGTAGTGGAAAAATGATGAAAATCGCTATAAATATTCGAGATAGAATTTGTTACTTATTTTTTCCGAATTCCCGAGCGAAAGTACTTCGGACATACATGGTCAAAGCTTGTCGCCCAGGTTATCGTGATCTTCCCGAATTCTTCATTTATTCGAGTCCAAGATTTATAAGTATATAATTCATAAAAATATGATTAATGATAAATAATTATTTTTCACTATTCGATAATGATCTAGGGCGCCTTTTCCGGTTTGTATAAATCGATAAATAAATGAATAAAACTTGTTTTCACCAGTCTGAAGGCTGGTAAGAATAAGATTTTTCCATTTATTTATCGATTTACATAAACCGGAATAGGTGTCCTGATAATTGAATAATTATTCCCCAAGTAAATAATCCGTGTCCCTGACCGGGCGGTTTTTCTTGGTTTTCAAGATAATTTCTATTTTTCTGATCCATAAGGGGTATATATCTCATACTCTTTAAAAAGGTCATTAAATAAGCTTCAAAATGACCCTTGATTTATTCAATTATCATCATTTTTCGTTGAGTTATGAGATTTTGAAGAATAAAATGGGATTTTCATGTGAGCTTCGAAATTCAACTTTAGTTGAATTTTTTAATGCGTCTATATGAAATAAATAAAAATATTTATATATAATTTTGAAGGTTTTTTTTCCTCTTTTAAAATGGAATATGATGATTTCGATTCAGATACATTCCCTATGAATTATTCATGATTTTTTCAATTTTTTATGTCATGTCCCACCCTAAAATTCACACTTTTCACCATTTATCATTGCATTGGACTCAATCAATAGGAACATATTATGGACCAATTTGAAGATCTCGGGGAGATCTTCAAAATGCTGTTTGAAATTTTTAATTTCATCAAGTTGCTGAAATATTAGACGTCATTTTGTGTCCAATTTCATGTGTCACGTTTTGAAATTTTTTAATTTCTCTGGTGTAAATGGAGCGATTCGTTGTTTTTACTCCCACTCTGTGTATATTTTTTTTATCAATTCAAAAGCTTGTTAAATAAGCTTCAAAATGACATTTGAGTCGTTTCATTTCGATTATTTTTCATGGAGTTATGGGAGTTTGAACGAAAATGGTGGATTTTCATTTTTTTCTTAAAAATTTCAACTTGTGGTAGAAGTTTTGGTACTTCCAAGTGAAATAAATAGGAATATTTATATATCATTTTGAAAGTCGTTTTTTACTCTTCGAAATGGTCTATTACTAATTTCAAAGGTTTGAAAGAGATCTTTGAAATGACGTTTGAGTTGTTGGATTATGATAACTTTCCGTTGAGTTATGATCATTTTCTTCACAAAAAATTTTTGTATTTTTTTTACTTGAAAATTCAACTTCTGTGTTCCATTCCATTTTGTGTAAAATGAAGTTATCCACAAAATGGAGTTTCAATTGCAATTCGTCTTTTTGTCAAAAGTTCAGGTTATAGTAGGTTGGAAGAAGAAATGTGTATACCCTTTTGACTTCATCCTGAATGTTCGACGGATCTGTTATTGGTAAAACAATAATCAAGTGGCTGACAATTTTTCGATTTTTTTTTGGTGCGAGAATTGTATGAGAATCACATTGAGTTGATAAAAAATAGGTGAAGTCACTCTACGCGTATCATGGTAAGTAGAATTATCTTCATGGTCAAGGATGATAGAGAACGTACTATTATTTTTCTTTCTTCCTGATAGGATTTGTCGTGAATAGGAGTTTGTCGTTAGAAGTGACGTTGGATGCAAGCTCACAACTGGTGGTGTATGCAAGCTTAAAACTGGTGTTATATGCATCCTCTTGTAACTGGGTATCGTATTATTTCCGCAATATAATTATCAAAGATAAAATTATTTTGAATTGAAAATAATGATAATTACAGAGAATTAATTCTCTTTAAATTTAAAAGATTTAATTATGTTTAATGATGAGGGAAAATTCAGCGGATTACGGAAATAAAAATGGAAATGATAACGGGGATGATAATAAAAATGATGAAGGAAAAAATCAAAGATATGAGTCATTAAGACAAACTGATGCTCGGCGGCGACGTTGTTGTAGAGAAGAGGAATGTGTGTTGGAGGTACAAAAAGGGGATTTGGAATGTAAAAAAGCTGTTGATAGGCAGGGGCGACATCATGCATGTGAAAGTGATGAGGTGGTTGCTAAAAAAATGACCACGGGTAAGAAATCAAACCAGCATGATGTAGAAAGTGGTAACAGAGAAGAAGTTCGGAAACAAGAATTAGGAAAAAAAGCTGTTCAACGGCAACAACGCTGTAGGGAAAAAAAACGCATATTAGAGATAGAAAAAGTGGAGTTAAGACGTGAAAAAAGTACTGATAGAAAGAGAGAGTATCGTAAACGTAAGCGTGAAGAAAAAATTGCTTTAGAGAACGCAAAAGTAGAACAGCTGAAGAGAAAAGCACAAAATCAAAGAAAATATCAGCGGGATACAGGTGAAAAGTTGAATAGAGGTAAAAAGATTTATCGCATGAAGAAAAAATATTGTTTCGATGACAATAATAGACGAATCAATGACGGAGTAGTGGAAAACTATCTTGGAGCAATGCATATATTATGTCGGCATTGTAACGCTCAACATTTCGCTGGTGAACGAGTATCCACGAAGGAAAAAGATTCGTTTAATGACTGTTGTAGTCACGGTGCTGTGATAGCAACATCCTTTGCTGAGTATCCTATAGAGATTCGCGAATTATTCAATATAAAAAACATCAATTCTCAAATTTTTTTTTTAAATATCAGAAGTTATAACAATGCTTTATCATTTGCTTCATTCAATGCTAATTTAACGAATTTTGGAGGAAGAAGACCAGGACCCTATTGTTTTATGATTCAAGGACAAATCTACTATCAAATGAATACAGCATTGTATCCTGAAGGAAAAGACGGATTGCCACGCTATGGGCAGTTGTTCATGATAGATGCTGATGCAGCAAATCATTGTAGAATGTCATCAATGAATAATCTAGATATTTCTGTCTTGAACATACTCGATCATGTGTTACGTAGATGTAACAAATTTGTGGAAGCGTATCATATGATGAAAGAAGTCATCGAAATCCAAGAAGAAAATTGTCATCAATCTGGAATATCTATGCCTATAATCAAGATGATTTTCAATAATAAAAAAAAAATATGGATAAACATAGATATAATCCTCAAAGAACAAATGAAGTAGCTGCAGTATTTTCAACTACTGCAGACGAAGAGATTCCTGAATCGTATGTTACAATCGTCAATCGAAATGATAAAAAATTGGAATTCATCAGTTCTATGCATCCGTATATTGAACCATGGATTTATCCATTATTATATCCATCGGGAATTGGCGGATACGATAGTGCTGACAAACATTTGGATGGTGACAGAAGGATTACGCGATCGGCATACGTTAAAAATTTAATTGCAATAAGAAATGAATTCAATTCCATTCTCCATGGTCGCAAATTATTTCAACAATGGGTAGTTGACAATTACGTTAAAGTGGAAAGAGATCGTACAACTTTTATTAGAAATAATCAAAAAAAACTGAGATGTGAAACGTATCAAGGTCTCATAGATTATTTGGAGAGGAGAGGACAAGAAGATGATATGAGAGTTAAAAAAATAGTGATATTACCGTCAACATTTATTGGTTCACCTCGTAATATGTCACAAAATTATCAAGACGCTATGGCAATTGTGAGAAAATATGGAAAACCCGATTTATTCATTACTATGACCTGTAATCCAAGATGGCGAGAGATCGTAGACAATCTTCTTCCTGGTCAACAACCATGCGATCGACCTGATTTAGTTGCACGGGTTTTCGATTTGAAAAAAAATTATTTGGTGAATCTCATTACCGTTGAACAATTGTTCGGAATGGTCGTAGCCTATGTTTACGTCATAAAATTCCAAAAACGTGGATTGCCTCATGTTCACATGTTGATTAATTTACACAGAGATTTTAAATTGACTCGTTCATGTATAGTAGACCAATTCATTTCCGCTGAAATACCTGAGAGAGATGAACAACCAGATTTGTATAATATAGTCATTAAAAATATGATTCATGGCCCTTGTGGTGATTGGTGTTTAGTAGATAATAAATGTACTAAACATTTTCCCAAAGGATTTCAAGATGAAACAACGATAGACGACGATGGTTATTCCTGTTATCGAAGACGAGATACTGATGAATACCATGAAAAACTGGATGGTTATGAAGTAGATAACAGGTATGCTGTACCCTACTGGCCGGAAATTTTATTGAAATTGAACTGTCACTGTAATGTAGAAGTGGTATCGAATATTAGAGTTGTCAAATACTTTTATAAATACATTCACAAATCACATGATGCAGCAGACGTTGTAATACAAGAAGATTCAGGCATCAATACAATTGAACATGATGAAATTAAACAGCATATTGAGAGTCGTTACGTAGGTCCTATTGAAGCATGTTGGCGTCTGTTAGGGAAAAAATTACACGATAAAAGTTACTCTGTTATTCGTTTACCTATCCATCTCCCCAATCAGCAAAATATAACAATAAATCCTGGTGGAGAAGATTGTGATTTAAATGATATATTAGAACAGAAAAACATGCTATTAGATTATTTTGCACTAAATGGCAGAGACGAAGAGGCTAGACGTTATCTATACATTGACATTCACACACACTACACATTTGATAAAAAGAAAATCAACAATAGAATCAGAGGCTGGAAAAGGAGACAAGCAAATTTCAAAATTATAGGAAGAATGTATTCTGTCAGTCCATCGAATATTAAACTATTCCATTTGCGTTTATTAATCTGCAATGTTAGAGGTGCTGAAAGTTTCGAAGATCTCCGAACTGTAAATGGAAAATTATGTTCAACTTTCACTGATAGAGGATGATTATGAGTGGAGTAGGGCAATGACAGAAGGAGAGGTGTGGATGATGCCACAAGCATTAAGACAGTTATATGCTTGTATTTTAATTCACTGTCAACCATTATATCCCGATAAATTATGGGATGAATTCAAAAGTTCAATGTCTGATGATTTCAGAAGAAAAATGACGCCTGCAGCTGCTGAAAATAGAGCCTTATCAGAAGTAGAGAAAATATTGAATGACGAAGATAAAACTTTAGCTGATTACAACAACATGCCTGAATTATTAGATATAGATGAGAATATTATGTTTGAAGAAATTGACATTGCACAGGTGTTAGCGAAAGGCATAGAGCGATATGGAAAATTGAATGAAGAGCAAAACACTATTATCGATGAGATATTAACAAATATTGAAAACATCAATGATGAAGAACGTTGTACGTGCTTTTATATAAATGGACCAGGAGGATCAGGGAAAACATTCATTTATGATACTTTATGGCATTTGTTAATCGGTCAAGGGAAAAAACCATGACAATGGCGTTTACAGGGATTGCAGCCACCTTATTACCAAAAGGAAAAACTGTTCACAAAACATTCCCATTACCCGTTCCACTTTATTAGGATTCCACATCAAATATTAAGTTGAACTCTAAAAAAGCACAAGAACTACGAGAAACAGATGTATTCATATGGGATGAAGCGCCAATGGCCCCAAAGTATTGTTTAGATGTGATTGATCGTTTATTGAGAGACATAATGGATAACAATATAGTATTTGGAGGCAAAATATTTATTCTGGGTGGGGATTTTCGACAACTACTCCCTGTGCTTGTAGGGGGAACACGTAGTGAAACAGTCAGCCTGTCAATAAAATACAGTCCTTTATGAAGATTCTTCAGAATATTCACATTAACACAGAATATGAGAACAGACAATGAGAAAAATTTCTCAAATTATCTGATAGAAATGGGGAATGGGATTTTAAACGACGATAATGATAATTTAGATCTTCCAAAAAATTGTATAGCATTGAACAACGAAGATATTGTAATAGACACATACGGCGACGTATTAAATAATAGGAAATATAAGAGAGCTACGACTAGGGCAATTCTTTCTGCGCAAAATGACGATGTTGATGAAATTAATCAACGAGTAGTGGATTTATTGGATATCGATACCGAACAGCTATATATCTTGAAAAAAAAACGAAAACGAAGTTTTCTTTTAAAAAAACGCCAAGTATCCATTTTGATGCGTATTTGATTATCTTCTGGGCATTTAAAAAAAAAAACAAATGAAGTAAAAAGCGCCAAGTCAGATATGCTTACGAGAAAAAAATTAGTAGAGGCAGGACCAAGGTACTTGGCGCGGTTTTTTTCTATTGTCAAAATCACTGCTGAACATCATTCGATCAACTTAATGTTAACAGTACTTACTGAGAGCCTCGTCGTCTTCATCTTGTCAACCGCGCCAAGTACCTTGGTCCTGCCTTTACTAATTTTTTTCTCGTAAGCATATCTGACTTGGCGCTTTTTACTTCATTTGTTTTTTTTTTTAAATGCCCAGAAGATAATCAAATACGCATCAAAATGGATACTTGGCGTTTTTTTAAAAGAAAACTTCGTTTTCGTTTTTTTTTCAAGATTTCAGTAGTTTTTTCAAAATGAGTCCATAACGAGAATTCTTTCTTCCGTACTGCTCTTCGGCAAAGGGCGAATTATTACGAAAAAATGTTGCCTGGGCCGTCGTTATGAGGTTAGAAGATTTTTTACTCGTGGGGAGTTAGTGGGCCGCGCTGGAGAGGAAAATATTTTTTTTTGTGTCATACGATTTTTGTGAATTTTCGAGAAGTCTGCGTTGTTTATTTTTGTATTTCCGTATAAATACTTATCGGAAAAATGAATCAATAGATTATGAGTTTTTGCAATAGTTTTATCATTTTAATTCTTTTAATTTATGGATATTATGGCGTGATTTGGGGGGGTATCAAAAATGCAGAGAAAAATCTGAAATTTTTCATAAGTATTCTCTATAATATTCAGGAACTGTATAAAAAATTTCAGATTTTTAGCGAGCCTAGTTCCAACGTTATTAATTTATAAAAAAATGCCATTTAACATGGGCTCTTATGGAAAAATCGTAAAAATGGAAAAAAAATAGAAAAAATGCAGCCAATGATGCAAAATTTGGTACACTGAAGGGATCTATTTTTATGAACCTTTGGAAAATTTTTTATATTCACTTAGAGAACTGTTTATTAATAATGATCGAAAAATTGGTAAAAAAAGGAATTTCAGCGCGCGCAACTCGAAATGACGGCAACATCGCTATGAACTACCGAGTAGCGGATTGACGCGGCTAATTCAAACGCATACGAGGGAAGAGTCGTGCATTCTCTTTTGTAAATATATCCGTTCAATGAGTGTAATATATGGAGAATAATTAATAGAGATAAAATCAGATCTTGATGAAATGATATCAATTCAAGTATCAACAATATTTATTCGAAATGGTAAATGTTGATGGACAATACCATGAGCATAAGCAATAACAGTTACACTTACATATATTTGTCAATCATGATCAACATGGTTGCATTTTTTTTTTTGATAAAATCTTTTACTTTTTCGACTAGTTTTCCTTGCTTAGGAAGTCAAGAATTTTCTCGATTGTTCTGACTTGAAATTTAACTTCTTTGCTTTGGGTTTCGAGGTTGCCTTTCGAGGTTAAACCCAGGACAGACAGGGACTGTTTGGAGCACCACTCGCGTGTTGGACAGATTATGCGATAGTACGCAATGAGGACACTTCGCGTATTAAAAAGATAAACGGATTAACATTATTGTTGAATTCAAACATTTATATTAATGTGACATGAAAAAAAAATTAAAATTCACGCGAGAACAAAACTAACCCTCAACCACTCAGCTGAACACGTCGGCACTGCCAACTCAGGCCACCAAAATAATCGCTAGTTTCGACGTTGCCACTTTTTCCACGCCAGTAAATTATTTTCATTTTATAATAAAGAAAGTTTAAAAAAATTATTAGATGGGTTTGACATGTCGATAAAAAATAGTAAAGTTATTAAAAAAATTAATTTTCTCATAGAACTCTTCAAATATGATAAAATTAATTGATTGAAAAGTCAGAGTTTTTTCGTTCAGCGATTGGTTCTCTGCAAGAGAACAATAGAGTCCCCTCCGCCTCACCTCCTACATGCTAACCCCGCCATAATATACTTAAAAAAATTATACTAAAATTGTAATTTTGTATTCATTATTTTGCGATTATTTCGAGAACTAGTGGATTTACATGAAAATGTTAAGAGACCTTTTCTGTTTAAAATTTTATTCTCTACAGAAAAGGTTTTTTGACATTTTTCTTTAAATTCAATTTTTGCTGAGATATTTATAAAATAATAAATGAAAAACCCAATAAAAAATCTATAAAATGAATTCATCTTTATTACAATGACAAAAATACAAAATACAAAATTGAAAAATAGTTAGTCATCACTCATCTTCACTTCTCTCTCCTCTACAATCCTCGACACTCTTAGAAAATATCAATTTTCCTAAAAATCCATAAACCTATCAATAATTAATTCATCATCATCGAATCAAACTTAAACTAATTAATAACTAAAGTACTGCGTATCAATGACTTTCTCAATATGTCCCTTCAACGTCTGCAGTTGCCTGAGAGTCTCAGCATCCAACTGAGGTATATTAGAAATCCCTCTTGAGTGTGAATTTGATCTTCTATCACTCGATGCACTCGATTTTTGGACTCTCTGAGTCTGGAAGTCTGAGTCCATTTTATGAAGAAGAGCTTTTGCTTGATGTTGATTATAAGTCTTTCATCAGCATGTCACTCTCCTCATGAGTGGAGAGGGGTGAGCTGCATTTACGAGGCTGCTTTGTACGGAGCATGTTGATGGTGTTGGTGGTGGTGATAATGAAGATGTTGATGAGGTTCTGGAAGATTTTTAAAGCAGTTAGATGGATTCCTTCAGTTTGGGGGGAGATTATCTGGAGAAGGAGGGGGCTTAGGGAGACATAGAAGAGGACCTTTTTTGTAAGAAATTTTGTAGGCTACAAAAAAGGTTTTTTGAGATTTTCGGATTAAGTCACTCATTTAGGAGATAAATTGATAATAAAGTGAGAGTAATTTAAGAATTGATTCTTTTGGAGTTCTCTTTGGTTAATTATTGAATAATCTGGGAAACGTGAGGTTCTAGGAGAATTCATCAGGAGACATTGTTTGTGGGAAATTTTGTCAGCCTCAAAAAAGGTCTTTTGATATTTTCTCCTAAAATGAATAATTCCAGAGTTGAATGCATTATTGAGGAAGATTTCACGGTTGAGGTTAATTATTTTATGATTTGAATCAGTAATTAGTGATTTTTGAGTGGATTTACCTTCGAGTCGGCGTGAGAATGTGTCAATGGCTGGCGTTTGGTGTCATCCTTCAAGAATTCGACATCTTTGAGGGCCAGATATTTTTTTTATCCAATTATTTAATAAATATAGTCGAGGATTATTCGATCGAGGCCCAGATATCTTCCTTATCCAATTATTTAATTGTTTAAATACACTCGAGAATTATTCAACGAGTGTTTACCTGTTTTTTCCAAATAATAACCAATTATTCCTGAACAATTATTAAAATAAACCACTAATTAATGATTTTCTCTCTTAATTTTTGTCACTTTTGTATTTTGATTTTAAGAGAAAATGTCATGAGACCTTTTTTGTAGGAAATTTCATAATCTACAGAACAGGTCTCTTGAAATTTTCGCTTCAGATGATCCATTACAGAGATAATTCGATTATTAATACAGTAGTTACCTTTTTGGATGGTATTTCAGTCTGTGAATGGCACGTAGAAATTCCAGTGATTTGTAAATCAATTCCTCTGGCTTACGTGTATCAATTCAAAGCACATATCCATCCTCTTAACCCATAGCAACTTCATGGGAATTCACTGAATTCTAGGCAACTGCTGTTGTATTATAACACTGTCACCGTTTGATTGACAAGTAAATTACAACAACAAGAGAAAATAACCTCAATACCACTCGCCACTCAGCGCATGCGCAGCGCTGTATTTTCAACGCGAACATTTGGCTAATTCCACGCCACTACCAACTTGCAAACTTGATTCTGTGTGAAAATAATCTCAATTGATAATTTTCGAAAAATCCGCGTTGTTTATTTTTGTATCTCCGTAAATACTCATCGGAAAAATATGATAATAATATTAATCGCAAGAGGATAGGCGATTTATATGATGAAAGTGACGTTAGTTTCCGCGTAAACAGGGCCATTTTCATTTTATGGAGATATTATTATACGGAGGTAGTGGAGGGGGTAGTTGTCTCGTGTATAGATACGCGGTAGCTGTCGGCCAGTTTTATTTGAGTTAAGTCGAGCGGGAAAATTTAAAATGGTTACTTGGCCGATACGCTACCGCGTATCTCGACAAGTGTAGATAGTACAGATAATTGCGATAACGATGAAGAAATTAATCAATCACTGTTACCCGAATATTTGAATACTTTAATGCCTCCATCTTTTCCTCCTCATGAATCACGATTACGAAAATTTTCTATAGTAATGTTGATTAGAAACCTGAATATTCGGCAAGGTCTATGCAATGGCACACGGTTATTGATTATAGGAATGAAAAATAATCTATTGAAATGTGAGATATTGACAGGAGATAAAAAGAATGAAATAGTATTCATTAATAGAATAATTTTCAAATGTGAAAACGAATACCCTTTCGCATTCACTCGTCGACAATTTCCAATCAAGTTAGCTTTTGCAATGACAATTAATAAATCCCAAGGACGGACATTCGATCGTATTGCAATTGATTTAAGAAGAAATGTTTTCACTCATGGACAATTATATGTAGCTATGTCGCGTGTACGTTCATGGTCAACTTTGAAAGTATACTTAGGTGATCATGTTGAAAATTCAATAGTCGAAAACCCAGTTTTCAAAGAACTATTGGAAACCCATAATGCTGAATAAATTTAGAAAGAAATTAGAAGCTGAAGAATCATATAATTGTATGGGAAAATTAATAAATGAGTGGCAATTTTATGAAAAATAAATAGAATGGTGAAAGATAAATTAAACGATGAACTGAGTTTTTCGGATTCAAAAATCCACTCATTCTAGACCAAAAGTCATTCATATAAACCGTCTAACTCCTTTCAATGAATAACTACTCTCCATAAGTATTTGCATTATCTTTATTATCCTGATTTTGGTTCATGGCCACAACTAATCTCAGAAGATTTATTTATTTCAATTATTATCCTCGAAAAGATCCCAATTATTAACCTCGAGAAGATTTATTTATTTCAATCCTCGAGAAGATTCACTTATTTAAATTATTATCCTCGAGAAGATCAGAAATGATATTGTATTACCATGAAATACTTGTCAAGAATTAATACCTATTGCAAATACTTAGATAGATTATTCGAATAAATTTGAAAATCCAAATACTGCCGTTCCCAACCTTTCTCTTCCAGATTGAATCCTTAATTCCCCACACTACTGGATCTTCAACATCATCTAGATTTGTTTGAACTACGTTGGAATGAAGAAAAATGTCCTATCAAGATCAAATAAATTATTTAGAGTCGAACCTTCTCTCTTTTTTGTACTTTCCATCTGGGTTTTGGAAAGAGAGTTGGATTAAGGACCCCAGATAATTGAAATATTATTTCAGTTATGAATTAACTGAAATTTCATTACAATTGTCCTTAATAGGCAGCGACAACTTTTCAAAGGAGGGAGTAGTGTTACGTATTTGCTCTCTTTCCCTCCTAACCAACTTCATGTACGATCGTCTTATCGATCTTCCTTACTTTTTGTTTTGAGCTTCTTAAATGAAGATGTCATATTTTTTCATGTTCTATGAATATTATTTATTTCGCCCTTTTTAATAAAGATTGAACTTATTAAAAAGACGGGTATTTTACATTAAATTAATTATCTAATATTTTTTTCTATCGGAAAACAAATCCAAAAGAATAGAAAATTCCAGAAAAACTCTCAAACTTCCTTAAATACTAGGTGGAATATATAAAAACTCTATGAAAATCCTGAGTGAGTATATTTGAAAACAAT
The DNA here is from genome assembly GCA_035578325.1 of Coelinius sp. EB29. NCBI lineage: Eukaryota > Metazoa > Arthropoda > Insecta > Hymenoptera > Braconidae > Coelinius > Coelinius sp. EB29. Next base: position 2,902,940 of record JAOZGT010000013.1, on the reverse strand, counting down.
AACATGTCCAGAAAAATTGACTAAAGATTTGTGACGATAAAAAAAAGAATGTAAGTGTCACGTCAACAAGGAGTGTGAGTATCAGAGGAAGAAATGGACGGAGAAATTATTGATCGAGCACAAGTTATCGACACAGATCATGATTTTGAAGAAGAAGTTTGGTTTTGGTATAGATCGCCAGAAAGAGTCAATAGACTCATTTGTGAAAGGCGGGTAATCGACAGAGAAAATCATACTATCAATCATACTCAACCTATCTCAAATACATCCAGTAATTCGTCGAACGATCACGAAAATCCTTCACCAACGAGTGAAACGAAGAAGAAAAGAGTGAACAGGTAAAATTTACAATACATGAAGATATTTAGTGAGAAAAAATTATTCAGTCAATAACAAAAAAAATATCTTGGTAGTCAAGGATAACATATTGGATAATAATCGTTTCAATTTTTCGATTTTCAGGAGAAAAGGAAAGCGAGGGATTCGAAGACGTCGATCAATGAGAATAATCATGAGGACGAAATACTATTGATTTTTATCTACCTTTGAACGGCCAGGATATTCAAAATTTCAGTATAATGACAATAAAAAATGGAACAAATTGCCGGAAAACAATAATCATGCTAAGAAAAACTCAAAAATTATATTCGAAAAATTTACAGAATTGTGAGAAACCAATTGTAACATTTGAAAAAATATACAAAATTACTATATCAAAGCATAATTACAGCATAATATTTCTCATCATTGAAGAGTATTTACAACCAAATTTTCAACAAATAGAAAGGAATTAGAGAAAAAATGAAATACCAAACTCGAAAATAGAAAAATGAACTTCAAAAAAACATTAAAGAGAAATAAAAATAGATATTCATTTTTCAGAATTTGCATGGGGAATTTAAGCAACAGAGACTATGAAAAATGAGAAAAAAAAAAGAAAATCCTGTCTATATTGGTCTTGAAATGCTGAAAAAGGAACAAGTCGATTGTTTTTCATGAGAAGAAAAAGAAGAAATATCAAAGAAATTTTTTTGTTTCAAAATTTTACATTTCATACTATAAATTTATTGACATTTTGACTATTCGAGATCAGAGAAATCTCAAGAAAGACAAAAATTACAAAAAAAAGGAGAAACGAATTACTTTTTATCGTTAAAAAATTTAATTATTGAGATTTGAAGTTTATTTATTAATAATAAATCTTGAAATTTCCAGGAATTCTTCTAGGTGAACTTCTTAAGAATTTTATTAGTTTTTTTTAATATTCGGTAAATTTAGAGGAGGAATAAAGAATGATTATTTGAATTATCCCATTTGAATTATGTGAAAAACAATCCGATGAGTCATCACCATGAGATTTTCAATTCTGAAACAGAAAAAAAAATTCAGAAAAATTGGAAATGAAAAAATGAAGAGAAAGAGGCAGAATACTTTTTTAGAAAATTTCTTATTGAATACTTCACTCCTCTTCATTTTTTTCTGCTCATTGACATTGCCATCAATCACTTCTTTGGTTGTTAGGGGCCTACATTGGAGAAGATCTTTCAGACTAGCGATTGTCTCATCAACCAAAGTGATACAATCTGGAGACTGCACGCAAAAGAAAAACGAGTTTCCTAGAAAAGGAGAAGTAAATGATAATTGTTGAACAAATGAAATAAAATATCACAGGATAACGCATGAGAATTATGAAATAAATCACCATTTCTGATGATGGACCCGACACATTGCACATGCTGCCCTTTTGTAAATTTGCAAGTAAAATCAGAAGGATACATAGAAATCTTGACGTCCAAAAAGTATTTGTCAGCAGCAATGGAACCAAAACAAGTGCTACTACTGTCAGACTGTTTTTCAATCACAGCCCAAGGAGTTTTTAAGAAGCCTTTAACGACTGGAAGAAAAAAGGAGAACAGAAAATTTAGGGGAGACCATGAACTTTTTAGTCGGTGAAAAAATTCTCTTATTTTCTCATAGAATCACTCATTATCGATATAATGGTGTAATTAAAAAACCATGAGTTGACCTTCTGATTAGTTATCAGATTGGAGAAATATCTCAATAATGACTGACTCTATAAGAAAATTTTTTTAGGCCATAAAATTGTCTGAAAAAATATGTTTTCATATTTATTCATAGATCCACTCGTTAATCGGATGCATCAACGATTAACAAAACGTGATAATCATCGAATGAACCAATCCCATACAGGGAAAATTGTAAATAACATTTTTTCTCATCCTTTGTTTAAAATGAAAAAAAAAAGAAAAATTGATCAAATTGATTCTGAACAATTCGAAGAAACCGAAATGAGCTTACCAATGATATTCTTATACTTTGCAACATCAATGAGAGGGACAATCTCTGGAAGATTATTAGTTTGAGTAGCAGATGCTTGAAACTTTCCTAAATCAGCAATCGAAGTATTTGATTGAATAACCAATTCATAAGGAACTGTCCCCGAATTAAATTGATCTTTGACTTCTTTGGGGAGAGCCCCATCAATATGAATGACCTGAATCAGAATAAAGAAAATGTAAATGGATGAATGAATGAGAAATATATCATAAAAATGATGATTTACTGGAAAAAAATATATATGAATCAAATAACTTGACGAAAAGATGTTCACTATCATTAAAAATAGCAAAAATGAAATGCTCAATTGATTAACTTATTGAAAGAAATTCATTAATTAACAGATGGATTAAAGAAGAAAATGACAATGGAGAAATTGAATCGAATAAAATCCTCTTATGTCAAAAGTTCAATGTACTCAATAGAAAACTGAAGAAAAAAAAAACGAAAAAATTCACTTACATGTTGCACCAGCAGCATGTCCAGGTACTTATCGATTGTGTCACCCCACATAATACATTGAACTATTTCACCATCGTTGTTATGAACATAGAATGTACACACGTCATTAACAGAGCCATTTCTACACTTCACCCTTTCTGATGCTTTTATGAGATGAACAATCCCAACGATTTCACTAGGAAAGATGAAAATGTATGAAAAATAAATGGAAAAAAATTCATAGATAAAAAAAAAATTAAAGAAAACAAGCAAAAAATAAAAAATAATTATAATACTTACACCAATTTCGTTGTATAAGGAGAAATACTCTTCAAATACTCAGAAGACGTCAATATATCGGCGTCAGTGAAAAAGTTAGAATCAGGCGTAGAAATGTCTGATTCAGAAGAAGCCCCAGATCTAGAAGTACCAGGAGTTGGTGAAACTTTTTCATTATTATCAGACATGATTTCAAATATCAAGAATCAAGAGAATCAACCAAATTCCAAGAAAATTATTCAAGGGGATTGAATCGCTTTGCGTTTTATTTTGAAAATGACAGATGAAAATCGATATATCAGAATTGACTTTCATTTAGATTCAATTTTATCACACAAGATTCGATTTTAATCATTTTATTCTATTTTAGTGTAAGCCCATTTAAATCTATAAAAGTAGTAAATGTTCGTGTTGGATTAATCAAAATTCTTTTAGATCAAATGAGTGGATTTTTAGGAAAAAATCTCAAGAGACCATTTTTGTTGATCAGAAGATATTCTACGAAAAAGGTATCTCGACATTTATTCTTAAAATGACTAATTACTGAATTAAATGGAAAATTATTTTGTCATTAATTTTGCATTTTGTAGGACAAAAAAGATCTTTTGACATTTTTTCAGCTAATTTCGGGATTTCGAAAGGAACTATTTTCAGCGCAAAATGTCAAGAGAACTTTTTGGTAGGATCAGTCGTGAAATGGTAAAGGCACGATTTCTAATTTATATCTTTGTTTTTAATACAATTATCTCATATATGAGTGATCCCAGCGCAAAAAGTTAAAAGACCTGTGTTCTAGCTCACAAAATTTCCAACAAAAAATGCTATTTGACTTTTAAAATTACTCATTCTCAAGATAATTCATAAATTAATATTTGTAATCAAAATTATTCTTCGAATAACTGTTAGTTACCTGAATTACTCCTCAATATTACAAGCAAGTAAACGCTTGCTTGTACTCAGAAAAAATTTGCCTGACATTCGTCATATGTATTTTGGTATCGTGCAACGAAAATCGTTTAATATTTGACCGATAAAATAAAAGCATGAATTCAGTATAAAAACAATTATATCACCACCAATTGCATCACTTACCTTATTTAAAAATATATATATCACTGCTGAATTGACACCACCATTTTATTTAACATCAGAAGCAGTAATTACCAATATTTTTTGTGAAACTATTGCATAAAATATTCACAGGAGAGAAAAAATCGACCTATTACACAAATAGAAAAAGAAGAATTGGAATTTATACCAATAACATGCAACCTAGCTAGCGCGCCCGTAGGACGCGACCGCTTAGTTTAGAAAAAAACTCGCTCCAGTGTCAACATGTCTGCGTTTCAGTACTTTCATTTATCATCATCGTCTGAAATATATTTTAGACATAGTTGAATATTTCTATCGGGTATATGTATACCCACTCTATATTCAGATATATATTCTTTTCACGCGGGTACAGAGATAGTTGAATATATAGATGAAGAAAAATATTTTTTATCCGATATTGATGACTGAATAGTCTTAAACTGAACTTATAGAAAACCAAGTTCATTCTGGAAAAAAATTTCTGTAACGTTTTCACAGGTTACAGAACTATGTTTAGCTCGGAATTTCATTCAATATAACAGGAAATTTATTCATTTCTCATGAGAATCGCTGAGCAACCACTTATAAGTACCCAAAGAATTATCAGTTATTATACCCCAAGATCTTTGAAATTATCGAATAATTTCACCATTGTTCTATTGTGTGACAATGACAGGGATGAGTTGTGCTGATCAAACTCAAAAGCGCACAGCGCAAGGGATTTTTCCGAGGATTTTTCGGCAAAACTTATCCCAATCGTTACTGCACAGAGAAACATGAGGGAAATTATTTCTCAAAAACCGCTCGTGCTTAAAAATTCATCGGGGATTTCTCTCAAATTTTTGAACACAAAACAAATCCATTGAAAACATTTGAATAGACGAAAATTAACTTACACTGAATTATCCCCTGGTTGCAGATTTTCCTATTCTTTGGTGCTAGTCATCACCACGTTATCGATGTTCATTTTAATTTTGGATTGAAAAATCTTTTTCACACCGCACGTCTTTACCCTTGAATGGTCTTCGCCGGAAAGATAGATAGCTAGGTTAAGGGGAAGGATGTGACGCGATCGAGTCGCGCGCAGGCGCTGGGTAGCCCGCTAACAATAGTTCGTTTTTTTTTGTTTTTTTTTCGCATTAGGTGAATCAATCAAGTAAATGAGAATGATTTCCTTCTTTCTTCATTTTTTACTTTCTACTTCTTTTTTTTATTCTAACCGATTAATTATCAATTTATATTATTTTAAATAAATTAAATGTATTTCACGAAATCCTCATTGGTTCTCTCATGAAAACGATTTTTTCCCTCATGAAAACTAAGCATTCATGAATTGTTCATGAAAATGAAGCATTATTTCCCCAAAACCATGAGATTCAACATGGCGATGAACATGAAATGACGAACTGTACGTTCGCCATGACAGTTTTCATCCATGCTTTTTTTTTAGGTGGGATCATTTATTTCTTTCGCTATAGGCACATTTAAAAAGAATTGAAATTGAGATTCGCAAATTCTTAAATTGAGCTTTTCAATGTTGTGACGTTATGAGTTTAACCCGGAGGTAAAACTCAAGGTGAAAGGATAGTTCTCTTGGTTGGTGAATTGTCTTGGGAACTCTAAAGCTCCCTTTCTAGCTATTGTAATTATCCTTTATTCACTCCGCCTCGGCTAACTTTGGCGGTGAGCTCACGGGGGATTCGCTCACTCGGCGGATGTCGGATGGAAGGATATGAAGGGTTGAGGTATTATTGAACACTCGCGTATTAATCGGTAAAAGTATGGTATATTCGCGATAGTTGTTAAAATACACGACAATGTTCGTAAATGGGTCGGTATACGCGTAATTAAGATGTTAGCTCGACTTGGAACTCTCGACTCGGCTTCGCCTCGGCCTACAAACTCACAATCGCCAGAAAAGTTCTTCACGGCCTCAGTGACGAAATCTACTATTTGACTGAAGGCCTGAGCCTGGAGATGTTCGCGACTCCACTCCCTATCGTACTCTGGTCTCTGGTGAGTTCAGGAGACCCACCAAAGCTCACCAAAGTTCCAAGTTGCTGAGCTGAGCAGTCTCACGGTTTTTTCCACTAGTACTCTTTTATGCCATCATTGACACAAACTAAGACAAACAGTTCAGGGCACCTGAACTGGACTTGCAAAAATCGTGGGACTGCTTACCACGATGTTCAAATGACACCGTGGGATTGCTGACCAAAGTCTGGATGACAGGAAAGAGAAATCACATTTCTCATATTTCTCATTCAGCTATTGTTTAACTTTTCCATTAATTAATAACTAAATCGACGTATTGGTCGATCCCAATACGTCATAATGTCTTGAAATGAGAATTTTTTAACTTCCCGGTCACCACAACACTCCCCGAAAATTTTCAAGATCATGGATGTGTGTGCGTGTGCGCGTGCGTGTGCGCGTGCGTGTGTGTGTGTGTGTGTGTGTGTGTGTGTGTGTGTGTGTGTGTGTGTGTGTGTGTGTGTGTGTGTGTGTGTGTGTGTGTGTGTGTGTGTGTGTGTGTGTGTGTGTGTGTGTGTGTGTGTGTGTGTGTGTGTGTGTGTGTGTGTGTGTGTGTGTGTGAAGGTGTCTGTCTGTGGCCGAAAATTTTGTCGAACGATATCTCGCAAACGGATGATGCGATCGAGGTCAGTAATGGTGCAATCGAAACGTCTCCATTCAACTTAGAGCGGAAAGGATTTTGGAGAAAATTGTTCCAGCTGTTCTCCAGTTTTCCCAGGAAAACATAAGATGAAAAATTGCATTTTCTGTTTTTGGTTTTTTTTTTTCAAATTTTCAAATGTTTTTTTTTCTATTTTTTTTTTACTTTCGCTGACCTCCGCGCAGGAGCCGAATCAATTAAAGTGGTTGAAGAGAGGCGAATGCTAAAAAACATTCTGAAAATGAAATTATTTTGCTAATATTTTTTTTTTCTGAAAAAATATTTTTCATGTTCCATTCGAAAAACCAAAAACGATGAATCAACAAATGACATTTAACATTTATTATTCAACTAGTGGTGCGTTATTGGTCACTCGCAAGCTCGCTCCCATGAGTGAATGCGTTGCAATATTAGTGTTACTCGTTTAGCGGGTTGCAACAATAACTTCCCGGTTTCTCCCTCATTATTGTAAGTGGAGAGAAGCTAAGAAGAATTTGAAAAGAGGAATCTCTGTTTCTGGAAGTGAATGAAATACAAATCGTCATCATTGAAAATTCAAAGTCAACAAATCAATTAGAAATTCAATGATAATTCAGTTTTCCATCAAATTTTTCGTCCTGATGTAGATTTTTTCTTTTATTCTCATATTTGTCAATTTCATGAGTTTGTGAGGAAAATTTTATAACTTCAAGTGTTAACCATTTTCTTGAATTTTTTTATGATTTGGATAGGATTTGCTTGTGATCATGGTCAAGGACCTGTAGATAATTATGAGAATGTGAAACCGTAGGACAAAAAGACGCATCCAATTGCATGAAGAAAATTTCAGATCGCATCATTTATTAAGTAAGAAGAGTAGAAAAATTTGTAAAAAATCCGTATTTTTGACGTTTTTTCGCATATTTTTTGTAAATGACTACAGAACTGCACAGCGATCGTCCCCAAAAACTAATCAATTCTAAGTTACATTGAGATGCATTGATTGAAGCAAAAAAAAATTGACATTGCACCGTTCGTTCAAGAGAAATCGTATCCCAAAAATTTTAGCGTCATATATATGGGTGATTCAACGGAAATGGCGTTAGTTATGTCAGTACCGTGGCGACTGCGATGCGCTTCTTTAGCTCCAATCGAACAATCTTCGATGCATTGATTGTAGCCAGTGAGAACATATTAGTGCGCCTTTCTTGAGTGCCAATTTTGAAGTAACTGTGTCATTGAGTATGGCTTTTAAAGCACATTTCAGAAATGATACGGTACTGACATTGACAGTACTTATTCAGAATGTTCTTCAGAAAGATGACAGAAAATCATTAAAATTCATGAAACTAATGGGAAATATGTGAAGACCGAATGTTTCATATGTTTTACGCCTTGTACAATTAGTGATATAGAGAAGCAAATGGCGAAAAGAAGGATTTTATCAATCCACGGTACTAACATAAATAGGATTTTCTCCCGCGGCACCGACTGTTAAAGCACTTGTCTAGAAAGATCCTTTCTCTCCAAGAATGCTTAGCAAAATACCTATTCATGCAGTATTGATTTGCTCCCTTAGCTGCACGTATTGCCTTCTAATTATGGTGAGAAGAGTAATAATGTCATAAACGCTATTTTCGTAGAATCACCCACATACAACCTCACAAAAATTGGGGATATGTAGAGTCAAACAATACAATCTCAATACTGCAAAAATGAATAAAATCTCGTAATAAACATATAAATGGTGACCATGAGAATTTTCCGTTATTCAGCCAATAATATCATGAAGGACCGCTGCCATCATGACGTGAAGTTAAATACTGTCGTGAAGGGTTTCCAGGTTTATATTGAACTAATTATGATAATTTTGGTAATTTATTATGGTAATATGGTATTATGTTAAGATTTTGGCGAAAGCCACTGCGATGATTAAGGCAACATGGGATGCGACGATTGCGGTGATAAAGCCACAGCGGTAGTTGAATTGATATTGGATCGATGTGAATGAAACACTTGAATGCATCAATTGTGGCATGATATGGCGGCAGTCTTCCCTGATATTGATGGGCTCAAGAACAAAGCATTCTCATGGTCCCCATTTGAATGTTTATTATCTGATGCTATTAATTTTTGTGTCATTGGAATTGTATTGTTTGACTCTACATACCCCCAATGTTTGTGAGGTGTCTGCCGTCAACACCTTGAATATGTGCGAATGTGTGTGACGCTAAAATTTTTGAGACACGATTTCTCTTGAACGAACGGTGTAATGTCAATTTATATCACTAGGCTCGATAAACCGCGATTCTAACCTCACTTTGTTCGGTTAGATCGCGGTTTTCGAGCCTTGTAACATAAAATTGTATATGTTTAACGGCCAATAAAGTATTTATTGACGAATGTGATTATAATTCTCGCCTTCGGCTCGGATTATAAAGCCACATTCGTCAATTAATACTTTATCGGCCTCACAGCATAATGTACTATTTTTTTTCTTCAATCGACGCATCTCAATGCAACTTAGAATTGGTTAGTTTTTGAGGACGATCGCCTCAGCAGTTCTGTAGTTATCCACAAAAAATATGCGAAAAAACGTCAAAAATACGGCTTTTTTACAAATTCCTCTATTCTTCTTAATAAATGATGCGATCTGAAATTTTCTCCATGCAATTGATGCGCCTTTTTGTCCTACGGTTTCACATTCTCATAATTATCTACAGGTCGTTGACCAAGATCACAAGCAAATCCTGTCCAAATCGTAGAAAAATTCAAGAAAATGGTTAACATTTGAAGTTATAAAATTTTCTTCACGAACTCATGAAATGAGATTGACAAATATGAGAATAAAAGAAAAAAATCTACATCAGGATGAAAAATTTGATGGAAAACTGAATTATCATCGAATTTCTAGTTGATTTGTTGACTGTGAATTTTCAATGATGACGATATGTATTCCATTCACTTCCAGAAACAGAGATTCCTCTTTTCAAAGTTTTCTTAGCTTCTCTCCACTTGCAATAATGATGGAGAAACCGGGAAGTTATTGTTGCGACCCGCTAAACGGGTCACACTAATATTGCCACGCATTCATCCATGGGAGCGAGCTTGCGAGCAACCAACAACGCACCACTAGTTAAAGCTCAATTTAAGTTTTTCGTAAATCTCAAGTTGAGATTGAGAATTTTTTATTGAGTTGAGAATTTTTTTTTTGTTTTCCTTTCATAATTAACCGATTTTTCATTCACATATCTTGCTAGAACTTGACTCACGAAATTTCTTCTAATGTGAATGTGATTGTTGATAATACACCTCTGGTAGAGCATTTTCACCATATTATGGTATTACTTCGATTACTTGCTTTGAATTCCTTTGCTGTCAAGGACTCATGGCACAGGATATAGCCGTTGTGAAGCATCGCAGGATAATAAGCGTTTATGAGCGAATGAGAAAATTTTCTCACTGAATTATTCATTAATCAAACAATGAAAAAATTCCGGATTAGTTAATAACTACGTAATCATATGATTAGTAGTTGAAATTAACGATTAAAACAGTCACAGAATTATTTCGACTTTCATTGACGAATAATGAGAGTTATGGTCAACCAAAATATTTGAATTAATAATTCATTAAATAATCAATAATGCCAAAATAAAAAGAACAATTTTTCGGCTAATCAAAAATTTCAGAATATTGATTAATGATTTTTCAATCAATCAAACTCGACTCACGATCAATGACACAATCAGACACGTGTCACGAGGCACGAGGCCCAAGCCCGGGGATCCTTCGAACCGTAAAGTTTTCTATCCACGAGACACGAGTCACGAGACACGAGACACGAGATACGAGTCACGAGTCACGAGACACGAGGCACGAGGCCCAAGCCCGGGGATCCTTCGAACCGTAAAGTTTTCTATCCACGAGTCACGAATCACGAGTCACGAGTCACGAAGCACGAGTCACGAGGCACGAGTCACGAGACACGAGTCACGAGGCACGACGCTCAAGCCCGGGAACCCTTCGAACGGTAAAGTTTTCTATCCACGAGACACGAGTCACGAGACTCGAGTCACGAGTCACGAGACACGAGTCACGAGACACGAGTCACGAGGCACAAAACCCAAGCCCGGGATCCTTCGAACCGTAAAGTTTTCTATCCACGAGACACGAGTCACAAGACACGAGTCACGAGTCACGAAACACGAGTCACGAGACACGAGTTACGAGTCACGGGGCACGAGGCCCAAGCCCGAAAATCCATCGAACCGTAAAGTTTTCTATCCACGAGGCACGAGTCACGAGACACGAGTCACGAGACACGAGTCATGAGTCACGAGACATGAGTCACGAGGCCCGAGACACGAGACACGAGGCCCAAGTCGTGGAATCCTTCAAACCGTAAACTTTTCTCTCCACGAGACACGAGTCACGAGTCACGAGACACGAGTCACGAGGCACGACGCCCAAGCCCGGGGATCCTTCGAACCGTAAAGTTTTCTATCCACCAGACACGAGTCACGAGTCACGAAACACGAGTCACGAGACACGAGTCACGAGTCACGGGGCACGAGGCCCAAGCCCGAAAATCCATCGAACCGTAAAGTTTTCTATCCACGAGATACGAGTCACGAGACACGAGTCACGAGACACGAGTCACGACACACGAGTCATGAGTCACGAGACACGAGTCACGAGGCACGAGACACGAGACACGAGGCCCAAGTCCTGGGATCCTTCGAACCGTAAACTTTTCTCTCCACGAGACACGAGTCACGAGTCACGAGTCACAAGTCACGAGGCGCGAGTCGCGAGTCACGAGACACGAGTCACGTGGCACGACGCCCAAGCCCGGGGACCCTTCGAACGGTAAAGTTTTCTATCCACGAGACACGAGTCACGAGACACGAGTCACGAGACACGAGTCACGAGACGCGAGTCACGAGGCACGAGGCCCAAGCCCGGGGATCCTTCGAACCGTAAAGTTTTCTATCCACGAGACACGAGTCACGAGTCACCAGAAACGAGTCACGAGGCACGAGGCCTAAGCCCTGGGATCTTTCGAACCGTAAAGTTTTCTATCCATGAGTCACGAGGCACGAGTCAGGAGTCACGAGACACGAGTCACGAGGCACGAGGCCCAAACCCGGGGATCCTTCGAACGGTAAAGTTTTCTATCCACGAGACACGAGTCACGAGACACGAGTCACGAGACACGAGACACGACGCCCAAGCCCGGGGAACCTTCGAACGGTAAAGTTTTCTATCCACGAGACACGAGTCACGAGACACAAGTCACGAGACACGAGTCACGAGACACGAGACACGAGTCACGAGACACGAGACGCGAGTCACGAGACACGAGTCACGAGACACGAGGCACGAGACACGAGTCACGAGACACGAGTCACGAGTCACGGCGTGGGTGCGAATAACCACAACGTTTAATAAACATACGACTATAATGCAGCATTAAATGGTGTTTCGGTTTCAAACAATCAGGAAAAAGAGTGAAAAGTGACCTGAGATACTCTTTAATTAACATTTTCAATCGATCTGAAATACATTTGCGTACAACTTTTGAAGTTACGATATCACAAATTTCTTTAATTTTTATTATCAATTCCCAACGTTCGTCATCAACAGGAACTAAATCGCCAATCAAGAGGTGAATGTTTCGAATAAGACAAAGCATTTCAGCTGCTGACATTATAATCATTTTTCCCTTCAGTTGACTTTGTATTATTGGACGTGGAGAGTTCTGTTTTTCGTTAGCTCCATAAAAAAAACCTCTTATCCTCTGATTCAACCGGTCGAGGGTGAAAAATTTTTTCGTTGAAATGAAATAGAAAAGTATCTGCCTCAAATCATATCGCAGAGTCCCCTCAAGAATATCATGGACTGGGTCCACAACAGAGTCCTCAATGTTGTCAAAACTCTCGAGACGATTAAAAATACACGCTCTCTTGACACCAGTGATTTTTGCTTCTCTCTGATTCACATGATTTTCATGACTCTCTGGAGTTCTCAATGGGCATAAATTTTTATCAAATGTTAAATTCATGTTCTTCTGCTTGCTCAAACAAAATCTACACCTATACTTCGCAATAAAGCTGTCCACGAATCCTGTAACCTCGTGGACTCCGAGGTTGTCGCCTATGATTGCGGCTAATGAAAAAAAAACCCGTACTGATTTTCCCTGATACGATATTTCAATTCCTTCTTTTTCTAGAAATTCAAATTCATCAACTGCTTTCTCCAAAATCCCATCGAAGGATAAATACGATTTGTCCTGTGTATGAAATAACATAAATAATATAATATTCTCCAGCTTTGAAACAATAGAGGGAGGAAGACAAGGAATATTGACGTAAATAGCTCCAATGTTCGAAACTGCGGCTTGATTCCCTATCGGGTTATTAGGTTCATAGCCATCATAATACATTATCAATGGTAAAACTATTTTTCCTGGAAAAAGATCGACTTTTTTCTTCCATCGTTCTCCTTCGATGAGGTTTTCCAGTATGTCAGGGTTTTGATTGAGAGTATTGACATAATTCTTTATATGATCCATCATGTCAGGAAGTTCCAAAATTTTTTTCAAAGTCAATCTTAATGGGATGAATTCTATTGAGACTGGGACCGCAGCCAGTTCTTGTTCTGTATTTTTTGATTTAAAATCTTCCCTCTCACCGACAATAATAGACTGAGGTGGGATATAAGTCCCTTTGTTTTCAAAATATTTGAACCGTTGCCACTCTGTATTCAACTCTCAAAAGGGATCACTTAGTGCATTGAACATTACTTCAAATTTCTCAATATTTTCTGGAGTTTCACCCAAAATTCTTAATTTTTCTAATAATTCACTTGACATTGAACTAATATTTTTCTTGATTAAATTAGAACAATCATCAAGAATTGTTTGCACTCTAGTTCGTGGGAGATCATCATAATTGTACAGTTGTGAGATAAACGAACTCGAGTGTTGTTTTATCTGATCACGAAGTCTTACGCAGCTACAGTTTATATTACACGAAAAGTAGTGCTGCATTTTCAAATATGACATAAAAATGACGAACGATTATTCGATTGGTTTATATATAAGAGTAAAATTAGATGAGGTTAAATGTAATGATCCTCCAAGATGAAAATGAAAAAATTATCTTCTGAGGCAAGTTTTCTGTTAATTACTCATCCCCAGTAATTGAGTAATTTGCCTGCCTTCAACATAACGACAACGCATGAAAAAAATTTTAATCTGTAGGGTTCATCTTGGTCAAGGGAATCAGTATGACGGGAATGAGGATTTACTGCACGGTGATACCGGTTTTCTTGTATAATGAAGAAAACAACTTGTTGAGTTGTATACCAATTTTATCGGTGGAAACTTTTATCCCATAGATTGCCCTTTGGAAGAAAAGCCAGATGATCACACAATCTCGAGGATACTCCAGGTTTGCTGCCCAAAATATTTTGAATGCTAGATCCAACCCTTTCAATGGAGTCTCGACTTGATATTTGATATCGTCAACAATCACATACACACTTGATACGTGTGTGCATGTACCAACGAGAAGGATGTAGGGCTGAACGGTCTGCTTCCTTGCTTGAGCAATGTCTTGTCGTTCTTCAATTTTTGCATCAATGTCAGCAGCAACCTGGAATGAAAAAATGAGAATTAACACTCATTATCATGACGAATACATTCCTTCAGTATTGAAAGAATCGATTCTCATGAATTGACTTGACTTTCTTTACGGGTAAAACTGATTTTACTGAAAATATCGTGTGACTGATTCCTTTCAAGTTATCTATGAATATTCTATCATCTCATACCTCCACGAAAACAATAAAATGTTCCCAAAATAAAGACTCGCTCTTGTCTACACTGACAGTTTCAGTCTCTTGTCCTGCATTTGACTCTGAATTTCCCTTGTTTGACGATTCTCTCTTCCTCTTCCTAGTTGCAGGTTTCGATACTGCTCTTGAGTTAGTCAACTGTGATGGTTTCAAGAGGCAGCAGAATAATCTCAATACGGCGGCATCTTGATGTCCTGATAAAAACCAAATAAAATAATAAATTCACGAAAAATGACGTTGCATCTAGGACGAATACGTTAATTTATAAGTACAGTGCATCACCTGGGGCAATTTTGGAGAGTTCTGTGAGAATTTTAGCAGCAACAGAGTCCTTTTTCGCAATTTCCTGGTTTTGTGCGTAACTTACAATCCAAATCTTCACTTTATCCCATGTAACGAATAACAAATTTTCCCTTCCTGGATGTTTCTTAACAAAATCTACAGAAATCTAGAAAGCATAGGATATCGACTTATTGAAAATAGTCCCTCGAAATATTACAAACGTTAATCGAAAAATTATAAGAAAATAAACTCACTAAATCCTTCCCTGTAGTCTCCCTCACACATGGGTACTGGAAATATGAATTGTCGCTGTCGCTACTCTTTGAAGAAGCTTTTGTTCTGGAAGAAAAAGATAGTATAGAGAAGAATCTAGATACGAAACAGCATCAGTTGATTTTCATCAGATTTGAGTTCTCGCCGAGTATCTCAACAATTAAGGGTGGGGGGAGACAGTTTTTTTTCTAGAATTTTCATTTTTTCTTTAGAAAAAAAAATGTGAAAAAATTCCGGTACTCACATCACTCCCACAGATATATAGAATTAGTTCAGAATAAAATACTCACCATCTGCATCATAACTTTGCACGATCTCATCTTCATGACAATTCTCAATGTCTTTTTTTTTCAGTACACCAGCTTTTCTTAGAACTTTCTTCACATAATTATATCTCTCCCAAAGTTTCCCGGATGGATTGATCGATGACCCTTCACTAGATACAAATGGGGTGTACCAAACTGGAGCCAGGATTTGAAAAGTTGCTTGAATTAAATCAGCCATAAACTGGAATGTCTCTCTTCTTATCCTAGAAGAGAAGGAAAATCTTAATGATTGAGGCAAGATTAACCGTCAAAATCAAAAATTTCGAATAATTAAGATTATCGATGGGCCGAGAGTTGAAAGTGTGATGCAGCGAGAAATACTTACTCTATTTTCGCAATGGGTTGGTAGGAATCTATTGATGAAACCAGGTTGGATTTGTAATTAATTAATAACAATGATATAAACTTGATTAAATGATTTATTCTTTAATAACTGTTTTCTTTATTCATCTCCATATTCTCTCTACACTTCTCACACATTCACACTCAATATTAGTTATCATAAAGTGCACCATGGCAGCACTGAATACAGACAAAGTACGAATGTAATATTTAAATCATATTTCCAACACGCCTCTTTACATTTGTACTTTTATCACTCTTACAATCTCCAGTAGTCTTATTTTAATTTCAATAGTCCTCTCAGTTTAGCAAATTATTCTTTGCACATCGATTTAGTTAATATATCAGCAATGTTATCATCTGTATTTATCTTAACAATATCAATTTTTCTTTCTTCATAATTATCATAAACATCATGATACTGTACTTCAATGTACTTGGACTTCTTTGACATATTTCCACTCTTTGCAATTGCTACAGCTCCAGAATTATCTTCATACATCTTAATTGGTTGATCAAAAACAATACTGAATACTTCTTCTAGTAATCCTCTTATGAATTTTACTTCAGTTAGAGCTTCTGATAGCGATACATATTCTGCTTCAGTTGAGGATTTAGTAACTGATTTTTGCTTACGAGATTTCCAATAAATTACATTATTAAACAATCTTATAATATACCCTGAAGTTGATTTTCTATCAACAATATCACCTGCCCAATCTGAATCTACTAAACAATCCAATATTTCAGTTCCTTTTGATCTAGTATACGTCAGTTTCAAATTTTTTGTTAGATACAAATATTTTAAAATTCTCATAGCATATTTAAAATGTGTTTCATCATAACAACTTTGGAATCTACTCAAATAATTTACGCTGAATGCAATATCTGGTCTTGTTCCTGTACTTATGTATAAAAGTTCACCAATTATATTTCGATACTTTACTTGTTCATTAATACTTTCAGCAGGTTCTAATCTCAAATTTGTTTCCATAGGTATCTCATAAAGTTTAGCATTTTCCAAATTATATTTTTCAGCTAATGATTCTATATACTTCTCCTGACTTAAAGTCATAACATTATTCTCTAGATCATGATCAATTTCAATACCGATATAATTACTTACTTGGCCCATATCTTTCATTCTGAACCGTTTTGACAGTTTTGATTTTACTTTTTGTACCTGTGAAATATCTCTCCCACATATCAATACATCATCCACAAATATTAGAATATATATAGGATCTCTATCATCATTGTTTACATATAAACAGTAATCATATTTACTTCTTTTGAATTTTGATTCTTCCATGAATTTATGAAAACATTCATACCAAGATCTAGGGCTTTCTCTTAAACCATATAATGATTTACATAACTTGTATACTACGATTCCTCAGTTTGAGACGATGCCCGAATTTCGTATTTCCTAAATCTGAATTTGATAGTTCGTTGAAAAAGCAAGAGAAGAGAATTTTTTCCGATTTTTTGAAACGTCCTGTGAGGTGTCGCAGAATGTCGTAAGTTTCTTATGGCAATATGCACGTGAAAGAGGTAATAGAGTTTATAAAAATCATTATTTCGAAAAATTATTTCCAAAACTCTTCCCAGAGAAACAAAGAATGGAAATAATATTTTTCTGAATTTTTAAATCCATTAATAATTGAATAAAAAAGTACGAATTATGTTGAATATCGAGGTTTTCGAAGAGGCCTTAAGACGGTTCAAAGTTGACCAATTCCTTTAGAATTTCCGTATATGATTCTTCAACTATCGGTTTATCCTCTTGCAAAAGATGAAGGATTTTACTTCATTCTAGATCAATGAAAAATGCAAAAGAAAATTTTCCAATTTCGAGGCAGCGTCAGGTGCTTGGATAATTCGGTGCGCTTATGAGGCCCATATACTGAAATTGAGAAGGGTTGCCGACTGGCCGGACCTTTTCTCGAACGGGTCTAGTATTTTATTGCCCCCCGTAAATCACAGTATACCTTTTGATTTTTAATATAATTTTTTTGCCATTTTTCGTAATTTCAACAATAAGTTAACATATTCAGATTCCTCATTTTATAGCGATTCCAACCAAACTTGATTGATTGAAATAGCTCAATTAGAACCAAAGTTGATCTATCGGGATTTTCGGAGAATATTAACGAGAATGAATAATACAATTTATACCATGTAAATCAGAATTTAATAAAGTTTTCATAAAATTTTGAAATCGATTAACTAATAATAGAGTTAATAGAGGTAGTCATATGAGTCCACATATGTAATAGTGGTAAATTACAGCTTATTAACCTTACAAAAAGACGAAAATATTGAGTTTATGCTTTTCTTTTTTTTCTATCTAGGCCTAAATTTCAGGGTCAAATCTTACAGATACATATCGTCAGTCTAAAATGAAAAAGGCGTAAGTGCCATTATTTTTTGGTTTTTTTTTTTAACTAAAGGGACGTATGTTTTTTTTTCTTTGAAATTGGAGTTTTCTACCTCCGTAGGAAATTTTTTCGTCAACTTCGTTTTAAAATGCCAAATGGGCGTAAGTCCAATTAATAAACACTACAAGGGCGTATGTCCAGTACATACGCCCCTTTAATTTTATCCTTGCTGGTAATATTCTAATTAATGTGGAGAAAAATTAATAATAAAGGGGCGTAACTCGAGCACTTACGCCCCTTTCATGTTAATTTAAAAAAATACATCATCTGAAGTCCCAATATATAACACTAAAGGGGCGTAAGTGCGTTTTATTGATTAAAATGAAAGAGGCGTAAGTGTGGAGATACGTCCCTGTTCCATTAAAAACTGGTAATTACGCCTGTTAATCAGAGATATTTTTTTGAAAGGTTTTTGTTCTGAAATTGGATAAAAAACATAAAAATCATCATTTTGGGAGATACGCCCCTTTCACTTTGGAAACGCTGTTTTGTGGCACTTACGCCCCTTTAATTTTAGACCAACGATTATTTATAAAATTCATGCAAAAATAAAAAATTAGAAATTATAATACAAATGGCTTGATGACGAATGAGTGCATCATTTTTAACAGCAATTTTCTATGAACTATTCCCCGCTTGGGGATAATATAATAATAATAGATCGATGGGGAAAATCTAAAAAATATAATAATAGTAAAAGTCAAAGAAAGTTGAGTTTCCACATAAACTTCTCATTATTACATTATTGAATTTTTTTTTGACGAATGTCAGTTGAAATCAGCTAAACCAGATTCGCTGATTCATTATTCAAAAATTTTTCTAATGAGACTGCCATGCTTTCCTTTGTGCATCCCGATGATATTTCTCGCATTTTTTTGACAATTGACATAGCATGTTGTTTACTGGTCTCATTTTTCGTGAGTAAATCATTGTATTCACTCATGAGAGCCACACTCCTTTCAGCTATGTCATTTGTCACATTCAGAGAACTGACAACTTTCAACGCTGCGCTGAAATCGTCTCGCTCGTTCCATGTGGTAGGATCACTATCCAGAAAACTTGAATCTATCTTCAGAATTTTGAAAAATTTCATAGTATTCTGAGTGACAAATGAATCTAGACTCAAATCATTGATCATTTCCTGATCTTTGATTCCTCTTTTTCTTATCTCCCTACCATCATTGAGAGGAGAACGAGATTTGATCGACTGACACATCTTTCTCTTAACATCAGTACTTACGTTGACATCAAAAAAAGCAAAAGCAATCAATTCCTCCGATAAATACCAAAGATGGTTGCTAAATTTATCGAATACTGCGTTTCGAATCTTTGATGAAATACAGCCACCAATACCCTCATCTGTTGATAACTCTCTCAGCAATTTCCAATCATTGTTTGGGGCTGCGACAGCATTCGAACACATGAACCAAGCTCTTTGATATAGGAGAACTATAAAAATGCACACATCTCGTAGGCCAGATGTTTCGTAGGCTGAAAGAGTGAATTGTTTACGAAACAAGAAGATCTTGAGTGAATAAATCGCTTTCAACATCCATCTAGCATGATGCATAGGTCCAAGAGCTCGGAAACGATTACCTCTCGTCAGATTCCCTCTAAGGAACATTACGATTAATTCCAA
The DNA here is from genome assembly GCA_035578325.1 of Coelinius sp. EB29. Lineage (NCBI taxonomy): Eukaryota > Metazoa > Arthropoda > Insecta > Hymenoptera > Braconidae > Coelinius > Coelinius sp. EB29. The sequence goes on along the minus strand of JAOZGT010000013.1, from coordinate 2,882,951 downwards.
AAACTCTCTGTAGTCGTTGCGGATGTTTTGCTTCTGTAGATTGAAAAAAATAAATATTATTCTATGTGATGTTACTAAATCTTAGTGTAATGAAAAAAGAAAAAGATAAGTGAATTAGTTTCATGTGAGTCATTTGTTAGCACTGACCTTTAATTGTCCTTCAGCAAAGGCAAGGGCATCTACTGCATAACGATGCAGCGACTCTTTGACGATATCATCATGCACTCCGGGTGTAAATTTTTCTCTTTCAATGTCTTTCCAGCTTCCTTGAAAGCGTTTGAAAATGGAAACTTCAGGCCCTGACGTACTTCCCATTGATGATTCGAATGCAATTTTCAGGAGAAGTTCAAAAATGTGATGACGGCATGCCAAATAGAGAAGTTCTCTGCCGAGTAATTTTTCGAGCAGAAAACAGGCCCCAGTTTTGCTCCCTGTATTACTCGCCGTGGTATCAAATACCATGGCGCATATATCATCAATGACATCCCATTTTTTCAAGCAATCATAAATTGCTTCTGCCTGCGATTGTCCGCTGCCTTTTTCAAGTCTGGGAATGCCAAGCAATTGATTCCAGTCGTGACCTGACACTAGAACTGGAAGTCGATCAATTTTCTTAAATTTATCTTCAGGCGCTGACATTTGTTTCCCATCCCAGTGAACTGCTATGGGCGAAGACGCTTTCTGTTTGAAATTATCTTTTATTTGATCAGCCATTGACTCGCGTTGTTTTTCTCGGTTGCGACGAAGAGTTTCTGGACTTAAATGGACATCATCTAAAGATATACCGAGTATCATTAGGATCGCTGCTATCACCCGTGCACCCATACGATTGCTCACTTTGGCTCTATCCAAAACCGCAGTGAGATTTGGGGTCAAGATTCTGAGTTTTTTAGGTTTTGCCGGTCGGGATCTAACTTCATAATCGCTGTCCTCGTCTTCATAATCACTGTCTTCGATCTGCTTGACTAGTTCTTCGATATCTTCGTCGTCATCATAAACATAATTGGCGTAATTTGCAGTAATTCCAGTCGGTTCAACTAGAATATCAAATAAAAAGGCAAAAATGAACTAGAGGTTGTTGGAAGCAATTAGAGGATTTGATAATGACTTAAATATAAGCAGATAGGATAGTAATAATCTCATACGCATTTTCTATTCCTTGATAATTGAGACGTTATGAGAACTTCTCACATGGGTTAAATAAGAGAAAAGATTCAAAGCAAAAATCATTTTGCTGGTTTCGCCCAAAGGATACGATTTTGTCTGACATCGCCAGAGAAATGGGTGATGAATAATTTGAATATGAAATAATATCCATCTCAACTGAAGTTGGTATATGTTGGGTATAATATTTTGAAATATTTTTTTCCAAAAAACCACGTCCATAACGTGGTACGAACATCTGCACAGAGTGAAGAACATGGCATCGCACTTTCACGCAGGTGCGAGTGCGACGATGTTATGCGGCTCTGCGCGTGCGAGTGAGACAGTCTTATGCAAGCCGCTACATGTATCTACTCGATCCTCCAAGAATATTATACATCCTCCTGACTAACCGTGATGAACTTACTGAACGGATCATTCTTTGACAAATATGTAAGACAATTGTTTTTTTGTATTTGATGTGATTCTTTATAGGCGGAAATGTGATCATCAGTCGCACTTCATTTTTCCTATGTCTTTTCATTTCAATTTCATCTCATCCATCGCCAATTCGTCTAATTCATCCAATGCATCAAAAATTTCACTATCATAAAACTATACGTAATTGCACAATAACTTTCGTCTAATACATTTGTAAAGAATATTTGTTAACGCGTGAAAAAAGATCATCTTCACAGAAAAAAAGGGAAAATTTATTCATAATAAATAACGAGGCGGGGTTGATCCAAAATCACCGAGGAATTTGAGTGTTTTGGAACGGAAAAACTTGAAATCCTATTGTTAAATTTTCTAAAAAGTGTTTGACCTCGAGAACGAGTAAGGGTAAGGGTTTCGTATATAGACTGGAGAAATTGCACTGTTTTTCCTGTTTAAAACCTATTACAGGGAAATTCAACAATTTCATTATATCATCATACCTTGTTTCACTTCCTCGATTTTTTCCTTCACCTTGTGCGCTGCAGACCACCCATGTTCCTGTGTCGATGATTCTATCCAAACGACCATTCCGTCCCTTCTCTCGATGTAGATCTAATAAAGTTGTGACGATTTTCACCACATTAATTCTTTAAAACTTTATAGATAATTACCTACGCCCTTTGCCTTGAGCGCCAGACTATTTTACTTCATACAGAGAAAATAGACAAAAGAATTACTGTGACTGTGACTAAAAAAAAACCCGAAAATTACCCGTACTCTATTTTACAAGGGGAAGGGAGGACGATACTCCCTCTTCGCCTTCCTGGGTTCAACCAAATGAAACACAATACCGGTTTTATGCTCCAAAGAAAGAAATATATTCAAAACAATACTCAAAATAATAATAACATACAAGAAAATTCAATTTCACGATTCTATATAATCATAAACTCAGAATTAATGAGGACAATTGCCTCCTCAACAATAATTAATGATTGCAATGTACTTTAACCAAAAATAACTCAAAATAATAATAATAGTTCACATTAAACTCAAATTAAATCTTTAGAAAAAGAAAAGAAATAGAAAAGGAGGGGAAAATTCCCCTTACTGGGCTTGAGACTAAAGACAATGACTTTAGAGAAGTCAGGTATTTACGTAACTCACTCAGCCTGCTCTGAAGGTCCAGGGTCTCTCTTGGATTGTCCAGGTGGCTTCCTTCTACTTCAGGATCCCCACCACCCGTGATAATTAAATTGTATGACTTTAATGTCCTTTGATCTTTAAATAAATCTCCCAAAATCTCTATTACGTCTCTCAAAAACTCTAATAATCTTCAACGGAAATATCTATTGCTCGAAAATAATCTATTACTCGAAAATGAGTCCAACCAGATCTGTGTCTCGGGGTGAACTGAGGATTTGTCGCATCGACACTTCTTCCCTCAGTCTCAATCAAAAATCGTACGAATTATGGGCGGGGTTAATCCCCCCTACCTGGACACACTACTCAAACTTACTAACGAGTGACCCTGGACCTTGAGTTTCGCGTACAAAATACAATATTCTCATTTATTTCATTTATTCTTCAGGAATTATTTTCCCGGCAGTACGGATAATGTAGACATCCTTCCTTCCTTCCTGCCTTCAGGTATGGAATGGTCTTGGTCCAGGCTCTCTTCTTTTGACTCCGAGAGATTTTTCTCAGAGTCTCCTCTTGCTTTTATGAGCCTCGTTCCCATGTATAATCGAATGGAATTAGTATTTATATTCTGAGATCCTTTACGTCATCCCAGTGGTTTCCTCTTGCAAGGAGAGGGAGTGTGAGCTCCCCCCGAGACTTTGACTACTATTAATTTCAATAAATACTTGACTTTACCGACTGTGACCTTATTAAATTGTCACAAAGTCTTCACTGATTTATTCTTCTCATTCGTCATGGCATCTACTTATTTTTGATGGGCAATATCAAATAAATCTTCAAGCTTACATTGAAATTCAATTTCCCATTTTGTGGCAGTTGGATATGCGACCTTCCGCGAACTACTATACTTGAAGATATCTCTGTACTGATTCACTAGTTTTTCCAGTTTATCAATAGCATTGCACTCTTTCACCATTGAAATACCAGCGTATTCCCAAAACACAGCACACTTCCGTATAGCAAGCGTTGTAGCTTTTCGTTTCGTCAGGTTTGGCACAACATATCTTTTATAGTAAAAGTAACATTGAAGGACTTGTTTGTTGGAAGGCAATTGATTGCCACAAATTTCCGGACATGCATTACCGATTAATGCAATGTCAGTGATCTGTCGTGTTACCGGCATATTGACCCGTGTTTTTCGAAAAAATATTAACGTAGTGATTGCTTTGATGTCGACTCGTTCAAAGTCTGTCGCTAACTGATTTCCACTGTAGGCGAAAGCAGTGTTAAGAGCTATTTCATGACATCAAAGACATACTACGTGACCTCCCGCCCCTCAGAAAAATACGAGGAACAAGCAGGAAATTTGCCTCATTTGATCATAAATTACACTAAGGCTGGGCATTAGGTCTGTTCAGGTCATCTCGTCGATGAGGCGCCCAAGTAAATGACATGCAGTCATTACCTTGCCATTACGATGAAAATTTTCTTCAAATTTTCTATGCATCGCGTTGTGGAACCGTCTTAAGTGATTATCATAAAAGTTCTCCTTAGAAATATACTCAAGACAAAATGTTTTGCTCGACCTTACGTATTATATGGGGATTTCTGTGTTTATTGGAAGGTCCTGGGGATATCTTTTCAGGAATGCTAATTACATTGCAATGGTTTACAACAGCTTAATACCTAATAACAGAATATCGTGAAAACGGTTAGACATAGCGGAAGTTTCGAACAAAACATTGCTTTTCAAAGAAACACATATTTTGTCTTATTTAAAAGATTATTTTATCTTATTTAAAAGATATCATAATAAATTATAAAGAGACGGAAATGTATTAAGCACGAATATGAATTTTACAGAAAAGATCGAAATGCCAGAAGGAAATGTCTATCGTACAAGAGAGGGGAAAAATTAGTCAATTGAATGGGCGAAGACATAGTCCAGTGGGGAGGATTTAAAATCGAGTTTGTTATCGACACATCTTTAAAAGGGTCCCATTTCGATGATTATTATTGTTTAAATACTCAGAGAATCATTTATATGACAAGTCCAGTAAAGCAAAGGTGTACTTTTTATTTATAAAATAGCTTCTCCGGAATTATTGGCCAATTTTCGAGACATGCAGTGTAAAAAAAACTGCATAATTTGAAGACATATAAAATGGCGTTTGATTTTTGTTCCTGCGAATTATAGTTTTTGAGTTACAGTCATTATTTTGCCAGTGCACGACGAAACGCACTTCGCGCTCTAAACAAATGGCTATAAGTCAACCAAAAATTGATATTAAAATATCTATTCCTTCCCCCCAAAAAATATCCAAACCGCATGCTCCCAGATTTTTTACTGATTCTTCACATTGATTGTCATCAAGTGATTGATGAAAAATAATCATTTTTCGTAGCGGTCTTCAAAACGATTATTTTTTTAGCAACATAGCTTTTATTTCCATATATCGGTTCGAAAATTATTAAATTACCAACATTTGTTCGAGAAATCGACAATTTTCAGTATATTAGGACAATAAGTGCATTAAATAAATCCCTACACTCTCGGTCTGCTCGCTGTAGGAGCGAGAGAGACAGCGCTATGGGAGTCTCTATGTAAGATAGAGACGCTCGATCTCTATGAACGTTGTCGCCATTCAAACATGGAACTAAAATGTTTGAATATCGAAATTCTGAATGATTATCATCAGGACTATTGAAAAACTTATTGACTTTGCATTTCATTCTTTTTATTTTTTATTGGCCCATTTTTTTCACTTCATTTTATGATCACAGATGCAAGTCTGCTCGTTTATCAGAAGAAATTCATTTCTTTTGTTGCACAATTCCATCAAATGTTGAAAAAAAAGGCTTATAGAAATCATAAATCATAGTTCACTATTATTATGTGCGATGAAGTTGCAAATGATGAAAGTAAAAAAATCGTTTACCGATGCGATTTTTTTCGCGTACACCATCGTCACTCCATAAATCCCATTATTTCAGGAAATGAAAAATTGAAATTCATCAATTTTACTGAAAACAAAATACTCCTTCCTAGACCGTTTTGAACTGACTCCTTAGTCTCCCCTCTAGACCGTTTGACTCCTGAATCGACTCTCCAGCCTCTACTTTGGACCGTTTGACCTTTGAATTGACCTTTTAGCCTCCACTCTAGATCGTTTGACTCTCAAATGTACCTCCTGGCCTCCCCTCTAGACCATTTGATTCTTGAATCGATCTCCAAGCGCCCCCTCTAAACTGTTTGACTCTTAAATCAACCTTCAAGCCTCCCCTCTAGATCGTTCGACCTTTAAATCGACTTTCTAATCTCCCCTGTCTGTAGATCGTTAGACCAAGAGGGATGAGCCTGGGCAGAGACATTTTCGATAATCTGTGAAACAATTTTGCCATCAGTAAAATCGCTGCATTTCAATTTTTCACGTTTTCAAATAATGGAATTCGCGGAATGAAGATTATTTCAACCAAAAAAAAACAATCGCATCGGAAAACGAATATTTCACTTGAAACTTCATCGCCCTTGATCCTAGTAAATCATGATTTTTGTATATCTTTGTTTCAATCTTACATAATATTGTTCAACAATATAAATGCAATTTGTTAAGATAAATGGCTCACCTGCATCCACGATTATAAAATAAAATAAGAAAAAAATTGAAATTAGAAAAAAAAATCAAAATACAAGGCCAATAGATTTTTCCATAGTCCTGATGATAATCATTCATGATTTTAATATTCAAACATTTTATTTGCATGTTTGAATAGCGACAACGCTCTGTCTTATGCAGGGACTTTCATAGCGCTGTCTCTCTTGCTCCTACTAGTCCAGTCGGTGAGAATTTAAAATCGAATTTGTTGGCCAATTTACTTTATAAATGTTGAATATTTCAATTTAATTTTTTTTCCTCCTTGAACAAGATTTAAAGCGCATACCCCCAGATTTTTTTCTAATTTGTTCCGTTGATTTTCATCAAGTTTTTGATGAAAAATAATTAATTTTCGGAGTAGTCTTCAAACAAGATGTTTGGTGAGGAACTTAATTTTGCCGTGGATATGGGTGGTGTGATGGAAGTGGTTATTTGTGGAAAACTACATTGATAACACAGTTGATTAAAATCACTCTCAAAGGTTTATTGACGGAATTGAACCGCACGTTAAATGATTTATGTACAAAGTTGATAATTGTCTCAGAATTGTTGATTAACTGCATGGACTTGACTCTAAATAATTTGTGACGTGTCCTTCCCCAATAGACTTTAAATTAAACTCCAAAACCGCGATGGCTACGAAAATCCAGACGAAACCACTGGGGTTATGTCACCTTCGGCCTCGCCCGTCTCGACTTCCCCAAAATTCCAATAACCTTAACCGGAGTGCCAGCTACTCTTTTGAGAAACTGAAGTTGGGCGCCAGATAATTTTTAATAACGCGGAATTATCGAACCGCAAACGTAACGGAAAACTGTAAAAACGATAAAACGTAGGACTAGGGGGAAAATCGAGAGGGGAGGTTGCGGAATTTACCAGACTAGCTCGTTTTAGAAAATTCGGAGAGCGGGCGTGGATTAATCGCTCGGTCTTAGGAAAAGAAGTCGCGCATCCCAAAGCCAAAATCCACCAAGCAACTCGTATGAATCTTACTTAGATCCCTAGGTATTGACGGGGAGAGTAAAAATTAATATAACTTCGAATTTTAATCAAACAAGAAAACTCGTATTTATTTCTCACTCGAATTCAATTACTCAATCGTTCATTTGACGACAACTTTCAAGTTAAATTATAGAGTGAGTGACGAGAGAGAGAGGATTTCATTGATTATTAAGAATTTACTCGATCAAAATGCGCGTGACTGATCATCCAGCGTCATTCGGATTGGAAGAGCCTGGGGATCCAGTATTTCGAACCAAAATGAATTTTATATGCGAAAGGGGAAAGATTTAAGTTCGTTGGGCTGAATTGGAGAGAAATTTGCACTCTGAGGTGCCCAATTATTCTCAACAATTGCCATTTCGGGATGAATCACCTCGAACTTCACCTCAAAAGAGGGTTCGAGGATGCGAAAGCGTCGGAAGCACTCGATCGGTGCTAAATTCCGTCGCAATATTCGTCAAAACCTGGTGCTGGGTGTCTCAGCGAAGGTGCAATATCGCCTCACAGCGTCACCCACCGGGGCAGGGTGCATGCGGGCCATTTTCATCTTATCTTCGCATTTTTCCACTTCACTATAGCACTTTTACAGGTTAATAATTTATTTTTGGGGCTTCAGGAGGCTTGAGGGCACTCAATGGTGCGCCAATTCCATCCATAAAGCGAGAGTTTTCCACTGGGGAGCACTATGGCTCAACTCTGGTGAGGGCACATGTGCTTCGAGTTTTCCACATAATTATTCCCCTAATTCACCTCGGATGAACTTGCACTCATTTCTCTCTTGGAGGAGGTGCAATAATTCAAGGAACTTACCATTTTTCTGTCTGCACAGAAATTGTCCTTGGCTGGGTTTACAGGGTTATGTGGAAAGATGATGTCGTCGGCTGGATAGCACGAATAACTCTGACGCTTCACTCAGCCAGTCGGTTTTCACGGCTGAGGCGCGATCGGAACGCTACCTGAGGTGTCGTTGGAGAGTCAAAACCATGGATCGATGTGAATCGATGCTTGGCGCATCAATTCAAACGAGAGGAGAACGATGTTCGTATCCACTCGGGATTTAAATTGATTTTTTTAATTATTTATTTTTAATTTGAAATGACTCCAAAAGGAGGAATGCGTGAATTAACCATAAACGTAACGATAATTACTCATTTGGGCCGTGGGAAAGGCAGATGTTAGCCTGTTTTAAGCAGATACTTTCCACCTGAGTGGGTGCAATTAGAGCGGGTGGCACTCTCCCGGGAGATATTGGAAGATTACCGAAACGTAACGAAAGAAAACCTAAAAGTCCAGGGCGATCCATACAAACGAGTGGACTAAGCTCGTCTCCATGGCCTTCCAACTGGCAATCTCCAACATCTCCACTATTCGCAAAAGCCAGGGAGCGTGAGCATCTCAGCTCAACCTCTGTGCTCATCCACTTACACCCAACGGGAAACCGAGATCACTGGGAGGCACAGTATATCGGCCACGAACCTCAGTTGATCAATTCGGTCCCACTCAAGGATCTACTGAATTTTATCGATGAAGAACTCAAAATAGTTCAAAACGAAACCGGAACGAAAGGAAGATAAATTTTCCCGGACCCAAAGAAACTGAAAATGTTAATTTTTACTGAATTTTAGACTCTAACCGTAGAGAGGATTTAACGTCTCGCGACTCTAGCAATTGACTTCATATTTGAATTTTATTAGATAAACTCCGTCCTTCGGGTTGATCCTGATCCTGATGTTCTCGACGATCCTGTCGCTGCCGAGGTCTAGATTTTTGGCTGGACTGCCTCACCCTACTATGGGGAGCTAGTCCAGGGGAAGGGGAAAACGCGACTCTCTCGAAAAATACTCACTCTACTTACAATATTATTTTTATAAATATCCGTTGAATCTCAGCTTCAATTACAGGTGACGGAATTCCAGGAAATTTCGTCACAAATTGTTGATTAAATGACTGACTAAACTGCGATAAATACTTGAGAAAACACTATTGAGATTGACCATGAAGTGACTTGAGAATTACTGGATATAATAATTGATTTGATAAAGTCTGAGATATTTTACTGTTAAATAATATCGGTGAATTTCACTAATAATTGTCTCTGATAATTAACTCGTTGAATAATACACTTGGATGTTTTACTCTGAGTTGAACTGATGAATGTCCTTGAACTGTTGCTAGGTGAAAAACTACTTGAATTGAGAACTGACTATTTGATGACTACTTAGATTATTTACTCGTTGATGATTCGATATATTTTTACTAATTGATAGATTCACTTGTTGAATTACTAACTGATTTAATTGGTGAATTACTAACTGATTGATTGCCCGAAGGCTAGATGATTACTTGACTACATGTTGAGTGCTAAGTTGATACTTCTTGCTAGCCCGAAGGCTAGTTGGCGACTGCTTGGTTTAAAAGTGAGGTGATTTACTCCTGGACTGACTGTTGACCCGAAGGGCCTCGATTGTTTCCGAATTTGCTCGATCGGACTTATTAAATTGATAGAATACTTAGTTGCGTTTCAAACACAAGATTATTTTTATAACATAGTTTTTTTTTTTATATACTGGTTCGAAAATTATTAAATTATTAACATTCGTTCGGAAAATCGGAAATTTTCACTACATTAGGACAATAAATGTATAAAATGAATTCATTCACTCTCGCAGCGCTATTAGAGTCCCTGCGTAAGACAAAGATGCTCGACCTTTTCGAGCGTCGTCGCCATTCAAACATACAAATAAAATGTTTAAACATTGAAATTATGGATTATTATCATTACGTCTATTGGGAAATCTATTGGTCTTGCATTTCAATCTTTCTTCATTTCATTGTACAATTACGGATGCAGAGGAGTCGTTTATCATAAGAAATAGCATTTCTATTGCTGTTAATTTCTTCAAAACATTGAAAAAAAAAATTACAAAAATAAATTGGAGTGTCAATTCATGTGTTGAATGGAGTGCCCGTCGATGTCCCCAACGGCAATGTCCTCCAATTTTTTGACATCTGGAGCAACTTCAGATGTTTTTAGAATAAAATAGGGATATTTATGAGAGATGATTCGAATTAATTGAGAATATATTTTTCGTTTTTTAATTCATTCTCTATTTTTTCTCTCTGTACCCCTAGATTCAGAAATTTCTGAGACAAACTCGGGAGTTTTTCTGTGTCGAAAATTTCTCTACAAACTTGAAATTTATCTATTTTTAATTTCCAAAAATTCACAATTTCCTCCCGAGACTCAGAAATAATTATAAAAATATCTAGAGACCAACTTGCAAATTTCTGTCCATCCTTAAATTACTCTCGAGACTTGAAATTCATTTTGTCAAAAATTAAAAAATAAATTGTCGCAACTTTCTCCCTAGATTTAGAAGTACTAGAGAGTTTTTATATGTCTGAAACTTCTCTCGAGACTTGAAAATTATTTTTAAAGGTAAAAAAATTTCCCAATTCTCTCCCCAGACTCAAAAATAATTTTGAAAATATCTAGACGAGTTCGATACTTGAAATTTATTTTTCAATAGTAAAAAGAATTGTTCTAGATTTCTCCCCAGATTTGAGAATTATTCGAGACTTTCTGTGTGTCTTGAATTTCTCTCGAAACTTGAAATTTGTTTTTTCAAAGTTAAAAAAACAACAATTGTCTAAACTTTCTCCCTAGATTTCGAAATGATTTTAAAAATATCTAGACAAGCTCGAGAGTTTCTGTGTATCTTGAATTTCTCTCGAAACTTGAAATTTATTCTTTAAAAGTAGAAAATATTGTTCGAACTTTCTCCCTAGACTTAAAATTTTAAAAATACCTAGACATACTTGAAAGCTTCTGCGTGTCTGAAACTATCTCGAGACTTGAAAATTATTTTTTAAAAGTGAAAAAAATGTCACAATTCCTTCCCGAGATTCAATAATAATTGTAAAAATATCCAGGCGAACTCGAGACTTGAAATTTACTTTTGAAAAATAATTACCAAGTCTCGACAGAAGTTTCAGACATTCAGGAGCTCTCGAGTATGTCTAGGTATTTTCAAAATGATTTCTCAGTTTTGGGAGTCATCTAAGCCATTTTTTTTTACTTTCAAAAAATAAATTTCAAGTCTCGAGAGAAATTCCAGATACACAGAAACTCTCGAGCTTGTCTAGATATTTTTCAAGTCATTTCTAAGTCTAGAGAGAAAGTTTAGACAATGGTTGTTTTTTTTACTTTGAAAAAACAAATTTCAAGTCTCGAAAGAAATTCAAGACACACAGAAAGTCTCGAATAATTCTCAAATCTGGAGAGAAATCTAGAACAATCCTTTTTACTATTGAAAAATAAATTTCAAGTCTCGAACTCGTCTAGATATTTTCAAAATTATTTTTGAGTCTGGAGAGAGAATTCGGAAATTTTTTTACCTTTAAAAATAATTTTTAAGTCTCGAGAGAAGTTTCAGACATATAAAAACTCTCTAGTACTTCTAAATCTAGGGAGAAAGTTGAGACAATTTATTTTTTAATTTTTGAAAAAATGAATTTCAAGTCTCGAGAGTAATTTAAAATGGACAGAAATTTGCGAGTTGGTCTCTAGATATTTTTATAATTATTTCTGAGTCTCGGGAGGAAATTGTGAATTTTTTGAAATTAAAAATAGATAAATTTCAAGTCTCTAGAGAAATTTTTGACACAAAAAAACTCCCGAGTTTGTCTCAGAAATTTCTGAATCATCTATTTTTTCTCTCTGTATCTCTAGGGGTACAGAGAGAAAAAATAGAGAATGAATTAAAAAACGAAAAATATGTTCTCAATTAATTCGAATCATCTCTCATAAATATCCCTCTTTTGTTCTAAAAACATCTCAAGTTGCTCCAGATGTCAAAAAATTGGAGAACATTGCCGTTGGGGACATCGACGGGCACTCCATTCAACACATGAATTGACACTCCAACTTATTTTTGTAATTTTTTTTTTCAATGTTTTGAAGAAATTAACAGCAATAGAAATGCTATTTCTTATGATAAACGACTCCTCTGCATCCGTAATCGTAAAATGAAATGAAGAAAGATTGAAATGCAAGACCAATAGATTTCCCAATAGACGTAATGATAATAATCCATAATTTCAATGTTTAAACATTTTATTTGTATGTTTGAATGGAGACGACGCTCGAAAAGATCGAGCATCTTTGTCTTACGCAGGGACTCTAATAGCACTATCTCTCTCGCTCCTACAGCGGACTGACCGAGAGTGATAGAATTCATTTTATACATTTATTATCTTAATATAGTGAAAATTTAAAATTTTCCGAACGAATGTTAATAATTTAATAATTTTCGAACCAGTATATAAAAAAAAACTATGTTATTATAAAACTAATCTTGTTTGAAGACTACTCCGAAAATTAATTATTTTTCATCAAAAACTTGATGAAAATCAACGGAAAAAATTAGAAAAAAATCTGGGGATATGCGCTTTGAATCTAATTGTTCAAGGGGGGAAAAAAATTAAATTGAAATATCAATTTTTGATTGATTGACAGCCATTTCTCTATAGCGTGAAGCGCGCGGATCGTCGCGCGCTGACAAACAAATGACCGTAACTCAAAAACTGTTGTTCGTAAAGACAAAAATCAAACGCCATTTTATTTGTTATTGAATTACGCAACTTTTTCTCACTGTATGTCTCGATAACTTCTCAACAGTTTTCCGAGATATTGTGAAATGAAAATGACCGCTCCAAGGGGTACTTTGTTTAAATAAAAAGCACACCTTAGATTTACGGCACTTTTTATGTGGATGACTTTCTGAGTTTTTAAGAAAAAAATTATAAAAATCGGATACTATTAAAGATGGTTGTCGACAGCAAACTCGATTTTGAATTCTCAGCGACTGGACTGACAGACTTTTATTGCACTACCTGGAAAATGCCCACTGCACGGGCCCAACGGCTTTGCTACCTGACAAACGACCATCATGAAACCGTTTGACTTTTCGCCAAGTATTACGACCCCAAACTGCCAGTAGGTCAAATATTTTTGTGAAACTTTGAATTGTTTGCGACACCTCACAGGACGTTTCAAAAAATCGGAAAAAATTTTCCTCTCTTGCTTTTTCAACGAACTATCAAATTCAGATTTAGGAAATACGAAATTCGGGCATCGTCTCAAACTGAGGAATCGTATTGTATACTCTATCAGTACCATCTTCATACCCTAATGGTTGATTAACATAAACTTCTGACATTATTTCTCCATTTAAAAAAGCTGTTTCTACATCCATTTGTTCAATCTCTAATTTATGTTGACAACAATATGATAATAGAATTTTTAATGTTTCCATTTTTGCAACTGGTGAATAAGTATTTTCAATTAATTCTTTCTGTTGATATCCTCTAACAACTAGTCTAGCTTTGTAAATGTTATTTGTTTTCTTTTTATAAATCCATTTCACATCAATGATTTTCTTATCTTTTGGTTTATCTACTAGAGTCCACGTTTCATTTTTATTGATACAACTAATTTCTCTATCCATTGCCTTTTGCCATTCATTAGATTCTTCACTATCTATCGCCTCTTCATATGTATTAGGTACGTTAACGTCACAACAATTTACATAAACAACATGAGCTACAAAATCATCACCATATCTATTATAAACTCTTCTCTCTCTCGTTGATTTTCTCAATGGTATTGGCTCAACAACTGTAGATTTACGATTATCCTCTCCATTTGATTCAGCAGATTCATACTCTGACCCACTGTGACTTGCAACAATATCTTCATTTACATTCTCATTTTTATCATTTTCATTTATCTCTTCATTATTACTCTTAAATCCAATGTATTTAACTTCACTGTCAATTACATCGACGTGTCTAACTTCAATGACTCTATTATTTATTAATATTCGATACCCAACTTTTGAATAGCCCAATAAAACACCCAATTTAGCTTTATCATCCCATTTAGATTTTCTCAGAACTTCTGGTGTTCTAACAAATACTCGACTACCATATAAACGTAAATATTTGACATTTGGTTTCTCATTAAAAAAGATTTCGTAAGGACTTTTAATTTCAATTGTGTTAGCTAGTGTTCTATTCTTCAAATATGTTGCTGCTTTTACAAATCCTGGCCAATATTGATTATTTACTCTAGCTTCTTTTGCCAAACATCTAGCAGAATCCATAATTGTTCTATTAAATCGTTCAGCTACTCTATTTAGCTCATGGACATATGGTGGGCATGGCATAATTCTAATTCCTTTTTCTCTTGCAAATTCTGAAATTCTTGCATTTATGTATTCTGTACCATTATCACATCTCAATTTTTTAACCCTTTTTCCTGTCATATTTTCTACCAAATTTACATACTCAACAAAACAATTATAAACTTGAGCTTTTGATTTTATGCAATAAACTTTGGCTAATTTACTGTAATCATCGATAAATGTTAAGAAATACCTTTCTCCACAATTTCCTGTAGTTGGATGGGGTCCATTAAGATCAGTATGTACTATTTCTAAAATTTCTGTTGCTTGTTTTCTGTTATTTTCAAAAGATAAATTATGCATTTTGGATTGAATACATGTTGCACACTTCATTTCTTCTGTTTCTAGATTTTTAGGCGTTCCAATTAATAATTCATGTTTACATAGAGTATTTAAGTACTTAAAGTTCACGTGACCCAAAGTACGATGCCATTTCTCTTTCAATGTCATTTTGTTATCATTGTTATCTGATGTTTGACTATTATTTACTTCTTTAATTTCTTTAGATTTTTCAATATAACAAGTCATTCTATAAATGTCATTGACTTTCATTGCAATAGCTATTAATTCTTTATATGGATTATAGATTTCAGAAATATCGTCATAAGAAATTATCGTATTTTGATTAGTTACTTTTGCATAGCTCAATAAATTTTGTTTCATTTCTGGAACATAAAATACGTTATTCAGAATTATCTGTGATTCTCTATTTTCAACTTTAAAAATTGCATTTATTCTACCAATCTTTGTTGCTTTCATGACTCTACCATCTCCTAATTTAACATCAACTGGTTTATTAAGAATTATGAATTCATCAAATAATTTATCATCATTCACAATATGATCTGTACAACCACTATCTAGAATCCAATCAATTTCATTTCTATTTCTCTTTCTTTCATTATTTACTTCTGTTTTATTTACCTCAATTACAAATGCATTTGCATGACTCTGTTGATAATGTTGATCATGTTGATGTCCTTGACGACTCGATGCTGGACTGGCTGCACCTCTGTAGTTGCTTCTGAAGTTTCCTCTGTTTCGACCTCTAGAATTTCCTCTGTAGTTACCTCTGTGTTCACCTCTATAGCTGCTCCTTCCTCTGTGATATTCATTTCCTCTACCTCGTGAATAACCTCGATATTGTCCACCTCTGCCTCGTTCACTTGACTCTGTACATTCTTTCTTCATGTGACCACCTTTACCACAATTATAACATGTTAGATTTTGTTGGCTTGTCTCCACGTTAAAAACATTTGAATTATTCTCATCGCTCTTATTGATTTCTTTATTTTCCTTTAAGAATTTCATTTTAATTTTATTCTTTAAATATTCAACGGTTCTTTCTTGTGTTGGTAAAACATCCAATATATCTCCTAGATGACTGTACGATGAGGGTAATGCTTTGATCATATAATTCAATTTTTCATGTTCTGTGACTGTTGCACCTGCTGCTTTAAGATCATTTACTGCCCTTGAAAATTCATCAAAGAATTTTGTCACATCTGAATAATCTGTCAACTTGATGCTTTCCAAATTATTTCTTGCCACTATTTGTAATGCTGTGGATTCTTTTAAATATTCTTCATCAAATGCATCAATCATCTCTTTTGGTGATCTTAATAATTTTATACGTTCAAACTGTTTATTATTTACTGCACTGAAAATGTAATTTTCTGCTTCAACTTCTTTTTCTCTCCATTCAGTAGCATTATCTCCTTCTCCTACTGTTCGTTGAACAGTATTTTGAGACATTTTTTGAATTCCAAAAATTTTAATATTCTTACTTTCCAGTTTTCATACTCTGTGCCATCGAATACTGGTATGATTATATCGTCTTGTTTCACATACGCCATTTTGACTTTTTTCTCTAACGTTCTCGAATGTTCCTTCTAACCACGTTTTTCTTTATTTTTCTTTTCCAACGGTTTTTAGTCTTTATTTTACTGATATTTTTGTCACCTCATAACCATCAAACTGCTACCATGTTGATGAAACCAGGTTGGATTTGTAATTAATTAATAACAATGATATAAACTTGATTAAATGATTTATTCTTTAATAACTGTTCTCTTTATTCATCTCCATATTCTCTCTACACTTCTCACACATTCACACTCAATATTAGTTATCATAAAGTGCACCGTGGCAGCACTGAATACAGACAAAGTACGAATGTAATATTTAAATCTTATTTCCAACCGAATCATTGAACTGTCAAACGACTTCTCTAGTGATTTCAACATCAATCAATAATGCAGCTAGTAGATTCTGATAGTGATCTTGAAGACCGTTGTCTCTACGAAAAGCAAATAAAATTGCAACTCCAACCCAACTACTTTTCAGAAAATTTGTTAAACAATTCTTCTTGGCAATTGCTGAAGAATCAGACTCTGACAATGGAATAGGTTGAGAAGAATGTGCTGGAAGATGAAGGAAGGGTGTTAGGTTAGTGATTCAAATGGCAATTTAGAGAAACATACCGGTGTTCAGAAAATAATGATTAAGTTGAGGAGGATCAGGTTGTGACGTGGATGTACTCGCAAAGGCCTCAAACGGCCCCAAACTCGGTACCTGTAGCTTGAGTACACTTGGATTCACTGGGTGATGGAGAGAGGTTAATAAGTCGTAAGGTTGTTGATTAACTTGAGGATTCATACTAGACATAGCAGTGGTGTCAGGAGATTCACGGGGAGGTACTGTTAGTAAGGATGGCTGAGAACTCAGGAAATTGACTGGGAAAGTTATCTCCTGGGAGGGTGGCGTGCCTGGTTGAAAATAAGTGGAGAAAGTGGGGTTAGAAAAGAATTGTTTTGGAGATGGATCCAAATAAATAAAAAAATGTATATTACCATCGATCATTTGAGTTGTTGCTGAAGAATTTTCTTCAGAAAGGCCAACTACTAAATTCGCAAAAGCCTGTGAATCAATATCAAAGTCAATGAATTCTAACATTTTATAAATGGATACGGGATGAAATTCACAAATCCTCTTTATTTTTTCATCCCAGATGTTCCAGACACAATCTAACTGAGTCAATTTATGAACTCGTCAACTGTTTTTTACTGAGAAAATGTTGTCACACATCCACTGTCAGAAGTCTATTGTCATTCATTGGCATTTAGTACTTCATTTCTGACAAATATTTCTAACTGAATGGATTCAAAAACACTCCAATTTTTCTTTCATGTAAAGAAATTAGTGATATTTTTTTATTTCTCACACTTATTATGTATACGAGTTGTTTTCAAGTTGTTATTATTCACTGGTGTTTATTATGTGATAGATATAGGCGCGGCCATCTTGTCAGTATGGTTACGTTACTATGATTCAATGATGTGTGAAGTGAAGAGTCGGTAATTTATCGACGATGAATATGATGACAATGATAAGTTATCGTCAGTTATGTTCACGGAATGAAGAAAATGAAGAAATCGAATTGTTTGAATAATTATATTATATATCTTCGTAGCCCCAGAAGAGAAAATATTGTTATCCGTGTGGAAAAGAAAATAAAATTTAAAAAAAATGAAAAAAAAAATGAAATAAATAAAAAAAAAATGAGATGAAGGGGATCGAATTTTCATACATTTCGATTGTCCTTTGATATAATTGGTCTCAGTGTACAAGATGGACCACAAATCGTATTTTAACTTTATTACCCCAAAAAAGTGAATTTGACCAAACTTTTTAATTAAATATCATCAAAGATTTACTTATTAACATGGTTTAAGGAAAATTCAAGGTCGTTATGTGGTACTTTAAACCTTTTGAGTGTATGAGTGAAGGTAGCAGGAGGAATGTGCTGCGCGCGCAACATCGTTGATGTATGGACTGGACAGGCATTAGTGGTGAAAAATTGAGAATATTGTGGCCACGTGCTCTTAATAGAAACAGGGAAAAGCCAAAAAATCAGGTATTGATTCAGTGTGTCTTGTGTCTCATATTGTACAACAGCTTTGACTACACCAAACTTCATGATTTATGTTAATTTATTTTTTGCCCAATGAAGGTGGGAGGAGGAAAGTATATTTTGAGTTGGTGTAAGTTGTAATTCTTAAAAAAACTGCCAGGAATATTAAAAATCGACTTTTGAGGTTTAGTTCGTCTTTGTGGGCCATTGGCACTAACCATGCACTGGCCCACAAACATTTTTGGGACCTCAACTCCACCACGTCCACGTCGTGGTCCTGGAAGTATGACTGAGAGTGGAGATACGCGGTAGAATCAAAAATAACACCAAAAAGGTCGATTTGTAGGTCATGGGTCCGACATGTACACTGAGACCTGCCTGGTCTCAGTGTACAAGATGGACCACAAATCGTATTTTAACTTTATTACCCCAAAAAAGTGAATTTGACCAAACTTTTTAATTAAATATCATCAAAGATTTACTTATTAACATGGTTTAAGGAAAATTCAAGGTCTTTATGTGGTAATTCAAACCTTTTGAGTGTATGAGTGAAGGTAGCAGGAGGAATGTGCTGCGCGCGCAACATCGTTGATGTGTGGACTGGACAGGCATTAGTGGTGAAAAATTGAGAATATTGTGGCCACGTGCTCTTAATAGAAACAGGGAAGGCCAAAAAATCAGGTATTGATTCAGTGTGTCTCGTGTCTCATATTGTACAACAGCTTTGACTACACCAAACTTCATGATTTATGTTAATTTATTTTTTGCCCAATGAAGGTGGGAGGAGGAAAGTATATTTTGAGTTGGTGTAAGTTGTAATTCTTAAAAAAACTGCCAGGAATATTAAAAATCGACTTTTGAGGTTTAGTTCATCTTTGTGGGCCATTGGCACTAACCATGCACTGGCCCACAAACATTTTTGGGACCTCAACTCCACCACGTCCACGTCGTGGTCCTGGAAGTATGACTGAGAGTGGAGATACGCGGTAGAATCAAAAATAACACCAAAAAGGTCGATTTGTAGGTCATGGGTCCGACATGTACACTGAGACCTGCTTCATATTTTTTTCAATATTTTACCTGGATTCCTCGCCTATTTATCTGACTACCGGTAACGGCTTAAAAAGTTATTTTGAAACACCCTGTATATATATATGCATTGTCACAAAAAACCGTAGAGCTGTTTTGCCGCTTGTAGGGGTTGATGTACCCTCATCTAAGAGGTAAATGACGACTAACTAGCCCTCTGAAACTCATATGGTTCTCCTGTATTGGCTTCCGGGCGCTTGGAGTCGCCCAGGGACCTAAATCGGGCGGAGCGCTGTGTCAATAAACTGATCTCAGACGTCAACGAAGCTCTTTTTAAAAATCACATGGTCGGTGCCGTGCTACTCGACCTCGAAAAAGCCTTTGATTCGGTTTGGTTAAATGGCCTAATCTATATATTAATCAAAAACAAATTCCCAGAAGCTCTAATTAGAACTATTTGGAATATGATTCACGGGAAAAAATTTAGAGTTATTAACCAAAATAGCTCAATGAGTTCAATTTTCAACATCACTGAGGGACTGCAACAAGGTACAATCAACTCCCCTTGCCTTTTCTCGATATTTACTGCTCATATGATAAACGCATTCGAACTTAACAATAATAATAATACACACTCAATTGCTTATGCGGATGACAGAATAATTTATATCGCTGGAAAAGACGGATTTGAAATAGTAAAGGAACTAAATCCATTAATCGATAAAGTAATAAACATGTATTCCACTTGGAATTTAAAAGTGAACCCTCTAAAAAGTGAAACTATACTATTTAGAAATACCACTCAAAACATGTCTAAGAAGAAAATTGCTAGTATCAAAAACTTTGAGATTAAAATTAAAGATCCAATTACTAAAATCGAAGAAGTAATCCCCAATAAGCCAACAGTAAAATACCTTGGAATTCATATTGATCAGCTCGTTCGCTGCTCCAAACATTATGATATTCAATTAGAAAAGGCTAGAAAAAGATATAAATCCCTAGGATTTTTATTCCATAATAAACACATCAACAAAAGAGCCAGAGTAATCTGTTACTTACTCTTAATAAGACCCCTTTTAACTTATGGTGCTGAGATTCTCTGGAATTTGGGGGCGCACCAGACAGAAATAATAAGAGTCTTCGAGAGAAACTGTCTAAGAACATGTCTTTCTATGCACAGATCTGCTCACAGTGACTATTAACACCAAGTCGCTAACAAAAGTCTTTACGATAAAGCACAAATCCCCAGGGTTGATAATTTTATATTACGTTTAGCTAGAAACTATTATAATAAATTAAAAAACATTGACAACGAGACCATTAAATCATTTACCGAGTTCCCAGAGCTTGAAGCAATTGGTCGTGCAAGGTGTGGCGTAATCAAGCCCCAATACTTCACAACGTATGATAAAAAAGGTCTTTTTCAAGATAATAAAAATATTCCAATTCTATATCACATTAGCCGACACAAAAATAAAAAAATCATTCCTATAGATAATTTCCTAGAGGGCCCCTTTAATTACTCTAGAGCCATCCCTGATATTGATCTCAATGATTTCTACAGAGTTAAAAAACAGTTTTGGTGGCTGGATATCGATGATAAACATATAAGAGAACTAAAAATTAGAGAAGAAATATTTAATCAACAAAATAATTCAATTAACATTAGAAGACGCAATAGATTTGTGAGACACAATTACAGACCTCCATAAAATTTAATTATAAATTGAAAAAATATAGTACAATCTACACAGAAATCAATATGAAACAATAGGTGAACATATCGGATCATTATTGTATTAATTCTCCTTTTTTTAGTCTCTTAAGACTTAAATTATATAAAAAAAAAAAAAAATGATATAAAATTATATTAGGCAATTTCTTGAATTAAGATATCCAATATAAAATACACGATAATGACAATAATAATCATAATGAGTAATTGATCAAACAATTAAAACAAAAATTATAATTAATAGAGATTATCTCTTTTTTTTTTATTTTAGATTGCACATAATCAAAAGTCCTTTTTTTTACAAAATAGCAAACAATTATTTTTTTTAGGACTCAAAAATTAATACTGTTAGCAAAAACTTGCTCAAAATCTAATCATATTGGCATCACATAGATTAATAAACAAGAATGTATTAAAATTAAAATTTATCTTTCTTGTAAATGTAGTTTAAAACTCGAGAGTCAGGCATGGCCAAAGTTTAAATCAAAAATTTAATTATATCCAATAATGTTTTTAATAACTAGTTTTTAATATTGTAAATATCTGTAAATAATGACGTACCAAAATAAAAACCACGTTGAGAAAAAAAAAAAAAAAAAAGGCGGAGCGCTGTCTAGACAGACTCCACCCTAGACTATTTGACTTCTGAATTTACCTCCAAGCTTCCGCTGTAGACCGTTTGACTCTTAAATTGACATCCAAGCCTCCTTTCCAGACTTTTCGACCTTTAAATCGACCTCTTAGCCTCCCCCTTGGACCGTTTGAACTTTGAGTCAACCTCCAAGCCTGAACCCTAAACGTTTGACTCTTAAATTGGCCTTCTAGATGTTCCCTCCGGACTGTTTGACTTTCGGCCTCTCAGACTCTGGCCTAGATCGTTTGACTTTTGAATCGACCACCAAGCCTCCAACGTAGATGGTTTGACTCTTGAATCGACCTCCTAGCTTCCCTTCCAGACAGTTTAATATTTGAATGAACTTTCAAACCTCCACCCTAAACCTTTTGACTCTCGAATAGACCTCCAAGCTTCCCCTTTAAACCGTTTGACTTTTAAATCGAACTCCAGGCTTCCTTTCCAGACCGTATGACTTTTGAATTATACATTCTATTGGAACTTCAAGTTATTATCAATAAAATCATATTTTTTGTCGTGTGGATTTTTCGTTTTAATGAAAGTCAATCTGAATCGAGAAATGAATCATTTTTTCATTGAGAACAATTTCCTTTATTGAAGATGCATTCTTGTTCTATGTAGTAATGTAATAACCCCGAAAATTGAAAGTATCAATAGACTGATATGCAAGTCCTATTTTGAATTTTCGGGTTATATGTAAACGTATATCTTGCTCTCTCTTTCTTCCACTCAGATGTTTTTCCATTTCTCCCCATAGATTGCACAAACTATGTGGTCAAGAAGGCAACGAAGAACAAAGAATTATGCTTGAAGAAAACAGTTCACCCGTAAGATGACTCAACTATGCTATCGAATAAACAAGGGTGCTGGCGTAACTCCGACAAAAAAACCACCGAAGAATATTCCAGTAAAAAATGGAAAGAAAGTAGATGAGGAGAAGAAGGATGATGTGCCAAAAGATGAAGGGAAACAGAAGGGAGGGGAAATGGTCGATGGAGAAAAGGAGGAGACTCAGCAAATCATCGAGGTAAATCAAGGAAGTGAAGAGGATCCTGAGGATTTGAGGGTGGTGGAAGATAAGGAAATATCAGAGTTAGAGTCGTCGGAAGATGAGAGTGAAACGGAAGTGAAGGAGGCAAAAGGCGTTGAGGAGGTTAGAACAGAGGCAAGGGCAGGAATGAAAACCACGGCAGAGACATCAATTTGGAAGGGCACAGACGCTGCTGTGAAGGTTTTGGACTCGATGGGTGTGGAACAAGTTGAACCCATACTCCTTCAGTCCAGGGCATCAGGATCTGTGAAGAGTGAAGCGAAGATGGATGAAAAGCAAGAAAAAGAGAACAGACGTGAGAAAGAGCAGAAAGAGAGGATTGGGCGTTCAAAGGGTCAGGAACGAGAGAAACGTAAACATAAGAGTCGTAAGGAGAAGCGAAGTGGGAAGGAGAACTGTGAAGGCGAACGTCACAAGAAGGATCATAAACGCCATTGCAGGACCTCGCCTACAAGCATTGAGAAGAATGAAAGCCAGAAGAGGAGAAGGAAAGAGAGAAAGAGCCACAAAAGCAAGAAATCCAGACGTAGAAGTAGAGAAAGGGATTACGACTCAGACGAGAAGAGTAGACACAACAAGAGAAGCAGGAAGCATTGAAGCTACATTACAGCTGAGAAAATGGAGTGTTGGTTAGATTTCAATGTGTTCACATTCACTCGTCACTCGTTCAATTGAATATTCGTTCGTTTTTTATTGTTTCATCCACACACACACACGCACGCGCGCGCGCACATTCACTCACTCACGCACACACGCCTACAACAAGAAGGATCATAAACGCCATCGCAGGACCTCGCCTACAAGCATTGAGAAGAATGAAAGCCAGAAGAGGAGAAGGAAAGAGAGAAAGAGCCACAAAAGCAAGAAATCCAGACGTAGAAGTAGAGAAAGGGATTACGACTCAGACGAGAAGAGTAGACACAACAAGAGAAGCAGGAAGCATTGAAGCTACATTACAGCTGAGAAAATGGAGTGTTGGTTAGATTTCAATGTGTTCACATTCACTCGTCACTCGTTCAATTGAATATTCGTTCGTTTTTTATTGTTTCATCCACACACACACACGCACGCGCGCGCGCACATTCACTCACTCACGCACACACGCCTACACACACACACACTCGTGCGCGCACACACACTCACTCACGCACGCGCACACATGCAAACACTTACCCACACACACACACACACACACACACACACACACACACACACACACACACACACACACACACACACACACACACACACACACACACACACACACACACACACACACACACACACACACACACACACACACACACACACACACACACACACACACACACACACACACACACACACGCTCGCTCGCTCGCGCGCGCACAGAGAGAGAGAGAGAAAGAGGCGCACATTTACGCAATTTATGTTTTCTTTCCAGATTGTATTTTTCTAAATGAATAAATTCTGTTCGAAAGTGAAAATTACAGCTGCTACCTTAATCTCCCTTATGACGTCGTACTGATGTGATGAAGCACTGTTCAGGTTCATGAAGAGAATCGTAAAAAGTGAAACAACTTAAGTCCGTCCACTGCTCCACAACTTCGAACAATTAATCTCGTGTATTGAGTCATTTGTATTGGGTATTAGCACTTCTGTACAGTTTTCCACGAACTCTCATCTGAGCGTCGGCAGCTCTTCCTCTTTAACACATTGAGCTACATGATTGAATATTTCTCGTTCATGACATCTGACACAGCAGCCTGAATTCTTAGCTTATCATTATCACTGATTGTTAGAGAGTAACGACCAATTTATCCTGTCTATTTCATTCATCAGCCTAATTTACTAGAGATTCGTGAGTCTTGCTACGAGAGGTGAACTACATGATATTGCCGATTTCCTATCTCATGATAGGCGGAATCTTCAGTAAAAGTAAGTATACATTACATATATTATCCTAAAGTCCACCCAATCAAACTGGAAGGGCCAATATTGGGCCGACCTTGAGTCCACCTTGGGCCAACATAGGGCCGATTTTTTGCCAACATTGGCCGACCTTTGGTGAACATTGGGCCAACCTTGGGCCGATCTCTAGTCGATCTTGACCAACATTGGACCGATCTCAAGTCGACCCTGGCCAACATTGGCCTGATCTTGAGTCAACCTGAGCCAACATTGAGCCTCTCTTGACCCTAACTCGAGCCTCCCTTGATCCTACCTTGAGTATCCCTTGAGCCTCCCCTGACCTTACCTTGAGCCTCCCCTAACTATACCTTGAGCCTCCCTTGACACTACCTTGAGCCTACCTTGGGAGCGTCTTACAAATTCTAAGATCACCTGAATTTTCGGCCTTGTTTCTATGATATAGAGAGAAGAGATATGAGAGAAGAGATATGGCCCATACGATGCGACCCATTTGGTATGACCTATTCAATCGGACCCAAACGATTCGACTCTTATTTCTGGGACATGATTTTATCGATATGATGCTGCTGATACGATCAAACGCATGTATAAAAGAGTCGCTTTTATGTTTGTAATTCTATTGGTCTCCATTGATTTAATTCATTTTGTAGTCTCACAAATAAAGTCTCCCGAAGACTTGAAAAGACGTCTTCAAAAGATGAACAAATCTCCACTAGACAAACATATCTCCAGGAGACTACGATATCTTTAAAAGACAACGTTATCCTCAAAAGACAATGTTATCCTCAAAAAACAAAGATGTCTTCTCAAGACAGCCAAGTTTTGAGAAGACGAAGAAATCTTCAGGAGACAACAATATCTCCGAAAGACCAATTTAAATCTTTCAAAGACTTAGAAACTAAAAATCATTCGAAGACAAAATTTCAATGTCGCAAAGACATATAAATCTTTCGGAGACAAGTTGAAGACTCAAAAAAGTCTGCTACCGTGCCACATAGCAGATTTCTGATGGATCTTTTCAACTTGTCTTTAAAAAATCTTGAAAAAATCTCTAAAAGACAATAATTTTTTTACCCGGGATATTGAAACGAAAATCATCGATAAAGAAGTTATGGAGAAAGTATTCTGTCTTCTGAGAGAATTTACTGTGACAACAATGAATGAAGCATTGATGGCTCGAGGAGTCTCCATTAACATCCCAGACGATCCTCTTCACGAGAAATGGCATCTCATCTCCATCTGTGTGAGAAATCTACAAGCCATGACGAAAGTAATAGGTGAAAGACAATTCAAGTTGAAAAGAGAAGTCATCAATATCTTGATTGATAAAATGTTTGAGGAAAAATTGAATAACACATTGAAATTGCTGGAGCCTCTGCATGTCATGAAACAAAAATCTCGAGAAAAGGACATGACAATTGCTGAGATTGCAGAAGATTGGTTGAAGTGAATCTAGGAAAAAACATCCCAGGAAAAAAAAAACCCGGAAAAAAAACCCAGAAAAAACAGCCCCGGAAAAAACATCCCACGGAAAAAAGTCCCGCGGAAAAAATATCCCGCGGAAAAAATATCCCACGGAAAAAAAACCCCGGAAAAAACATCCCACGGAAAAAACATCCCATGGAAAAAACATCCCACGGAAAAAAATTCCGCGGAAAGAAAAACCCAGAAAAAACCCACAGAATGTTGGACCTAAAAGAAAATGAGAAGTTGAAAATTTTAGCATTGTTCTTTTTATTACACGATTCACTACGAACGTGATCAAATATTTTTGGAATTCAAGTGAATTTCCTTTACATTAATCTTTATTAATCTTTGGTAAATTGGAATATTCACAGAAATGAAAAAAAATATACACAAATATACAGAAAAAAACATTGTACATCAGAACACCAAGAATGCTCATATATTCTAATGTGCTGTCATGAAAATATAATATTTCTCCATTTTAAATCGAAGTATTCGCAACAAAATGATATTTATGATTTGCAGAGAAAATAATTATGAACATTTCTAAGAGGATTCTTCTTACATTAATTTTTGGTAAATGGAAATATTTAGGAAAATCCAAAACATTGAAAATATTCACTTGCTATACACCCTAATATTCGTAAAGATGTTTCCCGAGTATTATCAACTTCATCGTGGCAATGAAATTATGAAAATATTTAGATTAATCGGATCATTAATTAATTGATTGATTCAATTACTGATAGTCTTATTGTTGATCGTATTGAATAATTTAACATAGTATATCAGAAGACTCATAGTGTGGAGAATGTATTGAACTATAAAAAACCGATGAGAATTGAAATAAAAGGTAAAAATATTTTCAATTGAAGCATCGGAATCGAATTACTTCACTGATGGAAGTCAAAAACTTCAAAATACTCAATTGTCCGTTAACTCTTTGACCACAGAGATTGAATAGCTTCTCGTTTTTTGTTTCTGTTAAAGTTCTTTTTTTCTTACGAGCCACAACACCTAGATCCTGTTGATCTAGTTTCGTACAGTCAGCAGCTAATTCCTGTCTCATTTTTGTTATCAATACGAATACGGGAGGATGGTTCATATTGACAAGATGACCAAAACGATTGTTCCATCCCTCTGTCAAGTTGTTTGTTCTGGGCAGACCTTGGAGGGTCCTGTCATGGACGTTCCAGGTGTTCACAGGGAATAAGGATGGAACACGTTTCATCTTCATCTTCAAGGATTTGGAATTTCCAACCTTCTTGAACTTACCAGATACATAATTTTCATCGAAGTATTTAATTAACTCCTCAGCGTCTGAGGGTGCGATAGCCTTCAATTTATCCATACCTTTAGGAACGTTCTCAGATTCTAAGAAAGCCAAACCATCAAGTTGACCACAATACTGATTAAATTGTTTGTTGGTTTTGGATAATTGAGTTAAGCCCAATTCTTGGACTTTCCTGAATGTGCTCTGACACAGATGATAAAAACACCCTCCTATATCAGCATCTTCCCCAAATATTTTACGAATTGCTTTAAATATAGCAATTTCGAAATCTACATAAAAGTGTTGTGGATCAGGATAAATATTACGAGCAGAACACTCCTCTAACAGAATTTCAAAAACTTTCTGGTAAGTCTCCCTAGCTTTATCCTCGAGTAAAATGTATGCTACAGTAACGTGAACATCACCAGATAACACTCGAATGACGTATAATTGTCGAAAAAGTGATGGAGCCAGCTTGAAATTACCATCCATGTACCAATCAGTAGCTTCTCCCAATAACTCGAGCATTCGATCGGTAGCGAAGATTATAATTCGTGAGCCGCCATCTCCAGCATTGTCTTTGAGTAAGAAACGCTCTTCATCATCCCTCCCCGTCGTCGCCCACTCTCCTGTAATGCAAACGAGAACAACCATTGAGTTTCACTCGAACTAAATGATAACCCTTATCTTATTTTTTAACATGTGTTTCCTGAATAATTTTTCCTCAGAAATATGGAAAAAACTAGTGTCACCTGTTTCGATGTTAAATGTTTCTCTCCTACATTATCTTCTTGTTTGGCGCCTGTGAGCGTTTGGTGAAGGCTCCATAAGCGACTCAACGGCTAGTGTTGAGCCACGCTAATTGACCTCAAGGGCCTCGACTGACCCGAGCGCACGTCCACAACCGAGAGAACGAATGAACCGGGCGGCGATTAAACTTCCTGTTAATATCGCCTCCGCCCTCGGCCTCCGCAGCTCTTCCATCTCATTTTATTTTTTGTTTTCATTTTCGCATAGTAGGTTTTTCTTTGTTACTCACGTTGAGAATTCAAGGGAATTGTTGGACTCGGTCTGTTAATGCCCAGAGAGTCTCACCCACACCTCGGGGCCGCTGGTAACCATGAATATTTATGTACTCAGCCAATCCAATATACTGGATGTATGCATCACTCTAGCCTTGTGGATTATTCAAGAAACGAAATGTGAAGTTTATGTGTTGATATTTGTATCTGTTATGTTTTGTGGGGTATTAAGATGTTTGAAGACTAAATTCAAAAAATTGCTCTAGAACACTGTTAGAAAAAAATGGAAATTTCATGGATTATTTTTCCCATCCAAATTTCAGCCAATAGGATTGCACCATTCAACGTTATTTTGTATAGTCAATACGGTATTCAACTGATAATTTTCGATAATTTCACTGGTAATTTTTCATGTTGCCTATATATCAAGAACAAAAGACGAGAAATCAAGTTAAATCCCATCCGATCTGACAGATTGAATTTTTAACCGTGAATTTTATCTCATGGTGCAATCCTATCGACCGAAATTTGGATGAAAAAATAATCCCCGGATACCACTTGAGCTCCAAAATTAATCAGGTAATTCCCTCAAGGTTCCCTGCAACCAAATGAAGTCGTCAAGTTTTCCAGAAAAATCACTCGTGCTTCGCACTCGTGATTTTTTAACCTGGAAAACTTGACTCCTTCATTTGTTTGCAACGAACCTATCGGGAATTACCCGATAATTTTGAAGCTCTTGTGGTATTACATGTGACAATTTGGTAGTGATTTTCATGAGAGTGACACTAAATTTGCTTTAGGGGAGGAAAGCGTATGAAATTTCAAGTTTCAAGTAAAATCCAAGTGAGTTTACAATTTTCAAGCAGGAGTGACACTGAAATTTGAGGAATGACTTTGATTTCCAATTAAGCATGAATATTCAGTACCAAAATTAACTGAATTCTCAATGAATTCGAAATTCATGAATATATTCTCCTAAATTTTCCAGATTTTCTGAATTCCTAATACGGTATAATTGCCCTGAAATTTACAACTTTCATTGATTTTCTTCATCCGCTTATGATAAAATCAATGAATTATATAATTTTTCAATTCCGGAATTTTCTGAAATTTCAGTGGAAATGTCACTCGTTAAAAATTTCCAGAATTTGGCATAGAAAATTAAGATTAAAATTTTTAACAGTGAAGAAGAATCGAAAATTCTCTCTAGCGGACTCTCAATGTCGTTAGAATCCAGTGATAAGCACTAGATTGTGTATAATTCCTAACCTAGAAAAAATATTTCGAATACCGATAAACTAAAAATCTAATTTAACTGAAAAAATCATCAACTTTCCACAGAAATACAGCTTTCTCAAACTTTGCAATTAATTTTCTTGCATGAGTTTACAACACTTCTGTGCATTGATTTGCTAACAGAAATTATTCCTACTTTTCACTAATAAATTCTCTAACAAAAAACTCTCTCATACACTCTCCTTAATAAGAAATTCTGTTTCACAATATAAACCTGTTAGAACGTATTATATAGAGTTTGCCTCCATTAGCTCAACTTTGATCATAAATTCTGCTTAATCGCATGTGAATATGGGTATTTTCCTGAATTTTAACCACCAACTCATTGAATGCAATAATTCAATTCCGCGGATTCTTCCTCACCGATCGACTTTGACATTCAACTTCACAAAGGGCTTACGTCACTCGTAGAATACGCAAGGATGGAGATGAAGGATGAGGGAAATTCCATCGAATAATGGAAAAAACTGAATAATGTACGAGTAAAGAAGAAAAAAAAAACGATTATGGGAAACTGATAGAGTCGTCAGTGATTGTGAATATTCGCAGTCTCGATCGACTCGTATTCTCTCACTCGACACTCTTTAACACTGATTCATGGTCAGGCATTATGCGAAACAAAATAAACGAGCCGGCGACCGCACTCGTTGAGGATCAACACGGGAGCGTCGATATTGTGATGCGGTTGCTCCATTGATTGGTGTTTACATGAGACCATAAACAAACAATTATGTTTGTTTATTATGTTTCTCACCGTGATGTACATTCTCATGTATAATTTAACGATTTCCTATCTTGTAAACATTGTATATGTGTCCAACTTTGATGTAATACTGTCATGAATTCTAGACACATGTGAAAAGAAATCGTAGAAAATCGTTTAACATGGTGCTTTGATATAATTTACTGTCAATTAATTATCATAATGATCTGACGATAGCAATAGCATATCTAATTTTTCTCTATGAATCATCAATAGATTGATAGTTAGCAGTTATTTATCTCGTAGTCAAATTTCATTTTCACACTACAAATTATATTTTATCAAAGACTACGGCAATCTTCTACTGAATACATTAGAAGAACTATAGGGGTGCGGCCGGTCGACGGAGTATTGTTGGTCGCTCGCAAGCTCGCTCCCGAATTCGGGTACGTTCAAGTCGGAGCGAACCATTGAGGTTCACAACTAAAACTTCCCGGTTCTCATGACTCCATTAAAAAAAAAAAAAAAAAAAAAAAAAGTTTTTTTGGAAAAACTGGAAAACTACTGGATCGATTCCAGCCAAAATCTAATCCGCTCTAAGTTAGGTGAAGACGTATCGATCGAAAAAAAAAATAGTCAAATTGGACAATCCGTTCACGAGAAATCGTTCGCCAAAATTTTGACCACGTACATACCTAGTAACACACACACACACACACACCCACACAGACAGACATTTTGTTCAAAATCATCGAAAAACATTAGAAAGACCATGAAACGTGGAGACATGGTGAAAAATCGAATTTTCATTTTCGGGGGCATTACAATAACTTCCCTAGCCGGGAAGTTAATAATTTATAAAAAATTACATCTTATGAGTTATTTGTTTATAATTTATCGAGATTACGGTACGGGGATTATGGTCCGGAGATCTTAGGATGAGGAGAAGGAATAAGAAGGACGGAGGGAGGGAGAGACGGAGTTAGAAAATTTGATTCTGGCCTAATATTACTGAGATTTATTTTTTGCGGTAAATATTTTTTTTTTTAATTTTTTTTTAAATTCTGTTTTCAGTTTATTGCGTGAATGGGGGGGGGCGAAGCCTACCCCCCACCACCGGGGCTCCGCCCCTGGACCCCGCCGGGGGCTGTGCCCCCGGACCCCCCCTCACTTTTGCGGCAGAACTCCCGGTGCGGCAAAACACAAAAAAAAGAGAGTGGAAAATTTGGATTTGTTTCAATTTGATTGACCAGCTTATTCAGTTCGTATCGTTAAAATTATCATGGTTTAACCCTCAAATTAGTCGTTTTTCTTTTTTTTTTTTTTTCATTGCTAATTCTTCACTAATATTTATTCCTAGAATCATTGATTATGAAAATACTTCGATGTTCAAGTAGCCTGGGACCATCAATTCGTTAAAATTTATTATTTCACTATTAAATTGTTTATATTTTAATGAATAATTGAGTGAAATTTTTTCCTTTTTTTTTCCGAATTCCTGAAGAAAAATTGTTCAGGAATGACATGTCGAGTCGCGGCGTTAAAAGAATCAGTATTATACCTGAGGGGGAGTGAACATACCTTCGATCACGAGTTCCTCAAGTGAAGCTGGCTCTTTTGGGATATTACCACGCTTGTGATTACGAAAAGTTCTTTTCGCAGACTCTTCCAATGGTAAACGTGCTCGGGTGGGTGACTTCAGGGGGACTACACCCTCAGCAAAAATTTGAGCAGGTGTGGCGTACGACGTACTCGCCTTCTGCTTCATTCCACCATAGCTTTTTGAAGCCTTTACACGCTCCGGGTCCCCGATATGATTATGGTCAGGCTCTGTGTCATCCACAGGTTGGATATCCATTGTCCTCATAGTTACTCTACACTAAAACAAACGCAGCATGCAACAGAATGTAGTCAGTATATTATTCCACACGTGATTAAAAACACAATTATTGAATGGGAAATATAAACAAAATATTTACAATTAGTTTGAGTAAAATAAATATTTGCAAAACGATCCATGCATACACGAAAGTTCCGAGAATTCAAAAAAAAAAACTGAGTGTGTCAAGCCTACGCACGACGGAAGTGAAACTTCTATTCCTCTCTTAGTCCATACGCCAGGGCGATTTTGTATCCAATAACATTTTTTTGTTTCCCCAGTCAGTTTTATGATTGGATTTTATGTTTTCGGGGTTGCTGATCGCGAATATGATAACCGTTTTTGTGGAATCATGGGCCGTCTATTTGTTTATAACAATTTTATTGTTTAAAACGCTCTCTCGCAAAAACGGTTAGAGATAGGAAAAAAAGTTTTAAACAAAAAATGTTCTTCATGTCAAAAGACACATTTTTTGTCATATAACTTGGTTTTCTAACTGTCACGGATAAAAAGTTATTATTGCGGGTGGGAGCAACTCAGACGGCGCGCTAACCCTCTCCCGCGGCGGGAGCGCATTTCAGGACCGATTGTGAAGTATCGATAAGAGATAGAGCGGAGAGTGTAATAAGTGATTTGATGTATTATTTTATGACAAAGATTTTTTATTTGAACAATTTCGCTCTATCCCTTATCAGTACTTCACAATCGGTCCTGAAACGCGCTTCCACCGCGCGAGAGGGTTAGCGCGCCGTCTGAGTTGCTCCCACCCACAATAACTTTTTATCCGTGACAGTTAGGAAACGAAGTTATGTGACAAAAAATGTGTCTATTGACATGAAGAACATTTTTTGTTTAAAACTTTTTTTCCTATCTCTAACCGTTTTTGCGAGAGGGCGTTTTAAACAATAAAATTGTTGCAAACAAATGACGGCCTGTGATTTCGCAAAAACGGTTATCATATTCATGATCAGCGACCCCGAAAACGTAAAATCCAATCATAAAACTGACTGGGGAAACAAAAAAATGTCAATGGACACGAAATGTACCTGGCGTATGGACTATCTTCTCTCCCAAGCAGCTGATGCTTGGCGTGGCGTCGTTGGCTAGAGTTTGAGAGAGAGGAAGAGAGAGAAGAGGAAGAGAGAACGTTCGTCAGTGGCTCCCTCACCTCAGTAAGTGGATATGGTGAGAGAGCGACAGTGAACTGTGAGCGATGGTGGGGGTCCCCAGGGTTCTGGTTAGCCCCGCCTCCCCATGACGGTTTTTCGTGACGATCTTGAGTGAGTTTTACTCCGGTCGTCGAAAATCCATGACGCGCCTAAAGAAGTTTCACTTCAAAAATGGTTGCATTGCCGCTCGGAATAAATTGAATTCAATTGAATTAAATACAAAATAATATTCACAAAAATATCATAAACCAACTTACCTTTTCTCGTGAGTTTGACAAGTCACACCTCCATGTAGTAATCCCGTCATTTTCACGTTTAACAAGATACATAAAACCGTTAATGGGATCAATCAATTTCGGATTGCCTTTATTAGATTTAATAATTTCCATGGTAGCGACTAACAGACGTCTGCACACCTCAAAATTATTCGGCCAACTGACTCAATTTCAGAATCTTGGATACCGACAGGCCTTGATTAGCACCGATGAGAACAATGAACGTAAACAGTGACGTTTACGATTCTTAGAATAAATGTAAACACTAATACGTACAGCAATTCGAATCACAGTACGCTCCAAAACTCGTCGAAGAATACATCACAAAGTTGTCGTATACGGATTAAATCAGACCATCCTCATCTATTCTCTTTCTCATTTCTTGGAAATGATTGAATGATTTCCCCTCAATTCATCTTCATTCTCCCTCTCTTTCTTCCGTTCTTGGCGCCTTGTATCCTTATTTCGACTTATTTCGCGGGTGATTCTCCCGGGTCCTCCGTCCTCTCTAAATTCTAATTCTCTTTGAGTTTGAATTTAAAGCCTAATGAAGGTAGGCGGCGGTAGTGGATGAATTTCAAGAGGAAGAATCTCCGTGGTCCCGGTAGCTTAGTTGGAAGAGTGCCCGGCGCGTAACTGGGAGACCCGGGTTCAAATCCCGGCTGGGGCTATCGGGGTTTTTTTCTCTCTAAATTCTAATTCTCTTTGAGTTTTTTTTTTTTTACCTTACCTGTTCCTTCAATGGTCACCCATCCAGTTACTAACCCGACTCAACGCTACTTAGCTTCTCATAACTCAAGCGCTGTGACAGCGTGCTACCCCCTAAGAACTATAAATACACATTTTCATTTCAATCCTGATTAACTTTGGGAAGGGAAATGATAAAATTAAAAAAATCAGATTTTTCGCCGATTTTTTTTCCGCGGGATTTTTTTTCCATGGGATGTTTTTTCCGCGGGATTTTTTTTCCATGGGATGTTTTTTCCGTGGGATTTTTTTTCCATGGGATGTTTTTTCTTGGTTTTTTTTTCCGGGTTTTTTTTTCCTGGGATGTTTTTTCCGCCAACCGGTTGAAGTTGGTATCTGCTGAAGACTCTTCATTCGACACAATCAGACCTGAAATCGATCAACACCTCTGTCCGCTCATGCTGACAGCTAACCTCCTGCATCCAGTTTATAGAGGACGTCTTTTTCAGAAGGATCGGACTCGTATGATGGAAGTGATGAAATTCTTGATTCAAGAACTTGAGCAAGAGGGAATGATCAGTTTTGAAAAATTCCAAGATTCACAAGAGATTTTCGGGTCTTCCAAGCTAAATTCCTACAACGATGGAATATTATTTTGGGAGGCTGTTAAGACTCTACATCCTGATTTATCTTTGCTGGCCACCAAAATTCTACAGTTGCCTGCTGCAGTCCCAAGAATCGAGTCACATCCCACAAATTCCAATAACTTGACTCCCATTCGATTCGAAAAGTTGAAATATTTATTTTACGATTTGAATATTTGATTAGAATCGAAATTTTCATTTCATCGAATTAGCAATCGTGCTTAATTTTTTCTTTTAGAAGATAACAAACAATGCTGAGACATTTTCGTTCACTTTCTTATCATATTTCTTCTATCATCAGTGTTAGTTTTTTCATTTAGATTTTTATTAGTTTGACATAGAAAAATTCTATAAAATAGTTTATAGAGTTGATTCGAGGAAAAGAATCTATAAAAAGAGTTTATAGAGTGTGACGTGTCCTTCCCCAACAGACTTTAAATTAAACTCCAAAACCTCGACGACAACCAAAATCCAGACGAAACTACTGGGATTGTGTCACCTTCGGCCTCGTCCATCTCGACTTCCCCAAAATTCCAATAACCTTAAACGGAGTGCCAGCTACTCTTCTGAGAAACTGAAGTTGGGCGCCAGATAATTTTTAATAACGCGGAATTATCGAACCGCAAACGTAACGGAAAACTGTAAAAACGATAAAAACGTAGGACTAGGGGGAAAATCGAGAGGAGAGGTTGCGGAATTTACCAGACTAGCTCGTTTTGGAAAATTCGGAGAGCGGGCGTGGATTAATCGCTCGGTCTTAGGAAAAGAAGTCGCACATCCCAAAGCCAAAATCTACCAAATCAACTCGTATGAATCTCACTTAGACCTCTAGGTATTAACGGGGAGAGTAAAAATTAATATAACTTCGAATTTTAATTAAATAAGAGAACTCGTATTTATTTCTTACTCGAATTCAATTACTCATTCGTTCATTTGACGACAACTTTCAAGTTAAAGATAGAGTGAGTGACGAGAGAGAGAGAATTTTATTGAATATTAAGAATTTACTCGATCAAAATGCGCGTGACTGATTATCCAGCATCATTCGAGACTCGAAGAGCCTGGGGATCCAGTATTTCGAACCAAAATGAATTTTATATACGAAAGGGGAAAAGTTTAGGTTCGTTGGGCTGAATTGGAGAGAAATTCGCACTCTGAGGTGCCCAATTATTCTCAAAAACTGCCATTTCGGGATTAATCACCTCGAATTTCACCCCAAAAGAGGGTTCGAGGGTGCGAGAGAGTCGGAAGCACTCGATCGGTGCTAAATTCCGTCGCAATATTCGTCAAAACCTGGTGCTGGGTGTCTCAGTGAAG
The DNA here is from genome assembly GCA_035578325.1 of Coelinius sp. EB29. Classification (NCBI taxonomy): domain Eukaryota; kingdom Metazoa; phylum Arthropoda; class Insecta; order Hymenoptera; family Braconidae; genus Coelinius; species Coelinius sp. EB29. The sequence continues at coordinate 2,846,317 of JAOZGT010000013.1, read as the reverse complement.
GTGCAATATCGCCTCACAGCGTCACCCACCTGGGCAGGGTGCATGCGGGCAATTTTCATCTTATTTCGCATTTTTCCACTTCACTATAGCACTTTTCAGGTTAATAATTTATTTTGGGGCTTCAGGAGGCTTGAGGGCACTCAATGGTGTGCCAATTCCATCCACAAAGCGAGAGTTTTTACACTGGGGGAGCACTATAGCTCAACTCTGGTGAGGGCACATGTGCTTCGAGTTTTTCACATAATTATTCCCCTAATTCACCTCGGGTGGACTTGCACTAATTTCTCCCTTAGAGGAGGTGCAATAATTCAAGGAACTTACCATTTTCTGTCTGCACAGAAATTGTCCTTGGCTGGGTATTCAGGGTTATATGGAATGGGGATGTTGTCGGCTGGATGGCACGAATAACTCTGACGCTTCACTCAGCCAGTCGGTTTTCACGGCTGAGGCGCGATTGGAACGCTACCTGAGGTGTCGTTGGGGAGTCAAAACCATAGATCGATGTGAATCGATGCTTGGCGCATCAATTCAAACGGGAGGAGAACGATGTTCGTATCCACTCGGGATTTGAATTGATTTTTTTAATTATTTATTTTTAATTTGAATTAACTCCAGAAGGAGGAATGCGTGAATTAACCATAAACGTAACTGTAATTACTCATTTGGGCCGTGGGAAAGGCAGATGTTAGCCTGTTTTAAGCAGATACTTTCCACCTGAGTGGGTGTAATTAGAGCGGATGGCACTGTCCCGGGAGATATTGGAGGATTAATCACACTAAACTTAATCCTCACACAGGGTGGGAGCACTTAAAAAGTTGACCTGTCTTGACCGGGTCAAGACGAAGACTGCCTCACTAGGTCAGTGTCGCGACACTGACCCGTTTGGAAAATGGAGGGGGCAGATCAGGATCGGTCCTGATCGGCGCGAGCGCGACACTCGGATAACTAATAACTTTTATTCTAGGGAGGTGGCGCCGTCGCACCTTGACCCGACCAATTCAATTCGAACTTGAATTGAGGGAAGACTCTAACTCTAATCATATTCCTCTAACGCCACAAACTAGATTCGGGGTTGCCACCCCGAGTCATAGGGACGGATAGAAGTCCCAAAGACCTAATACTTACTCTTGGTACCTCCCACGGATCGGTTCTCCGGGATAAATGGGATCGGATTGATAAATGAAACGTAAAAATTAATCTAAGAAAAATACTACTTCACCCAATGCAACCTGGCAATTCGGGGAGTACAAGGGTTGCACTTGTCTCCCTCGACCTTCCACCGAACCAAAAACTGACCCAATTAATCCCATTTTATCCAACTGAAGTGGAGCGCTGATATTGCAATCAGACTTGGTCGATTCCCCGTGTGATTAACAGAAGGGTACTTCCCGTAGACAAACCGGATGACTCTTATTTTGGCCCTTCTTCGCGGAGAGTCTACGGGCCCTCAAAAGTGAATAGCCCGGACAGGATTTTCCTGTTCTCGAGAAAGATAACCCCAAAAACAACTTCTAAACCACCAATTTGGGGAAAAATGACCACACCGAAGCGGGAAAATAACCTTAAAATTAATTCTCTCTCTCTCTCTAAACCCGTGGATGGTGGATGTACTGGTTAGGAGGTTGCTGTTGATTAGGTGGTTGGGTTCTTTCAACGGACATCCCCACATGTCCGTTACACCCCCCTCCTTTGACGATCACTATCCGGTTGGGATGCTGGCCTGGGAATCTTATCGTTGCTGCTGCTCTCTTCTACGGCAGACCGGATCTTCCTCTCGAACCCACGACCTGAGACCCGGGTAGGGAAATTGAACACAAAAGCCGCATACTCTTGTATGGGAAAGTTTTTTATTCCTAGAACTAGGTTACAGGGCCTTTGGCCTAATTAACTATGAAGCCCAGACTCCTAACATGATGAGCCGGGAAAACCTAAGGTACATTCATTTGTACTATCGTTTTACCACTTATTATAGTCCTGATAGCTTCAGGAAAAAGAGTACAAAAAAAAAAAAAAAACCTTCGTGAACGAGAAGGGAAAAAAAAAAACAATGATTATCAAAAGTAAAGAGTACGTGAGCGTTATTGCAAAAAAAAAGAATATGAACATGGCGAGTTCCACTCGCGGTAACAAAAAAAAGTCTGTATGAGTAAAAAAAGAGAGAATACCGTGCCACAAAAAAAAAAAAAAAGAATAAATAAAGAGAAAGGGAAAAAAAAGAGATGACTTGAGCCCAGACTTATGAGCGAACAAAAAAAAACTCGTACAAAAGTAATACTCGTGGTATCTTTGGCATCGGATTCTCTATCGTTGAAGCCGTCACACCCTAGGGTGGAGGATACCTGGCTGACCAGGACCTTGGTGATGGTGATGAGCCACGCTGAGGCAGCTGTGGATAATCCTGCTGTTGAGCGGAGGGCTGTGGAGCCAGTGATTGAGTCAGGATCTGTTGGATCAGAGCCAAAGTCTCTGGAGGTATGTCAGCTGCTCTGACTGCTGGTGTCGGTGGAGCTGCGTAGACCCCTTGCTCATCGGTATCATAGCGACCATGACCTGGGCTTGGTCTGGACGTCTGGTAACCTCTGGGTGCTTGATTAGATGTGGAGTAGCCGTCAGTGTAGTAGGCGTGCTCCCACTGGGGGGGAGGACTTGGGCGAGTCGAAGTGTGACTCGGCTGGTCCCAGTAGGTGTCAGACGGGGTAGTCTCAGTTCTCCTTGAGGACTGGCTGCTCTGGGGGTGTGGAGTTGAGCTGAAGGGGGCCCAGCGACCATCAGATATCTCCCTTGGTGGTGGTCGTACTGGAGATCTGTTCCTCGAGGCCTGCGAGGATGCAGGAGAAGGGTAGCGACGACTCTCGGTGCCACGAGAGGTCGAGCGATGCCTGCTGGAGGATCGGCGTTCTCTTGAACGATAACTCGTCTCCTTTGGCCGAGCTCCATGGTAGCTCGGAGGCCTTGTGGTTGAGGCGTGGGTAGCCCTGGTAGGAGCCGCGCTGGGGGTAGCAGCGGATGAACCGACGGTATTCCGTGGAGTAGGTCCAGGGTTAACTGGAGGTCTTGGGCGCCGTGCTAGCACGGTGGCTAGAGTGGTCCCATGAGTTGGGCATGGCCGCGTGTCACTGACACGGGAAGGGCATTGCCCACAGAAGTTTTCCCCAGTGGGATTTGGGCAGTTAGGATGGGTATGCCCATGTTTTCTGCAGTCATAACACCATAACCTGACTCTGCCGTCACGAGCTCTCCTTCGTTTGTTCTCGGGGGGTCCTGTGGCTGAGTGGACCCTGGGCTGTTGACTTGTGCTGGGAGTCTCAATGACTGCGTGTACCTCTCTTTCTCCCTCTTGACCTGAAGCGGCAGCTTCAACTTCCACTGATTTTAGTGTGGGATTGGTGGCTATTGGTGAAGTTACATCAGCCGCTGGAGGGGGTGCTACTGAACCAGAAGGAGCCGGTGCCTGAGAGGTCCCGGAGCTTTGCCCGCCCAGGTGCTGGGGGGAGGATCCAACAGAGGCTGGAGGTGTGGCCGCCTGGCGGATGTCTCCAGGGGAGGTGGTTTGAACCACTGATTGCCGCGCGTCAGTTGTCTGAGCCGGAGGGGTGCGCTCACCTAGTGCCTTGTTGGTGTATGGTGTTGCTGGAGGACTGATAACCTGGCGGACACTGGATCCGGCTGCTGACAGTTCCTCGTTGTCCTGCAGATCCAGCTGGATATACTCGCCCGTGGGGGTGACGCAGCGAGCGTTGGCCACCTGGGAGTCACGTTCCGCTTCCAGTGGAGTCCCTTCTTTGGTGGGAGCTTTGGCACCTTTCTGGTTGCTCGTGGTGCTGCTCGAGGAGCTGGAAGAGCTGCTGGAGGAATCTGAGCTCGAACTGGAGCTAGAGCTGGTGGTTGAGCTTCGTTTCCTCCTCCTTGAGGATTGTGAGCGATCTGAAGATCGAGACCTCTTCCTCTGCTTGGAGTCCTCTGGAGCCTCTGGGAATGGGGGAATCACGTATCTGAGATCTCTGATGACATGAATGGGCATCAGGCTGATGTCGTGTAGAGCCTGGATTAGACCTGGTTGCCGACGTTCAAGGGTCCAGAGCCCTACGAGCCAGGGGCGTAGAGAATCCCAGTAGGTCAGGATGTGGGGGGCCTCGTCCGAGGAGTTATTTGCCAGAGGTGCTGTGGGAGGTGGGAGGTGTTCCTGGGGGCTAGTAGCCCCGGATGTTGGCTGTTGGGTGTTGGAGGTTTGGTTGGGGAGATCTGGGACGGGGAATTGATGAGTTTGCCGTTCCAAAGATCCGGAGGGAGGATTTGGGGATTGGGGGTGATAATCTGGGGTGAGTGGTAGCCCCGTGTACTCTGGGGTTCCCACTGGGGTCTGGTGGAGTAGGGGTGTAGGAGAAATAGCCAGAGGGTCGTCTCCTGTAACAGGACTCTGGAAGTCTGCGAGTTCCTCGGGTATCACTCCATCTGGGAAAAGCACCGCTTCTAGGGCCTGCAGTGCGGGGGTGAAGCCTCCAGCGGGAGGGCTTCCAGGAGTGTCCATCAGCGGACTTCCAGCTGTTCGTGGAGCGAGTGAGCCGGGGACGACTGGAGTTGAGGTGGACTCAGGCTGATTGTCTCGGGCTGGCTCCGTCTGGGCGGATGTTGAGGGGCTGACGCTTGGTGGAGCAGTTAGATCTGGTCCTCGTGAGCCAGGTGGAGTGGAATGTGGGCTTTCGGTCAGGTCTACAACCGGGGCGTCAGCTGGGGGTGTGAAGACTTTCTCCGTGTGGCGCTTCTTGGCTTTCTCCTCGACGCTCTGGAAAAGATAAATAGCACGGAGAGTTTGTTGGGAGGTTTCGCCGCCCGAAGCGGAATATAAGTGACTCTCGACGGGGTTGAGGTGTCGATTGGTCCGTGCCTGTCTCGGAAGTGTAAATGGCCTATCCCCACTAATCCTCCAATGGAGGGCGATACGGCTTCAGATCCTGTATCGAGTACTCTCCCTGATTTTTACCCGCAAAGTCCGCAAGCTGGTACCGGACTTTGGAAACCTTTCTCTGAATGATGAAAGGACCCTCAAAAGGAGGAACCAGAGCCGCGGAAAAACGTTTGGCCGCGTTGGAAAGCGGGTGGGATCGCCTCATAACCAGGTCACCTTCCTGGAACTCAACGTCTCGATGACGGAGATTATAATGATACGCCTGTTTATTAGACGATTCGGTCATAGCGTGAGTCAAGGTCTTACGGAGTGTCTCCAGCCTCTTCATCCTATTAAGCCACTCTTCGGGTTCTCCCGGGAGGATTTCCACTTCGCCTTCCAACTCTCGACGAAGGGAGACCGCAGCTAGCGGATGTCGGCCAAAATTCACGAAGGCCGGCGTGGATTGGATTGAGCTGTGCTCAGCCGTATTGTATGCAAAACGGAACTCTGGGAGATGAGCGTCCCAGGTACGATGGTCCCCGTCGATAAAGGCGCGTAGCATCATCTTGAGCACGCGGTTTACCCTTTCGACGGGATTCGCCTGTGGATGATAGGGTGGAGTCGTCTCGTGCCTCAGCCCTGTATGTGTTGTGAGGGCTTGGATTTCCCGATTCACAAATTCGGTACCATTATCGGTCACCAGAACCCGTGGCGTACCCCACCGTGAGATAATCACATTCTCTATTTGTTCCCTGATTGCCTTGCCCGTGGCTCGGCGTAGAGGAATCATTTCCACCCACTTGGTGAAGAGATCCTGCAGTACCAGCACGTAGGAGTAGCCGGTTTTACTCGGAGTGATGGAGCCGACGATGTCAGCCGCGACCGTGGTCCAGGGACCTTGGATAACCCGTCTACCCATGTGACCTCGGGGCAAAGCATTTTCTACCTTGCAACGCTGGCAAGTGTCACAGTGGCTGACGAAAGTGACTACGTCTCTGAACATGTTTGGCCAGTAATAGGAAACATAGAGACGGCGATAGGTTTTATCAACGCCCAAGTGTCCGGCTTGAGGCAGCTCATGACACTGGGATATAGCCTGGGGACGCATCTCCCGAGGAAGCACTAGCTTCCATGCATCGAGATCGACCATTTCCAACGTAACGAAGTCGGAGGGTCGGTGTGTATATAGCCGACCGTCCACGATTTTCCAATCTGGAAAGAAATCGGGAGCCCGTTCCACGTTACGGAATTTTCGGGAGTACCACTTATCAGTGGAGATCCTGTTAACCTCAATGGTTTCACAGTCCTCGCTTTCACCCTCGGGGGCGCGGGATAGAGCGTCTGGGACATGATGTAAGGCACCTTTACGATGAATGATATTGAAGTCGTATTCAAGAAGCCCAAGAGCCCATCGAGCCAACCTGCCAGTTGGATTACGGAGGTTATGTAACCAGCGCAAGCTACTGTGGTCCGTGATAACTGTAAAGGAGTACCCCTCCAGATAACAACGGAATTTGGTAATCGACCAAATGACTGCCAAACATTCGAGCTCGGTAACGGTGTACTTTTTCTCCGCAGAGGTGAGGGCTCGGCTTGCATAAGCAATCACCCTTTCTTCCCCTTCAATGACCTGAGTCAGGACTGCTCCCAGACCGACGGTACTGGCGTCCGTCTGCAGAGAGAAGGGTAACCCAAAATCGGGACAAGCCAACGTTGGTGAAGACGTTAGATGCATCTTCAACGTCGAAAAAGCAATGTCATGGGCTTCAGTCCACTCCCACAGTTGGTTCTTTCGCGTAAGCCGCGTTAGAGGTTCAGCAATGGTGGCGAACTGAGGAATAAACCTGCGGTACCAGGAAGCCATACCGAGGAAGCGCCTCAACTGTTTCAGATTCCGTGGTTGCGGAAAGTCAAGAACAGGGGCGATCTTGTCCGGGTCTACCTGGAGACCGGAACTATTTACAATAAAGCCCAAGTATTTCACTTGGGAACAGCAAAACTCGCTTTTCTCGCGATTAATCGTGAGTCCAGCAGTCTTGATACGCTCAAGGACCTTCTGGAGAAGAGTCAAATGTTCCTCGAAGGATTCTGAGACGATGATAATGTCGTCTAGATACACGAATACCTTCGGATACATGTCTTGCCCAATCAGCCTGTCCAGCAACCGCTGGAAGGTAGCGGGAGCATTGGTTAGACCGTACGGCATGCGGAGGAACTGATAGGAACCTCGACCAGGAACTACAAAAGCTGTAATTTCCTTGGAGCCAGGATCCAAGGGGATCTGGAAGTACGCCTGACTGAGATCTAGCGTAGTGATATAATGTGCCTGACGTAGTTCGTCCAGGATGCCCGTCATGTTCGGGATGGGGTACGCATCTTTCTTGGTAACCGCGTTAACCTTGCGGAAGTCAATACAAAACCGATATTTGCCATTGGGCTTTTTGACCATGACAATCGGATTACACCATTCGCTCTGGGAGGGTTCAATGATGTCGTTTGCCAGCATCTCTTGAACCTCTTTCCACATGATCTCCCGGATGGCGGGAGTCGTATGGTAGGGCCGCTGTCGAATGGGCGGATGGCCATTCACATCGATGGAATGGGAGGTCAGGCTCGTGACCCCCAACTTACCTTCTGGTTTGGGGAGAACCCTATCGAGAAACTCACGGAGTCTTTGCTCCTGAGATTTCTCAATGGTACGTAACCCACAGCACATAATGAGCCGTGGGACTTGATCCAGGGGGGTAAACTTAAAGCGATTACCCGGTTCATCCCTGTAGTACCACGTTTGTCCAAAGAAGTCAATGACTATCTTGGCCGATACGAGGAAATCCATGCCTATAATAAAGTCCTCAGACAGAGTGGGCATGACATATGCAGCGAGCGGAGTACTACGTCCTTCAAGCTCTGCTGAGCAGTCGGCAATATGCTTAACAACCTCTATCTGGCCACCTGCCGTGATGACTCGCTTCTCGGGTACATCTAGCAGTGGGATTCTTGCCCGCTCGAATAGGCGGATGCCGGCCATACCAGCGAAAGATCTGGTAGCTCCGGAGTCTACTAATGCGCGAACTCTCAACCCACTAATAACAATGTCAACGTGAAAAGCTAAGGGAGAACCACCACCAGCGGACTGTAATATCACATCATTAGGGGGCATTGGCTCGGGTTGGACCAAGGCACTGGGATCGGTTCCAACCTTGGATAGATCCACCGATGGCGGTCGGGGAGGGAGAGATATCTCCTCACTCAGAACCTGCTGAGAGGCAAGGATACAGGCCGCACAGTGCGGAACCGGCTTGGATGTGAGGATTGGAAGAGGTACGTGTGCCGGAGTTACGCGCCTCGGTGGTCGTTTCCCTGTCCACTGGGGTTACAATGAGGACAGTTGAGCGTTGTGACCCCCGAGTACCTACAACGGTAGCAGAACACACGTCGGGGTTCAGTGCAATCCCTGTGACGGTGCCCTGTTCCGTTACAATTCCAACACTCCAAGTTGGAGGAGCCAGCTCGAGGGGCTGGAGGAGGATCAGGTAAACCAGCCGCAGCTCGATTAGCTGGGGGATTCGAAGCCACACGAGGCGTTGCCTCGACCTGTCTGGAGGGTGCAGGACTGGGCGTCCGTCGCTCCCGAGAGCGAGGGCGAGCTTGCTGAGACCCTTTCCACGCTAACGGAGTAGCAGGATTTTTACTAGTAATCCGAGGAGGCAAGGTTGGTATCGCTCCTCCGGAGGAGGAGTGGGCTGCTCTCACGTGAACGGACTCGTCCTCAATGTCCTCGGAATCAACCTCTTCAGGAGCATCAACGCCCTCGTCTTCAAACGAGACGGCACGAGCGGATGAAGGTTTAGCCGTCGCCAGAGGGCGGCGGAAGGTAGCACGCGCTGGGGCGCGAATAGGACGATATGCCAAGCTTGGGCAAATCGAATGTTCCGGCCGTGGAGGCGGACGTCGTTCTGGCGCTCTCTCGTAAACTTTTTCGAGACGTTTGGCTGCCTTCTCTAACTCGTCCATGGTCATACGACCATGTAGGGTGATCCCAACTTGAAGAGTTGGTATAAGTTTACGGTGTGTCTGCACCACTTGGTCCGCCTCGCTGACTGAGGGGAATATACGAGAATAATAACCTCGTATGCACGCAAAATAATTATTCACGGACTCAGCGTCATCCTGATTACGCAGGGCCAACTCTTCTCGAATTGCCGTTTGATAATCCGGATCTGTGAAGGTGCACTGGAGGATTTCTCGAACTTGCTGCCAAGTTCGGAAGCCGTGGCGTTGGCCACGATACCAGTTCAAAGCTGGACCACTAAGGAGGAAGGGAATACCACCGATCAACTGCTCATCCGTAATGGAGATGAACCCACGCCCTTCCTCAACCCTAGCGATGAAGAGTTCCACATCTTCGTGTGGATAGCCTGAGAATTTGGCGTCCCATTTTTGCATTGAATGGAGAATGGCCGCGGGAGTCAGGGGTCGATTACCCCTAGCCATTGAGGGTTCCTCATCCTCGGATGGATGGAAAGAATCCGCCCGTATCACTCGACGAGTTGGGCGTCTCGGGCTCCTATCGGAAGGTCTTGGCCCCAGATTCGGGGAATTGGCCCGTCCGTGGGAACCGGGGTGTCGATCCCTTGGCCAGGGATCGTTTGCCTCTCGACCATACGGAAACCGTCCTGGATGAGGAAAATCAGCTCTGCCAGCCTCGGCTGGAACTTGATCCTGCTGTGGAGGATTGGCTTGGCCACCAGCCTCTGGGACATATCCAGGCTGTGGACGATCCATCCTGTTGGGGATCCCATGGCGGGGCCCACGGATTGGAGGGTCCCGTTGGTCAATGCCAATCGGATAGGGACGAGGGTAGAAGCCAGGCACTGGGGGTGCTTGGAAAGGATACCTGGGGTCGAACCCTGGATACCCCTGCTGGAAAGCAGGTTGAGGACCTTGACCCACCATCTCATCGGCTGGGAAGTCACCTTGGTTGGTCCAGGGAAACGTGTTCCCACCAGTGACATGAATACCCGAGCCACGGCTGGAAACCGACGAAACGGAAGTGTGATCGGACAGGTCCGGGTCGGTCACAGTCCGACTCTTACTAGACCCACATGCCGTAACCTTGACTTTTGGTTTTGCAGCGGTAGTGGCCGTTTTGCGCGTTCTACGCTTCGGAATCTCGAGGAGCTCCTGCTCCGTACCATCTGTTTGCACCGTTTGATCGGTAGTTTCAGGGACCGGTAACTTTCCCGGAGCTGGAGGATTAGCTCCAGAACCACCAGGCTGGGCTTCTTCAGTCCCTGGTGGAACAGCCGGAGTACTGATGGTACCCGGATCCGAAGGGTGAGGATTGCCAGGAATGGTTCCCGGAAGGGTTTTATCCTCATGATCGCTCATGCCGAGTTAACTCGGAATAACCCCAATAGGGACCCGGTACCTCACTTCAAAGAGAGGAGGAATTTCCCCCAACTAATCACCCAACGAGCGTACTCGTGGAAAAATCAACGAAATCCCCCTGGATGTTCCGTTGAGCAAGAACAAGTCTTGAAGCGTTAGCCCATACGGTCGGGAAGCTATTAGCACCTAACTATCTCCACAGCCTCAGAAGAGGCGGAAAGGTTAAACCACTTTCTCGAAAGTGAATCCTAAATTCTAATTTTTCTAAGTCCCGCAGAGTTTCTAATTCTTTTTCAAAATCTTCAAAACCCTGAGAGCCTAACAGTACCTTACCCTTAGGTAGGTGTGTAGGCAGTCGGAGCCGAAGACTGGATGTCTAAATCGGAGAGCGTAGCCTCCTTTTATACCCCTGAGAGAGGAGTGGGGGTTTACTCCCCTCCTACTCTGGAACTACCTCCCGAAACGGGGGGACGAATGGATAAGCCACAAGAGAGTGGAGTCAGGGTGTATGCCGGAGGAGATCACGTGATCAGCTCCGTATCCCTCGTTGTTACTACCCAAGAAGTTTGGGATTTTGCCACTTGGTTGTTGCCAAGGGAGCCGATATAAAAGAATTTCTCCATATTTGTCTCGGATTTTATTTTTCACCGTATGACATCATCTCATGCCACAACGGTTTAAATTCAGTTAAATTTTTCTCTCTCGCTCTCATAGAAATATTCTCTCCCAATTCGAGAATAAAAGTGATTTTATTTTCAGCAATTATTTTGCCTTGTCGAACACAAGAAACCGAACAAACAAAATTCCAGAGCGATGATATCATCAGCTCGGACTATACAACGAGAACAATAATTATGCCAAGAAGCCGTGATTTTCGGATCTCAAATCGAGTGGGGTCAATCGAAATCCAAAATCCCGGAAAAAGATTAACAAAAATAAATCCTAACGTTTAAGCCCAACAACCTCGGAGCCCCACGTTGGGCGCCATTTGTAACGTGACATTTTCGGATGGGGGTTGGAAAATGAGAGTTACCTTCGCCCTCTTCCTCCCAATCGAGTTTTACCCTAAAATTTAAGTATTGGGCGCCAGATCATTTTTCACCGGAACGATCAAACCGGATAAAATTTGCAAATTCACTAAATCGCTAGACTCAAACTAATGTGAAAATCCAAAAAAAAAGGTCACTCGATTGGAAAGGAAAGGTCACGGTTGCCGGTGTCGCTCAGGAGGCTGGGTTATGGAGAGAGGGGTGGATTTCAGGTGGAAACGAGGTGTCGGGCTTGAAACGAAAGAAAATAAAACTATCCAAAATAATGTTTACATGTTCCACTATTGAAAACTTAAGACAATACACTTCGAAACTATTCCTCACATTTGTAACCCATAACGGGAATCAACCGGTACCAAATCCGGAAATTTCAAAAATAATAAAAATAATGGAAATAATAATAATTCCTCAGAGGCTATAGAAAATAATCATACTAATTATTTAATCGGATTCGTAAACCCGCAAGGCCGTTGTATTCAACGGAGCTGAAACAACGCTAAATAATTTACTTCAAAAATTTTAATTCCCGGGGAGATCGGAATTCCGAATTAAAATAAAATAAATCCGAGATTCTGAGAATCAACGGAGACGGAGTCCCAATACGGGAACGTGAGAACGAGAGAGAGAGAAGAGAAGAAAAATATGCCACTCGTCATACGCAGTGATAGTGGAGAAAAATAAATCAGAGAAATTAATTCATTTGCACTAAAATCGCGAAAACTCGCAAACCACTAGGCCGATCGTGTCCACTCGGATATTGCCGTGATCCTTAGGATCCACGGATACCACCTATGCATTTTCAGGCATCAAGATTAAAATTTACCCCTCTAAACGAGGACATAAAACACGCGTAATTTTAAACGGCTAACTGTGCCGCTCAGCGCGCAACACTTACCGCCGACGCTCGTAGGCGCGGGGAACGAGAGAGGGTGAGACAACTCACCGTACTCGAGCCCACGCTGCACGGTGAACACCGACAGAGAGGGAAAATGGCCGACTGCGCGTCGGAAAGAGACGCCGCGAGGTATTTCCCTTTTACCTAGGGATTTTTATAAAAAATAAAACCCTCAGGGGAACCCTATGATAGGGAAAACCACGAGAAAGATTCTCGTGAAAAATCAACACCTCAACCCACACAAATACCTATTTATCTCCCGATATATCGGGGAAATATTGCGACGCACGTGGCTGAAGGCCAAGGTGGTCGACCCGTCGTGAGACGGAAAAGCCGGCGCCATTATTTTAATGGCGCGGATAACACTCAGAAAATAACCCAAAAACTCACCCTTTTCGCCTTCTTGGGCACCTTCTTCACCATTCTAGAGCTGGTGGACTCCTCTAATCACACTAAACTTAATCCTCACACAGGGTGGGAGCACTTAAAAAGTTGACCTGTCTTGACCGGGTCAAGACGAAGACTGCCTCACTAGGTCAGTGTCGCGACACTGACCCGTTTGGAAAATGGAGGGGGCAGATCAGGATCGGTCCTGATCGGCGCGAGCGCGACACTCGGATAACTAATAACTTTTATTCTAGGGAGGTGGCGCCGTCGCACCTTGACCCGACCAATTCAATTCGAACTTGAATTGAGGGAAGACTCTAACTCTAATCATATTCCTCTAACGCCACAAACTAGATTCGGGGTTGCCACCCCGAGTCATAGGGACGGATAGAAGTCCCAAAGACCTAATACTTACTCTTGGTACCTCCCACGGATCGGTTCTCCGGGATAAATGGGATCGGATTGATAAATGAAGCGTAAAAATTAATCTAAGAAAAATACTACTTCACCCAATGCAACCTGGCAATTCGGGGAGTACAAGGGTTGCACTTGTCTCCCTCGACCTTCCACCGAACCAAAAACTGACCCAATTAATCCCATTTTATCCAACTGAAGTGGAGCGCTGATATTGCAATCAGACTTGGTCGATTCCCCGTGTGATTAACAGAAGGGTACTTCCCGTAGACAAACCGGATGACTCTTATTTTGGCCCTTCTTCGCGGAGAGTCTACGGGCCCTCAAAAGTGAATAGCCCGGACAGGATTTTCCTGTTCTCGAGAAAGATAACCCCAAAAACAACTTCTAAACCACCAATTTGGGGAAAAATGACCACACCGAAGCGGGAAAATAACCTTAAAATTAATTCTCTCTCTCTCTCTAAACCCGTGGATGGTGGATGTACTGGTTAGGAGGTTGCTGTTGATTAGGTGGTTGGGTTCTTTCAACGGACATCCCCACATGTCCGTTACAATTTTTATAAATATCCGTTAAAACTCAGCTTCAATTACAGGTGACGGAATTCCAGAAATTTTCGTCACAAGAGTTATTATGAGAAAAAAAATTTATAAAGAGTTTTTATGGCGTTTTTCTTGAGCTGTTGACTGCGTCAATAACACGCAAAGAAAAATGACATTAGAGTTAAATTGAGAGAAAGTCTATAACAAGAGTTTATAAAGTTAACCCATTTGAAATGTTCCTACAAATGGATTCTTGTATTTCTAACAATTAATTACTAGTTCATAAACAATGTGATAGTAACTGTAACAGTATTTCAATACAATATGGTTTATTCACAAATTTTTGTTTGCCATTCTCCTGTACATCTTCAGAAGTGCAATATGAATCATTCAATTGATCAAAGTCAATCCGAATCAACGAAATCATCATAATAATCATCATAAACTTCATTCATTTTCAAAGAATAATAAATATCAACAAGCTTCATGGAACGATCAACTGTAAGACGATTACGTAAATCTGAGTGAACAAAAGCCCAGGAGGAGAAGAGTCTTTCCAGCTATGCTGAGGCTGCAGGGATTTTCAATAATTTTTTTGCAAAATTTGACAGTTCAGGATAAAATGGTGCAGCGAAGGCCCAGAATGCTTCAGGTGTTAGTTTTTGTTTTTTCACTAAATTTTAGAAAATACTGGTATGATTCTGGAATGCTTCAAATCCTGATTCTTCTGTGAAATCTTCCAAGTTCAATTCTTGCTTTATAAAGTCAGTGACCATTTTCATTTTCTTTTCGTCATGAATAAATCGTTTACCCTGGTACTCGGGATGTAGAAAGTTCGAAGTCAATGCAATTGGTGTTAAAACTTTATTCAGCCGGCTCTCCAACAGCTGTTGGATCTCATCATTGTCTGTTGGAATCATCAATTTAAGCCATTCTTCACAACCTTCGGCTAAACTACAATTTGATCCTTGGCAGACATTTATCAATCTACATATTGGGTCAAAAAGCAATATGTAATATTCTAATTCAATTTCAAATGAGGGATCTCTCAACAATTCCTCGCTTTCACTGCTCAATTGTATTTTTTTTTCATTAAGGAGTCGTTTCATCAGATGGAAGTTTTTCAGTAGACACCTGAATGCATCACGGTGGCTACACCACCTAGTCTCACATGCTAGGATAATCCTAGAGCCTCCTAGATTCTTGAGACACCGCTCTGCACTAGGAGTTTTGAATTCACGTAATATTTTGTGAATTTCTCAGGCACCAGGTTTTTAGCCAGTAGATTACCACTATGGCTCTCACAAGTACTGTGCCAAATATCAACTTTTTTCCCCATTGACATCATAGCCGATGCATTATCGGATACAACAGCATAAATTTTGACATTGCATTTTTCTTCTGCTAATGGCACAGCCTCTTCAACGATGTCTTTCAATTGATCACCTGTTTCTCTTACACCCGTTAAATCCCACGATTTCAAAAATATACTCTTTGAGTTTACTGTGTGAATTGTACATACGACATTTTTCGCATTGGCTGATGAATTTTTCCACCCATCAATCAGCAGAACACCTTCAGAACCACGAACTGGGACGCGTTCGTCTACAACACTCTGATGCACCTTGTCCAGCAGCTTCGTGGAGAGTCTCTTCCTTGTCGGGGGTTTATAAGTTGGAAGCAAGAGGTGAATGAAGTTCTTAAAATGCTGAGATTCAACGACATTAAAAGAAATGTTGCATCCAAAACGAAATTTGGCTAGAGCAAAGTCTATTTCATCAAATGTTGGTGCTGGACATGACTGTGGGAATGCTGACCGATTTGGCTATAAATGAAAAGATTTAAGCTGTGAGTCTTATTCATGGTGGTAACGGTTAACGGCCTAGCGGCCATATAATTGAGCAAAATAACATTGTTATTACTTTCATTATTCACTTACTTGGCTGTTTCTTCCGGATGTTTTCATTTTTGATTTTGAACGATATCCTTTCCTTTCTATTCGTATACAATTCCAAAGAGTTAATTGATGATTGATTGAGAGATAAAAAATGTGGTTTGATGGATAAAAATGTGGATAAATCACTTGAGGCACGTAGGTTATGTAGGCACTAGGCAGTAATAGATAATAGATTGGACATGAGGGGATTAAACTAGTATGGGAAATTACTAGTTTATTCTAGTGACCCTAGACTTCAAGCAGTTGAGGTCTTTAGAAATTGTTTAAATTTTAGACATTTATTTACGTAATTTACGTAAAATACATGCGGTTATAATTCTCGATACGTAACATACAATAAATTACATTTTATACACTTCTTTCCGTAAAATACACGTATTTTACGTTTTGCGTAAAAAACCCTAGATCTGCTCAACTGACCCAACCCTGTTCGTCGGAAGTAGTTAGTGTAGGCCGTCGCTGGCCCAACGATTTTTGAGGGAGTGGTCGAAGGGTCCTCCGCGAGTGGGTGGGTGGTGGATCAATTCGCGGATTAATTCGCGGTTTTATTCGCGGGTTTAATTCGCGGTTTTTTCAGTCCAACTTATGGGTATGTTTCGCGGGTTCGATTCAGAGACCTGATTCGCGAATTTGATTACCGAGTTTCCTTTGCGGGGCCCCTCTATGATTTTAATTCGCGGTTTCATCATCAATTTTTTGATTCGCGGGATCGCAATTTCGATTCACATAATTAAATTAGCCACGCCCCTTTTTTCGAACCTGTTTGAGCCTGTCTGAGGGAAAGTGTTTGTAGGTGACTCACCCCCAAACAATCCGATTCTTTTTCCCTTTTTTGAGGAATTGGTAACTTCATGATTTATGATACTCCATAAAAATGTTTGACATAACCTTGGGGGAGGGATTGTCCTTGACCACATTCTTTTGATATTAGTCATCCACCTTATTGCATAACTTGGATATACTCTATACATTCATGAAGGACATTATTTATAACCATGAAGGAGTCATTCAGTAAAAATCTTCAATATACCTGAAGAAAAGGGATTGTCCTTGACCGCATTCTTTTTGATATTAGTCATCCACCCTTTATGACACCACTTGAGACGTTTTACAGTGGAAGGTCAGGAATTTGACCGCTTTCATATTTTCACATTGTTGTGAATAAGATTTGCAGATAAGCATCCAGTAGAGGTGGGGGAAGTCTGCATATAACGCATGGAAATTCGAGTATGAGCATCAGTTCCTCCTGAAATTTTTCATGAAGAACAGTCTGAAACGACAAGAATTGAAGAAACGTTTGAAGCTTCTGTTAAGGATGTTCTGCCTAGATTGCAACGGGGGGGTGAGCTGTAGGGGGAAGGTAGGGTTTTGTGGGGAATTCCAACCCCTGAAGACGAAAAAATGAAATTTTAAATTACCCCATTGAGGTTAAATTTGGTCACTTTTATGGTGTCATTATATTCCTCATAACTCTTTTTCCTAATAAATATTCATAGGATCAATCAAAAAATTTCCGATAATCGATTTAATAATTTCTGAAAAAAACATAAATCTAGTCGTTAACAGCGGCAACGTTGGGAACTAGAGAAATTTGGTAACACGGGATGGTACCATTGGTTGACTAGGCCACACTCGGCTGTAAACGTTTATTCATTCCCCAGATACCCCAGATTTGTATTTTGCGCGCTGCCCCTCTCTCGTTGAAAGTGTCGCGACGTTGTCGTACTTTCCAGCTGCGCGCGCAAGAAAGGTAAATTTTCGCCTATTTTGCCATTTTTTATTACTAATTATTAGTCTGGGGGATGCGTAAGAATATAACGTTTTTCCGTGACATAACGATTGACCTATAGCCGGAGTTTCATTACGCTAGACCCATTTTTCATCGATTTCACTAACTTTTCGTGAATTTTCCATAAGAACACGTGTTAAATTGATATTTTTTAAAAAATCATAACTTTATTATGCAGCTCGCAGGAAAGCTGAAATTTTGCATGCGGTTCTTCAATAGATTGAAGAATCTTACAAAAAAATTTCATCAACTTCTTATATTTCCTTATAATGTCCAAAATGTAGGCAGAACATCCTTAAAGATGTAAGGGATTTTCCTCCAGTTTTCCACCGGGGGAATAATCCCGAACTACTCTTTACCCATTCCTCATATCGCTACGATTTGGGCGCCAGCTAGATTTTATCCGGAAAACCTAACTAAACCGGCCTCCAGGGAAAACTCGTCACCTGGAGGACTTCTCGTGGACGGGACCCACGGATGCCACGCTAGCATCAGTATTTCACGGTAGAGGGGCGAGGTCCACCATGTTAGGAGTGCTTCCGCTCGCTCATCGAGGCTGTTTTCACGTCCCCGACGGCGAATACGGAGAGAATTCTTCTCTCAACCGACTAATAGTCTCGTGTACTTCGCCTTCGAGTTATTTCTACCCGATCAGCGCACTGTCGCACTCGGCGTTATCGCTAACGGCGAGTGGCCTTGACCGATTTGCGAATCCTTCTAACCCCTCGGGGCCCGGAATGTGAAGGCACGTGTAGCGAAGACCCTGCCAGAGACACTGTTAACTCCCGATCTACACGCTCACGCGGTTTTCCCTCCACATCCAGTAACAGCAATATCATCGCGAGTCAGATTCCCCCAGCTACTTTGACTGGGAGGCGAATGCGACGAAGGCCCAGCCAGAGACACTGTCAACTCCCGACCTACACGTCCACTCCAACACCCAATCGTTTCGCCGGAAGATCCAAAGCCCGGCCACGTAGCACTCCACGCGACCGGAAACCAGCGCTATTCTCTACTCGGGAGATGCAGGAGCATCTCCCTCTGCTCGCCTCCCCGCTCGATGCGAGGTGACGCCTTCCGATAACTTGCCAGTCATCTCTATGTTCCGCTCTGTACGAGCGCCCGTTCTGAACTAACCAGAAATCTCCCAGGGCTTAACTTCCCAGTCCAGGCTTCTCATTCCAGTACCACTCGAGCTACGTTCTCTCGACGTGGACCAGCCTGATTGGCCCGACATCAATCTCCTCGGAGAAGGGGAAGCGGCAGTTCTTACACCTGCCCGTCCGTCCCTAGGCTAAGTCTGCGGAGCCTTTAACACCGCACAGTTGGGAAGCCTGTACGTCGGCCCTATTCTACCCAACCTCAACTGCACGAATGCTAAATTAGCGATAGCATACCAAAACGGTCACTTTGGAGAGTGGGAAACTCAATCCACCCGAACTGGCGTATCCCCTCTCCTCCATGATCTATTCACCGTCAGTCGAGCCTTGTTCGGCTGACGTCAGATGCCACCTCCTGTCTCTCTCTCTCCCAACTCTACTCACTCACTGTGTGTATTTTACCGTGACGAGAAAATCTCGTTACACACCTCCCTCCATAGGAGAGGTTTCGACCCGAAACCTGCCGGTTCAGGACGAATTCTCCTCGTCTCCTGTCTCTGAGCCTTCAACCAGAGGGTCCTCCAAGGCTTCCTTATAGGGTTTCATATCCCCTATAGCTACACCTTTGGGATTACGACCAGCCATATCAGAAACTTCGTAGAAGTTTCTGGAGTACTTTTTGGTCACCACGAAAGGTCCACTGAACGGTTTGTTCAGGGCTGCTGACCGATGCTTCGCAGCACTTGACAGCTCGTGGTTGCGAGCTAATACTAACTCGCCGACCTCATACTCGCCTTGTCTACGACGCAAGTTATAGGCCTGCGCCTGTCTATCATTAGCTTCCGCTAATGCGTGGCGAAACGCCAACCTCAAGGTTTCGTGACGCTTCATGCGCTCGATCCATGCTTCCGTAGGAGTCTCTTCGACTTCTACGTCTCCCTCTAGCTTTCGCTTCAGCGAATTCGCCGGCTCTGGCTCTCTACCAAAATTGGCGAAAGCGGGCGTGGCTTTCAGAGAACTGTGTTGGGCCGTATTGTATGCAAATCGAAATGCATCCAAGTGACAGTCCCAATCGCGGTGATCTGAGTCTACATACGCTCGTATCATCGCCTTCAGCGAGCGATTGACCCTTTCAGTAGGGTTCGCTTGCGGGCGATACGGCGGCGTTGTCCGATGCTTCATGTTCGTAGAAGCAACCAAGGCTTTCATGTCTCGGTTTACGAACTCTGTACCATTATCGGTCAGCAATTCTCGAGGAGCACCCCATCGATAGATGATTGTCTCCTCTATTGCCTTCCGAATCGACGCACCATTTGCTTTTCGCAGTGGGCGTACTTCGATCCACTTCGTGAAGAAGTCTTGGATCACTAGGATATACACGAATCCTGCTTTACTGCGTGTAAAGGGACCCATGATATCCGCCGAGATTCTCGACCAGGGTTTCTCGATTGCTCGAGGCCCCATTAAGCCGATCGGCGCTCTCTGTTGCACTTTGCAACGCTGACACTCGTGACATGTACTTACGTATGACGTCACGTCCTCAAACATCGCTGGCCAATAGTATTGGTTGGCCAAGCGTTGGCAGGTCTTATCGACACCTTGGTGTCCGGCCTGGGGCAAATCGTGACACTCTCGAATAGCGTCCCGTCTCAATTCTCTGGGGAGGACTAATTTCCACTCATCCAGGTCTTCATTGTTCACCGATGCCAGTGCTTTTGGCTTCGAGTGATACAACAGTCCTTCCGAGAGTTTCCAAGTAGGAAATTTCTCGGGCATCCTTTCCACGTCTCGGCAGCGACGTAGATACCACTTATCCCGGGTATCTACGGCAGCATTGAGTAGTTCTGTCGCGCCTTCAGGTGCTCTGGAGAGAGCATCCGGCACGTGGTGCAATGCACCCTTCCTGTGTACGATTTGGTAATCATACTCCATCAGTCTGAGATTCCATCTGGCTAGACGGCCAGTGGGATCCTTCAAATTATGAAGCCATCTCAGACTGCTGTGATCCGTGATTACCGTGAAAGGGTAGCCTTCTAGGTAGCAACGGAATTTCATAATTGCCCAGACCACCGCGAGGCATTCCTGCTCCGTTACGGTGTATTTTGTCTCGGGCCCTGTTAGCGAACGGCTGGCGTACGCTATCACTCGCTCTTGACCGTCTATCACTTGCGTGAGAACGGCACCGAGCCCTACACTGCTCGCGTCTGTTTGCAGGGTAAACGGTAGCGAAAAATCTGGACACGCAAGCGTTGGAGCTGACGTCAGGTGCTTTTTCAGCGCCTCGAAAGCCGCTTGCTGCTCTTCGCCCCATACCCAAGGTTGGTTATTCTTGGTCAGGCGCGTCAGTGGTTGAGCCACTGTAGCAAACTCTGGTATGAATCGTCGGTACCAGGAAGCCATCCCGAGGAAACGGCGAATCTGTTTCAGATTCTTGGGTTCCGGGAACTCTACTACTGCCGACGTCTTGTCGGGATCGACCTGTAGTCCTTCGCTATTCACGACAAATCCGAGGTATTTCACTTCGGACCGACAGAATACGCTCTTCTCACGGTTTATGGTTAAACCGTGGTCCCTCAGCTTGTCGAGGACTCTTCCCAACCACGTAAGGTGTTCTTCGAACGTACTTGAAACGATAATGATATCGTCCAAGTAGACGAAGACGTGTGGGTACATCTCTGGACCAATTAACTTGTCCAACGCTCTCTGGAATGTTGCGGGGGCGTTCGTCAAGCCGTACGGCATACGCTCGAACTGGAAAAACCCCCTTCCAGGCACTGTAAATGCAGTGATCTCTTTTGACTCTTCGGTCAACGGTATTTGCCAGTAGGCAGCGCTCAAATCCAACGTCGTAATATAATTGGCTTGTCTTAGCTCGTCTAAGATGCCAGTCATATTCGCGACCGGGTAGGCGTCCTTTTTGGTCACCTCATTTACCCGTCGGAAGTCAATACAGAATCGATACTTCCCGTTGGCCTTCTTCACCATGACGACTGGGCTATTCCAGTCGCTCTCTGATGGCTTGATGATCCCATCTCTGAGCATATCATCAACTTCCTTCCACATCAACAATTTTAGGTGATGGGAGGACTGTCTGACCCTTTGGCGGATCGGCTCATGGCCCTCCACATCAATTTTGTGTGGGGCCAGCTTTGAAATCGGCGGGCTTCCCTCGACTACCGGAATTTTTGCATCCAGAAGTCTCTGAAGCCGCTCTTTCTGTTCTTCTCCAGGTGTTCTCAAGCCATTGCACACGGTTAAGTGGCAAGCTCTTTCCACCGGCACAAACTGGAAGGTGACTTCCGGCTGATCTCGAAAGAACCAGGATTGGCCAAAGAAATCGATGACCATTCGAGCTTCTCTCAAGAAATCTAGTCCTAGGATGAAGTCTTCGGATAGCGATGCCATCCAAAGTGCTTCCACCTTGACTGCTCTTCCCTCCAATACTAGAGACAGTTTGGAGGATTCTTTCACCACTTCTAGTTGGCTGTTCGCCACTAGAACTCTTCTGGGTGGTATTCTTTTCGCGCTAATGCCCAGCGAGCTTAATAACTCGATCCCCGCTTCTCCAGCGAAGGTACGAGATGCTCCTGAGTCCACTAGTCCGCGGATCTTCTTCCCGTGAATATCGATTTCCACGTGGAATGCAAACGTCTTGCCCTCCTTCATAGCCTGTTTGATAAACTCCTCTGGGGAAGTTATCTCAGGCGAGGACAACGCTACTGGATCGTCTGTGCGGTCCAAGGAAGGTTTCATCTTCCCTTTTCCCTCCTGAGACGTTACTTTCTCAGTTCCCGAGGTTTTCACCATCGTGGCCACTGTCTCCTCAGCCTCCAGGATTTTTACTTCCTTTTCGACGGTTCCTTCCGTCCCTGGGGTTTCTATATCCCTCGGAACGGGCTCTTCCTGGCTCAGCGGCGGCGTAGGCTGCACCTCGTCGCTTACGCTGCCGCTTTCCCGTTTCCCGGACTGCATTTTGGGCAATCCGGGGTGTTTACCCCTTTTCGACCACACCTGTAACAGAACTCGCCAGGAGTGATCGGCTTTGTCACAATTGTGACACTTCAGTGGTTTAAACCACTGGACACCAGGTCCAGCGCGGCCTGGACCACCACCCCTCCCTAGAGGAGTACTACGCCTCTGCAAGGCGTGTACTACCTCTAACTCATCGACGAAATACATCTCGCATTCGTCGTTCTCTTCAGCCTCTTCCTCCTCCTGTTGTAAGGCCCTTACGGCCTGTTTCGGAGTCACTTTGGGCTGTGTCTTCGAGCTTTTGTATGCAAAGCTCGGGCATAAGGCATCCTCCGGTCTCGGTGGAGGTTGCCATGTTCTCGCGCTGGCGATGTTCTTCTCTTGTCGAAGAGCATGCTTCTCCAGCGTCCTCAGGCTCATTCCCTCTTGCAGGGTCAGTCCTGTCTTGTATTTGAGGAGCATATTACGATAAACGTAGCTCACCCTTTTTGCCTCTGACCACCTGGGTTTCGTTCGGCCAAACAATCCTTTCATGTTTGCCACGAACGTCCCCACGGGCTCATCAGCGCCTTGTCGGCGACTCGCTATCTCCTCGTGTAAGGCGACCTGGTAATCCAGTTCGCCAAAACGTTCTCGGAAAGCGATTTTCGCTTCCTCCCAGGAGAATAACTCTTCCTCCCTGTACCAGGTGAGGGCTGCCCCTGTCAGGCAACCTCTCAAAACCCCTAACAGGTCGGATTCTCTGATGTTTAACATCTGTAAAACATCGTCTACCGTGGACAGGAAGTCCTCCACGTCTTCTTCTGGGGTTCCTGAGAAGGAAACGCCCCATTTCTTTAAAGCCTCGAGGGCTTTCTGCGTCGGCAGGGGGCGCCGGCCACGGTGGTGGCGGCTGCTGCCGTGGCTCTCGTCTGAGGATTCTTCCGCTCGCGTTTCCAGCGAGCGGAATCCTCGCTCTCTCTCGTCGAGGCCTCCTCCGTACCCTCTTCGGGTCTGGGAGTGCTCAAAAACTTCCAGGGGTTCTCTTCTTCGGGGCTGCGGCGCGCCCCGTTCCCCTTGGAGGTTACCTCTTAGCCCTCTCGGGGCTACTTCTTGGGAGGGGGTTGCCGACGGGCCTATTCGGCCTCGTAATTCCCTCTCCAGCTTCTGGACTGCCGCCAGTAGCTCCACCGGAGTTGGGGTTGCCTCCGTTACTTTCACCTCCGGTATTCCCAGAGGTGTCACTTCACCGCTGGCATTTTTACTGCCCTTGGTGCTTCCTTTCTTGCTGCCCGGTGGCCTGCCTCTCCTTTTTACCAGAGATGCGGCCCCTAGCACGCCTGATGCAAGAATTTGCTCCTGCAACTGTCTCGCTTGTTCAGCGAACGTCCTCAAAGCTGCTTGCCCAGCAGCTTCGTCTGTGTGGCTTTCCATCCCTTGGGGCCTCACCGCGCCGGTTTTCCCTGGGATGGGTGTCTTCGATAGTTCGTAATCACTCTCTCCGGGAGTGATCACGGTTTTACCGTCCTTCGGGGGGGTCTTCTGTCCAGAACACTCTCCTCCATCCTTTTTCGAATCCTTCTCGGATTCGTCTCCACTTTGGGTCGGCATTTCGCTTTCCTGGCGGACGTTCGGGGAGCTCGATGTTTGCACACCGGTGGCTTCACCGTAAGAGGCCTTCTCTGCGTTCTGCAGCGCCTTTTATACTCTTTTCGAGGGAGTGGGGGCTACCCCCTCTCGCTCGCCTCACACTAGTCGCCGCTAGTGGCGCCCTCTTTGCTGGGGAATCTCCCCTGCCTAGGATTATTCTACTCGCCATTGGTCTAGTCTCGTGTGACTAGTGGCGCTCTCTCTGAATTGAAAGAATTTCAATTCTCTCAATTCTGGCGGTACTATTCAAATTTTCTAAAAAAAATCGAATTTTTCCCGCCCATTCCACCATTCAGTTTTTGAATAGCTTCGTGGTGCCCTCTGAATTGAAAGAATTTCGATTCTCTCAATTCTGGCGGTATTATTCAAATTTTCTAAAAATTCGAATTTTCTCCGCCTCTTTTCACCTCCCGGCTTTTGTATAGCCTCCTGGTGCCCTCTGAATTGAAAGAATTTCAATTCTCTCAATTCTGGCGGTATTATTCAAATTTGTTGAATTTGAATTTTCCCGCCTTTCTACCTCTCAACTTTCGAGTGAGGAGTACCTTCTCGTACGACAACGGGGCGCCACTGTACGGTTCCCGCGTCGCCAAGTAGTCCAGCAGTCGGTAATTTGGCTTCCGCCTTTACCGACCGTCTTACCGACGGTTAGCCGCGGTGAGTACCTTCGGGGAGACGCCAGATGGCGCCTACTGTCTCTCTCTCTCTCCCAACTCTACTCACTCACTGTGTGTATTTTACCGTGACGAGAAAATCTCGTTACAAAGAATATTCAAGAAGTCAAATAAGTTCTACAATTCAGAAGCGACATCAGGGTACTTTGTACAAATCTTGAGAAAACGAGTATTGGAGATAGATCAACAACTCAATAAAAAAGAAGAACATTATGGACTTCAGTAAAATCAACGCTGTTGGTGAATTCGAACAACTTCCCGTGATGAAGCTGTCCAGCCTACCAACAGGCCGCTTGTTCAGAATCACTGCTGCTAGAAAAGTTGATACAAAATATGGTCAAGGTGTTGTTTTTGAGATATCAACTCATTCCATTTATGTGAATAAGAGATTGGCTGTATATTTCAATGCGAATCCTGAGGAATTCGAGCAGTTCCAGAAACATGTTGAGAATGGTGCTCCCAAGTTGGAATACATTGGTGGAAAATTCAATAGCATTCGCTTGCATCCAGATCCAAGCATAATAACCGAAGACCAGGGGGCTAAAGCAAATTTCCACAAAATCAACGCTGTAGCAGATATCGAAGAACGTCCTCTCGTAAAACTATCATCATTGAGGTCGGACTACCTGTACACAATCACGGCAGCTCGCAAGGCCAACACGAAATATGGAGTGGCTATCGTTTTCAATTTAGACAACGTTCAATCTGTTTTTCTGAATAGAAGAATGGCCAAGTTCTTCGATGAGAATCCAAGTCAATTGGAAAATTTACAGCATGAAATTGCCACAGGGTCACCAAAGTTACAGTACTTGGGTGGAGAACACAACAGACTTCGCCTGCATTCTGATAAGGAATTAAATTTGTTGGAATAAAATGAAATGAATAGATGGAAATTTTTCAATATATATTCTTTTATTTAATTTTCATAATTTACAAATGTAATAGTATCTAGAAAATATATGAATAAATGAATTTTACTGAATACATTTTGTTTTTTTTTGTTTTTTCACACTTTACATTTCACACAATTCTTAATCATAGGAGGTGGTCCATCAAGAGCATCACCACCTATAGATTCATAATGTATCAAACAACGTTTACATCTAATGATTTCCTGATTTCTTCTCATCTCATCAGTTAATTTACCCCATGCATCATGTACATCCAATTCAGCGAATGTACTTATAAATGATATTGGTAGGAAAGCAATATCTTCAGAATCCATGAGTGCTAAATTTTTCAACTCAAAATACAAATTTAAAGACCGATCTTCAGATCGTACGATTGTAGTAAAAGATCCACTCTTTAAGTAAAAGAACATTTTTAAGAGCACAAGTTATTTTTGGCATATTACAATGAAATGGACAGTTATCAGAAGATGATTCCCTGAATTTTAAGATTGATGGTGCTCCATCGAAATGCTCATCGATATCAATCACTGGTGCACCATGGAATATTTGTTCCAACCAAGCCTTCTTTTCACGACCTTTCACAAAAATCACCTCAGCGTGTATCAAATCATGTAATATCCCCTCTAGTTGATCGTACGGTAGAATACCATAATCCCATGCTAAGCCATGGTAATTACGCTGAAGCCACAGATTTGCACATCTAATTTTTGCGGGTACAACATGATGTTCATATGGGGGGTAGAAAAACTTTACTGTCGGTTGTGCGTCTCGACTATCCAATGAGATATAGGATAATTCTTTGACGATGAATTCGTTGTTAACACCTTGGAATCCCTGAATATCTAGAAGCAGCTCCATCGTGACTGATCCTCCGCCGAGCTCAACGTCGGCATTTATAAGCTCAGCCCCCAACAAAATTTTCAAACTATCTTCTTAACACCCCCACTTATTGGTTGGTATTCTACGATACGATCGTGTAGGATGAGACAATAAGCAGCGGTCTCTAATGGGAAACTTTCTTTTGTTTCAATCTCTAAACGGACATCTACTGGCCCGAATTTCAATGATTCATTCTGTTTCGAACAATCAATAATGATCAGAGGAGCATGATTTGCAAATTGCATCTTCGTTAATAATGGATTAATGGTTTGCTGCTCATAATATGATAACTGAAAGTTCGCATACATATCATAGAGTATCGAAAATTGATTCTGAGCCATATCAATATTTAAGTGACCATATGGGAAACATTGAGAATTCAAGAATAATTTCACATCAGCAATATTACAATGATCAAAGTTGCTCGCATTCTTTCGCTTCTTATTTTTCCGAGCTGTCTGGAAACCCAAAATAACATAACGTGGTTTTTCAAGTTGATTTGCTGTTTTCACAGTCCACACATGTTTTGTGGTTTGTGGAAGCAATGGATATTCATATAGTTCCCATGATCTGAAGCTCATAGATATTGTTGGATCTCTCTGAATGAACTTGAGCAACTCTACTCTTTTATTATCCGATAATGTAACATATGGAATCAACCATTCAATCTTACTAATGTTGATTTTCACATCCTCATCAGCCGTTTGAATCATGGCATCAGTATCATAACGAGCTCTAGTTAAAATCAACTCATGTTTTACGTTGACCATTATTTTTCGGTAATCTTCAGCGAATCCTAATAACATATTCAATGGGATAGATATGTCGAAAATACCATTTACATCAACCAAACTTGTTTTCTCTTCAATACCCAACCATCCAGCATTCTCCATCCATATGCTTTGATTTGGGTTCAGTGAGATGAGACTCTTCATAAGAGTGGTAATACCCACATTCTTAACTTTGTCTACCTCAATCGCATTAATTTCATAGCGTATTTCTTGAAACAAATGGCAAATGGCGTTATTCACCAACTTCGTAGTTGTTGCAACATTATTGTCTGTTTTGAGCAATTTCCCCGTAATGTGTAGGGTACTCCTGCTCGGTAGAACACACAGGTCTTGATTTTGCACGACAATTCGAATCTCATCACTATTATCAAGCCCTACCGAAGAATATGGCTGATGTGCATGAATCTCATAATGAGCGATAGATTCATCAAACGCCACAGGCATCTTGATATTTAGGTTCTCCTCCATGGTGTACAACAAACGAATAAAACTTTTATTTGACAGAAGCGTTTCGTCCCCTTTTCCTCACTGTCAGACCGAGACTTTCGAGATACTTTACGTTCTGAGATGTTAACTCCTTGAAGCCAACACGTGAACTGATTGAAGCATGCCATGGTTGCTGATTAATATAGGAGTGTCCAATCTTGCGATTATATACGATCCCCATGATCATCAAATAGACTTGATGTGAAGTCTAATAGTAATCACTTCACCGCGAAAATTTACCAAGTCTCCGTCTTGATCAACGATGCGAAGCTGTAAATCGTTAATAGTTCTGACAGCAACGGGTAAGTAAATCACATGGGATGGCACTTCGACAATTTTATATCCAGGCGGTACCACAGGGAAAAATTCATGGATTGTGTGAACTTTAGTTGCATTGATGTATGCTCCGGTAGTAATATTACATTCGACTCGTAAGGCGTTCACTTTGAGAATGGCTACAGGCTGATCCGACTCATGGGTTTTATTAGCTTTTTTTGGAGTGAAACCCAAAAGTCGACCTAGTGAATTCACAGGTCTCAGATCTACATCCTTATTACATTCCAATTCACTCCGTAATGTATTATTATTACTTCTGATACTTATAGTAATGTCACTCCTAGCTAAGGACTCTACAATATACTTTGAAATATCATTAATTTCATAACTTCCCATAGGAATAGTGATAACTTTATTCTCTATATGTAATTTATTATTACTATCATCAACATTTGGAATTGAATTGAATGTTAAAAATTCAACCAGCCCGAGAACGTAATTTTTTTCGGGGGATAGTTCAATTGGAGGAAAATATTGTGCCTCCAAGACTGACGATACCCCCGAGAGTGTCAATGTAAATGAATCACTCATGGTTTCCACACAACAACTGATGGATGATCATTTCTTCTCAGCCTTATATAAGCGGTCGGTGAGAAACGCCAAACATAAATGTCCACAGTTGTATGTATTCCAGTTTTGATAACGTTCATGATTATATTTGATGCTACCAACACCAAAGTAATTGAAGAGATCTGTAGGTGGTTGCAAGTTTCCAAAACTATCAAAATATGTGACGTTATTTCCAAATTTCTTATATGCAACCCAATGAGTTCCAGGACCCTCTTTGTCATCTAAATTAATGATTGCTGATTCATTTTTCAAGGGTCCATTTTTCGGTAAGTCATTGCGCATAAAAACTCCGCGAAAATATGGAATTTGCATAAGTTTTGCATATTTTTCAAGATCTCCATCAGTCAAAGCCCTGCGTGGTAGCATCGTTAGAAGTTTTTTGGTTTCAAATATAAACCCATTCCCTTTTTGTATGGTTTAAGATATAATCCTTTACCAAGTGCAATAGCCTCCATAGTTTCATTATGTCTTTTATTTTCTGCCAGTTGTTGTTTAGCTTCTTTGGCACTATTCACGGCTCTAGCAATACCAGCAGCACCACCAGCTAGTGCCCCTGTGGCACTCAAGCCGGCAAAGAGTGGCACAAGGAAGGGTAAAATTCCTCCGACTTTTGATGAAACAGGAATGACTCGTGAAACATTCACTCTACTTTTGCCACCAATTTGCTTTACAGCTGCTCTTGCACCCTCAAGCGCCGTTTTGATGGCATTATCTGACCCCTTATCCAGTTTGATTGAATTTTGTGCAGCTCTAATGATTGTTCCAAGTGTCACTCGCTTGGCGGTCTTTCCCTTCTTGACTCCTCTTTTTGTCACCCGTTTTTTCGCACATGATTTTCGTTTCACACTCATCACTGACTTTGTTCCATTTCTCACACCCATACCTAATTTTGTCTTGGCTTTCATAGCGTTTGTTACAAAGAGAGCTGCAGCTCTCTCACCGATGGTAGCGTCTGGGGCTGAAACACGCTTCCACGCTCTATCTGCAAGTACCTTATCAGCCTCGTTTCGTGCAGCAATATCGTCCCGATTTTTCGAATACGCAATATCGTGTGCTTTACAAGCAGAATCGAGCGGATTAATTCCTGGATCTCCTCGAGCTAACCTCTTCGCAAGTTTTGTCCCTGGACCACAATACTGGTAGCCAGGTAAATGCAATTCAACAGGGAGACTATTGATGATTTTATTCAAAATCCCACTACCTTTCTTCCGCGCACACGATCCGTGCACAATCATGTTCAAAGGAGAACTGATCGATTTCCTATAAAACCAACTATTTATAGATTCTCTCATCAGTTGTTATGAAGATGGAGTTCAATACACATCGTTCAGGATTGCCTGTCCTCAATTTCGATTCAGTGACTACAAAGGATATTAGGAAGCCTAAACGTCATGGTTCATTGTTGCCAAATACTATCCGAGCAGTTTTTTGTGGACCGTCCAATTGTGGGAAAACTAACGCCTTATTGAGCCTCATAGTTCATCCCAATGGTTTGAGATTTGAGAATATTTACGTGTATTCAAAATCTCTAAATCAACCTAAATATCAATTCTTACAAGAATTGCTGCAATCTATCGACGGGTTGAATTATCTTCCTTTTTCCGATAATGAAGACGTCATCTCGGTTGATAATGCGAGAACAGACTCGTTATTCATATTCGATGATGTTGCTTGTGAAAAACAGAATAATATAAAAGCCTATTTCTGTATGGGAAGACATAAAAATGTTGATAGTTTCTACCTGTGTCAATCATATGCTCGCATACCAAAACATCTTGTGCGTGATAATATGAATTTCCTTGTATTATTCAAACAAGATGAAATGAATTTGAGACACATTTACAACGATCATGTAAATACAGATATGCCATTCGAAAAGTTTAAGGAATTATGTTCAGCTTGTTGGAAGGATAATTATACGTTTTTGGTTATTGATAAAGATAGTGATATAGATGCAGGGCGATATCGAAAGAATTTCGACTGTTTCATTCGAATAAATGATGGTTGTGGGGCAGTGAAGTGAACAGTTACAGGCTAGAACCCATTGTGTCAACATGCCTCTGTCCAAGGATGAGTTGTCTAGGCAACAGGAAATTTTGCGTCAGATTTCTGCAGCACGTAAAGCTATTCAACGAAAACATAAATTATTGAAATTGGGTAGAGATAATTTTGATGATACAGTGAATGAGGTTTTCAAACCCATAATCAAACCTCTCCAACAATTAACAGCCAGAAATGTTGGATTATCCGATAGACAAAATGTGGACTTGTCTGATGATATGCAATTATCTGATGATGGGCGGAGAATCGATACGATGAGTGTAAATGAGTCACCAATAGCACAACTACCGCTACCTGCAACACCACAACACCAGTTGGGTCACTCGAGTACCCCAATAGCCCAAGTACCGGTACCTGCAACACCACAACACCAAAGGGGTCACCTAAGTACCTTAAAGCGATCATTAAGAGAAAATGAGGATATGGATAGCTTCGTCTCTGCAGCTGAAGATTCGTTCAACGATAAAACATTGAGTCAGAGAATATTTTCATCATCATTGAAAGACTCTCACAATGATCCTCATAATGCAAGTGCAATGTCATTTGGAAATATTTCTTATGGTGATCTTGATGAAGATAGTTTTGTTTGGAAATATTTAACAGAAATCAACACGAAAAAATGGGACAAATCGTATGGGGTTCGTAGACTAACCCGTAATTTTATGATTGGAAATTCACCCATATACTTTGAAGATGGTTTCATCAAAGTTAAAGGAGTGAAATATTCATGTACTGCGGGTTTACTAGAATTACTCATTATGAAGAACCCTAATGAAGAGTTGATCAGTGACAGTGATATAGAAGCATATAGAAAAATCATATTATCAACTAATGGACATGAGAAAAATTATAAACAACGTGGTGGTATACGAGATAACAAGAGTGAAAAATATAAGAACTATATTTCAAAGTTTGTCAAGACCAAATACAGTGGAACGGGCCTTCTACCTACATTTATGAGGGCTCGAAGACCCAACACAGTCGATTATGTTTATTGGGATGACCCTAATGAGCTTGTGGATCGTCTCCGCCTACTCATCGCTTCACAAACAGCTGGAAATCCGAGTCATGATAATGAAATCATCTCAATTATTGAGGAACTCCGTGAAGCCAAAATTATATATTAGAGTGTGATAATCTCAATACAGCATCATTCGAAAAATAAGTGTTGACGTGTTCGGTCGTCACTTGAGTTCTGATTCTAGAGGATCTCCCAATCGTGGCCCACCTGGCATTGGATTCCAGTTGACTGTGGATGGCCATTATGATCTTCAAGACAAAAAACTGTGTAATCTTGCGAAACCTGACAATCTGCAGGATGCTGTTACATTAGAGACATTGTATGAAAACATTGCTGAATCACAACGGAATTTCAACCTCAGATTGGCAGATCTGTTCAAAGGAATGAATGAATTCAAGGTTCAAGAAACAAAACGACTGCATGACGTGAATAAAAAAATTATTGACTTGCATGAGGATATGATGTTGAGGTTCACCATTGTTCATAGAGAACTTGAGAAATTGAAACAAAAAATTGGAGTCAAATAGTTTCAAAAAATGATGGATAATAAAGTAGATGTTGTAACAGAACTGCATAAACCAGCACGTAGAAATTATCCTCGACGGCGTGTTAATATACGTGACTTGGATGAGACATGGCAAGCAGACTTGGTTGATATGACTGCTCATGCAAGAAAGAATAATGGAAATAAATTTTTGCTCACTGTAATTGATATTTTTTCAAAATTTGCTTGGGCTGTGCCGCTAAAGAGGAAAAATGCTCATGATGTTACATTAGCAATGAGTTCAATTCTTAAACAAGGGCGTGTCCCCAAACATTTGCATGTTGATAGGGGGAAAGAATTTTATAACACCGAATTTCAAGCACTAATGAAAAAATATAATATTAATATGTATTCTACATTCAGTAATTTGAAAGCGTCGATATGTGAGCGATTCAATCGGACGCTGAAGAGTAAAATGTGGTTTCAGTTCAGTTTGCGTGGAAGTTATCAATGGATTGATATGCTACCGAAGCTCCTGAATGACTATAATAATAGTAAACATCGGACTATTCGAATGAAACCTGTTGATGTGACGAAAGAAAATGTGAAGAAATTACAGCTCATGTACGCCGATTTTAGGGTAAACAATAGACAACCGAAATTCCAAGTCGGTGATAGAGTACGCATAAGCAAAGCGAAACATGTATTTGAGAAAGGTTATACACCTAACTGGACTACTGAATTATTCACTATCAGAGCTATCAATAATACTAATCCAGTAACTTATCAATTAAAGGATTATAAAAATGAATTAATTAGCGGTAGTTTTTATGAAGAGGAGTTATTGAAAACGAAACATCCTGATGTGTACCTCGTGGAGAAAGTTTTGAAAAAAGTTGGAAATAGATGCTATGTGAAGTGGTTGGGATTCGATAACACTCATAATAGTTGGATAGATATTGAAGATTGATGGGGAAGGGGAGAAAAATTGTAAAGTAGGGAAAATATAAGTTTTAAGGTGATGATTGTATGGATCATTTGAATAAAAAAACATTTTCATCATTCAACTTGTTTGTTTATTTTGTCAACCAATATTTACATTATTCTTCTTAAATCCATAGGGCAAAGTATCTGTTGCATATGGTATGAGAATACGTTTATCATCATACCAACTTAGAGCTAATTTTGTTTGATTGATGGTATATACATCATGTTTAATCGATCGAATCATATTTTGGGATTCTATGACGTTTTCATGCCTCATCAAACAGTCTTTGTAGTCATCGAATGTGATGCGTTTTAAAGTCGATCTTTTTACACCTTTAGCACGTGATTTTTCACGTTCTTCTCCAAAAATTTTTAGAGTATACATTTTTGCGCGAAGTCCTACAAATTCAGTCATAATCTTACCATTATTCTCATCCTTCATTAAACCTAATTTTTTCTTATTGACTAATGGCATATTGTACACATTATTTATCGGATAATCTGAAGTATCAAATTTCTCAATATCTTTCTTCATGATTTCATAAATATTATCAACTTTGAAACGATAAATGAGACTGTCTGTATCCGTGTATAACAATTGAGCATCATTTCCAAAAGTACTTCTTACATAATTATAATGGAAATCATAAATATATGTCTTAGAAATATCGAGAATGCTAAAACCTACATATATTGGTTTATTGAATCGAATTTTCGTACGATTCATTTGAATGATAACCAAATCATTATCAAAAATTATACTGCTGTGGAAATTAGGTTTTGCAATCAAACTTGCAGCACCATATCGACCACCCCACTGGGTAACCAATTTCACATCCAATTGCTTCCGTACATTCTCCATCGTCTTACCAAATACCGCATTATTCATGAGTTTATAAAAATTTTTTTCAAACTCATTCTGTGAATTTTTCCTGAGATCTGTGTTGAGATCAATATATTTTTTTAACCATGGGCTTTGAGAAAATTTTAAAATTCTATGAATTTTTGTTATTCTCACCCCCAAACTACTATATTGTTTTAGATTCTTATAATGGACTATATAATTTTTCTTTGAATTAAGAGTTGTCAATAATTTGGGTAACTTTGCTTTCCCATTGGGTGGTATGATATGTTCTGGACACAGGGGTAAATCCTTATGGTCCTCATGTAAATCCTTAGGATACTCCAGGTCGACTTCTAATATATACCCAACGGTTGAATCATCAGGAATATTCTGAATGTTCAAAGTGTTACAGTCCTCCATCCAACTAAATTCTCCGTGTGGTAAATAATGGCCCATTGCTGCTCCATATAAGTTGTTGACGTCAAAATACATGAGATAAGCTTCCTCCTCTTGTTTATTATAATCAGCTCCCATGTATCGATTATTCGCCTTCCCATATCTGTTTGAGCACTGTGATAGTCCTCCCCTAATACCCTTTTCAATGAAAAGGAGCATTTCAGGATCGTTGAATAATTCCAGTCGTACTTTAGTCATTTTCAACATAGCGTCAAAAGCGAGACCAGGTGCTGTGTAATAATGGAGAGGATCCAAGTTATATGAGGCGAAACAACTCTCTCGGAAATTCTCAAAAATATCGGCTAGTAACAAAATATCTGTTGTAAGATATAAATCAGAGTATTCGCCAAGTGTGTGGAGGCCGAAATTTCTCCAAACATCACAGGCATGGTTGTAATCTCGATCCGATATATGCTCATCATTCAAGCGAGAGTAGAAATTTTCTTTCGAAGGTAGTTCTCGCTCATTCAACTTCTCCCAATCATCTATGTATTCATATGGGAAAACTCCTTTCCTTGTGACGAGCTCAAACTGTTGTTTATTTGAATAGTGATGAGCAGTTATTCTTTTCTTCTCTCCATCTACATATGAAGCTAATTTATCTATGCTACTAGCCATAAAGCGGAATGAGTCGATGAATCTTAAGTGAACTTTTGTTGATTCCACTGATTTTGTAAAAGAAATGTATTTTTCTTTATTGATAGGGAGTAATTTCACATCACCTTCAAACTGCTTGGCTAGAGCTTTGATGAAAAAGTGTGAATCATAGCCTGATAGATTGTGAAACACCATTGGAATTATACATGATTCCGTGTAATTGAGGTTACAACCAGGGTGGGCTGCGCCTCGGTATCTGCCTGTAAAATGACAGTGGTCCCGGTGTTTCACAGCTTCTCCACAAAATGCTTCACCACAGATATGGCAAGTTTTGGCTAATGTGTAGGCTTTTTCCATCTCAGCAGTCAAGTGCATTGGTTGATTTCGTTTCAATTCAGCATCAATTTTCATCGCCAAGATGCGTAACTGCTCAATGAACCATTCAACACAATCTCTCCCATGATAAATACTAAGTCCAGACTTTGAATCATCATAACTACATTTGACATAAAATCCTGCACTAAAAGGCACATGATTCTGGTATATCTTGGTATTTTTATCATTGTCCTCAGGCATTTTTTTCAATAAGCACTCGAAATCGGCATATATGACGTATGGAACAGTCAATTGGTGTTTGAAATTTTGAAATTTCAAAATTCTCTCATCATGACGAGGGAAAATCATTCGAGACTTATTAATTGACATACAATCTGCTCTGTGATTCGTATAAGGTTTTTTGTGTCGAAAATGACACAGACATCTATCACATATGAGCGTTTTATGTTGAGATTTCGAAATCTGTGCACTCACTAAACGAGATAAATTTGCGACCCACGTATAGTGATAAATCCTTTCTTGATCATCATCGATGTTGTTATGTTTTTCAACCATGAATAGATGAATCGTTCTCTCTTCATTATGAGGATTTGTGGGTGGATTCTTACTGAGATATAGTGGTACAATCCAAGCTTTATCAGATTCCTCATCACTGTCAATTCCATAGACATTGATTGATAAATCATTCATTTTCTCGAACTTTGAAATATCTTTCAATGCCATGGGGTAGTTGAACATACCGAAATTTTTGATGATGGTGTTGAAAGGTGGGTAGGAGTTTGGGCGCTCTTTATGATCAACATTGCAGCGAGCAGCCATAATAGACCATAAGAAACAATATGAATCTTCTTTATTTTGAACGTTGACTACTGCTTTTTTTCTTTTAATCCATTCAGGCACTTCGACAAAGCTCGAATTTCCTCCCCGCAATGGATTATATTTATTAATGTTCACTTCTAAACTGATTATTTCAACTAATTTCCAACCTGAGTCTCTTTCT
Source organism: Coelinius sp. EB29 (assembly GCA_035578325.1). Taxonomy (NCBI): domain Eukaryota; kingdom Metazoa; phylum Arthropoda; class Insecta; order Hymenoptera; family Braconidae; genus Coelinius; species Coelinius sp. EB29. The sequence continues at coordinate 2,809,871 of JAOZGT010000013.1, read as the reverse complement.
TGGAACTCATCCATTTTCACTAAAAGTTGCTCTTTAATATGTTCCTCAAACCACTGTTTCATATCCGTTGAATCGAGAATTATTTCATTTTTTGTATTGAAGAATTTATCTTCTTCAATAAGGTGTTCATCTCTTTTAATCTCATATCTACATGATAAGACTACATTCACTTTAAGGTTTCTCTCCTTTTTTAATGCATTTTTCAATCGTACACAGAGCATTCTCCGTGCATCATCCAAGAATTTGATGATATCAGGATTTTTCAAGTTTATGATGACACCAGTCCTCATACGACCATCGAAAACATTTTGAAGATCTTCCCATTTGACTCTGTCAGTTAGATTTCCACGCAAACCTCCTCCAATAACTTCCAAGGCTTTAAATTGAGCTAGAAACGTTCTCAATCGCCCCAACATATGAGTCAATCGTCTTTTCTCGCTATGATTGACGCTCCCATTTAAAAATTGATTTACTTGTTTCACATGACTTCTGAGATTTTTGAGCCACACTTGGATTTCTGTGGGTCTCCTCTCCTCTTTCACGCGTTCATATGCTTCTCTCAAAGACCTCAAAAGTCTTACGCATGAATTAGCATCCATGTTGCTCTAGATAGATAGTCGCAGAAGAAACTGAAGACAAAAAAGTATGGTGCCCCTTTTATATTGTTATGCACAGGCATGTCTCTGATGAAAACCCTTGGGAAATGTCTGTGATTGGTCGAAATGAGATCGTGTGATCTGTGGAAAAATGTCTTGTGACTTGTACCAGGTTAAAAACATTCCATTCTCAGAAAAATGGGTGATAAGCGGAATTCCCTATACCTGAGTCATTTAAGAGAAAATCTCAACTACCCTACAAACAATGAGTGAAAAAACCTTTTCACTTTTATAACCCTATTCGTCACGCAGGAGTATGGCCTTGTACGATATTCTGTTATCAAGATTTTGAAAAATTTCAATGTCACACATCCCTGAGTCATTTAAGAGAAAATCTCAACTACTCTACAAACTATGAGTGAAAAAAACCTTTTAACTTTTATAACCCCATGGGGTCATGCGCAGCCTTCTGTTATCTTGATTTTCTAAAATTTCAATGTCCTTCATCCCTGAGCAATTTGAGAGAAAATCTCAACTATTCTGAAAACAATTAGTGGAAAAGACCTCTTTATTTTTTTAACATCATGCGCCCATGGTGAAATAAAAGCGATGTACTCTGGGTTTCTTATCAACCTTCTCGATGGGTCTCAATGACCTCCAGCGCAATATACCAAGGTCCATTTTGTCATCTCCAGATGAAAAATTCGGGTTTTCTATTAGACAAACAATTTCAGCACTCTTCCTACCTGAAGTGTGCGATTTCTCCGTTCATTTGCCTGAGTTTTGGAAACTTTTCGTGGTGGGGTGAGTGGGTATTAAAGGAGCTAAGTTCAACCATGGGCATTCATCTATCTGTCAACCGCGTAGTTGAACTCATAGAAGTTTTTCCCAAAACGCCATCATGTATCGATATGTGCGAGTTAGCCCAAAGATGGTATATCCAAAATCGTGGTGGATTAAATACAATCCACAGTGGTTGGATCAACAAATGTCGGAGGTGATAGCTCAATACCACCTCGATATGGCGAATTCGGATCCTGACGCTGATCGGTGGCCCATCCTGATGTTAGATCCCCCTGGTCATCTGGTTGTGAGTGATTTTTATAATATTCACCACTTCCTTCTGACGGAGGATTTCGCTGTGTTTGCGGAAGATCTCGTCAACAAGGTGAATAATCTCAACGAGACTCATGGTGAGATGAATTCTCCGATCGTTGATGGTGGTGACGTTGCTTCGGTGAATGTCTCAGATTCAGAGGAAGATCAACTGCCAGACTCATCGGCATCGCCAGTGGCTCCAACATCACCAGAATCTGGCTTCATTGGTTCACCGGTTCTTTGTTCGAGCTTTATTGACCAGGAGCTACCCTGGGATCAACAACCAAACTCACCAGCATCACCAACGCCTAGCTACGTTAGTAGTAAGAGGCCGAGATTGGCGAGGGTTTTCCAGGAATTCCCCCTCCCCCCTTCCGGTCTGTTGTCCAGATGTTCGAGCGTCTTTTAGGTCCCCCTCCCCCCTGCCGGTCTATTGTCCAGGTGGTCGAGCGTGTTTTAGGGACCCCCCCCCCCCCCCGGGGTGACGAAGGCCCACGATATGCTCAGGGATCTAAAGGGGGGTGGTGGGTGGTGAAAGGGTTAAAGGCTAGAGTGGGAGAAAGGGTTAAATGCTAGAGTAAGGGGAAAGGGTTAAATGCTAGAGTGGGGGGAAAGGGTTAAAATACAACACAAAATGCGCAATTATGGGATTACATAAATTATTTATTCAAAAGGTCTTATTACCTAGCATACAATTGTTTTCTTTTATTTTTTTTTATTGAAAAAAGATTAAAATTATTATTTATTGAAAAAAGATTATAATTATTATTATTTATTGAAAAATCATTATTCGAAATACATTATTCTTACTGAATTTAAAATTGTTATTATTATTTATTACGAAAAAAGATTATTATTTAGGGTATGAGAAAAATCGTTTCGTTGAACATTGATTATAATGTGAAATACCACTACCAGATAAGTTTTTAAAGGGTTTTCTTAAATTCCTACGATTACATTTTCGAGTGATTTTCTTGAACATTTTCATAATAATGCGATCGTTACGTTTTGTGTCTGAAGTAAATAATTTATGAAAGGACTGTAGAGACCGATTATTGAAAAGCCAGTGAAGCACAGTAATGCAGTACTGCCCACAAACATCAGACGATACATCTTGGAGTCTTTTTGCGCTCCATTCATATATGCGGCAATTTCTCCTAAGGCGTTGAGTGATTCGAGCGTCGAAGGGGGGCATTCCGAAGCTGTCGAAATAGATTCCTCGTCCATTTGAACCGAGGTAAACGGCAACCCAATGGCTTCCCGGTTGTGTGTGGTTATCGGTGTTGATGACGATTGCACAGGGCCGGACCCATTTCCATGGGACCCTGTCTGCGGGGTAGACTCCTCCAATGGTGGCATCTGTATGCGGTAGTACTTTCAAGAGTTCAAGGGTATTCATAAGAAAGACCTCTGGTCAATGGTGGAGCCCAATGGCCAGGTCAGAAAATGTAACAGGGCACGTGCGGTCTGGAAGACTGTTTATGGCCCACTAATGTAGTTGTACGGTAATCCCTCTGTTATATAGTATATTATTATTTTCCCTTTCATCCACTGTAGTCCACAATAACTTGTCTTGTCGAGTCAATTTCCAGCAAATTATCGTATTCTGCATAAAGTATGCAATTTACATTTTGCTCTGTGGCCCTGTCAAAACGTAATTCAATGCGGACACTTCCACTCCTGACAAGATTCCAATGGCTAGCACAACTTGCCGATAAATCAGGAGTCAGATCGAAAATGAAGAAAGAATATCCCTCAGAGTATGCATGACGAGAAATCCCATTTCCATGATCTCCAAAATGTACTCCTGTACCACCATACAGTGTATTATAGGCCTCTACGTCCAGACACTCTCCAGTAGCGAAATTCGGCTGTAGGGGCTTTGAAGGTACCTGCCGACCATCGACATTAAGGCACAAAAAGTTGAGGCCAAAATGTTTGACATTGAAAGGATTTTTTGTCCTTGAGCCATTGAAACTAGCATTTTCCACCAATCCTAGTATGATCCTCTTAGGCAATTGTCCTAGGATTGCATTATCTATTGTTTCGCTCATAATTCCATTATGTAGTACAAAAGACTTGACCTCTACGCGTGTCAGGGGATATTTAGCCGTTGTCTTAGCTAGGGTTTTTGCATGAGCTATTAATATGCCTGGGCTGAGTTTTACACGTCTGATAATCAATGAGGCCTCGATAACGTGGACTTTGTAGCCGTGCGCTGTAGCATCCATAAGACAAAATTCATTTTTTGCCCGAATAAGACGAACGCGCAGTTCCACGCCGTTGAGCAAAAACTTATCCTGATTGAACACGTCGCAATGTAAATGTCCAAGCATATCGAATACTTTTCCACCCTTTGTAAATGAATGGCGAGTTGCAAGACCTTGGTTTTGCCTCACGTTTTCACCAGGAACAGCGCCAGTCTCCATTTCAGAATGCGAATCCGTTGCCCATAAACCCATTCCAAGGTGGGAGTTCTTAGCATCATTTCCATAATTGAGCAGTGTTTCAATGTATGCTCTATAGCCATAGAGGTTATTCGGGGGTGTAACAACTTTCTGGTTAAAATATACATCCACTTGATTGAACATAGAATGCAGAAAATTATTCACTGGTCCCACGGAATCGGTATCGACCGCGGTGCCATCAGGTTTCACAATCTTTGCCCGTATTTTTAACATAGTATGGGCCAAATCAATATATTCCTCTCCATGGCCAGGAACTATGAATTCAATTGGAGCATCGTCTGATAAAGTAGATACAGGATTGTAGTAAACAAATTGTGAATGTTCAATACTGGTCTGTGTAGGTGGTAATGTGAACAGATCCAGCTCCGATTTCACGCACTCCGAAGAATGAGAATGTAGGAAAGACATGATGATTAATGAAAAATATCGTAGACGTCACGAGTTTTCCTCTTTGATTTATTTCTTTTCACTCTTTTAACTTTTATTTTCTTTTTTTTTGAGGCAGCTCTCTTCTTCTTTTTACCCTTCCCGGTTTTGGATGTCTTAACCGATCCACGTCCAACGAGCTTATGAGCTCTGAGGCGTTTTCGTTTTCTTTTATATCCAGAACCACGCATCATAGATCCAATTTTTTCCTCAGCCTTCCTTTTCAATTTCAACCCCGATTCCGTCAAACGGTTCTCAAGCGCCACCTTTAATGGTTTTCCATTTGACACTACATCGGTTACAACGTTCAACCCTGTATTGAGAGCCTCTTTACCGACTGCTCGAGCTGCGCTACCAATGTACGGCAGAATGCGCCGGAAAAGACCCCCGAGGAAAGCCCCAATTCCATGCCCCCGTTGGTAAGGGTTTCCTGCATAAACACGGCCAAAATTGTTGTATCTTTCAGCAACAGCCCCACCGCCTGCCTGATTTTCGTAGTATGCAATGTAGGGACTCATATCTGTTTAATCAATCCGCTTGAAATGAAGTGTCACGTTTAAAGGTCCGTACTCGAATGGTATCAATTCACCGCGATGACTCCTTATATCTATTTCAATTGTGCGGAATGAGTGCCGCATTAGGGGTATGTAATGAGGTCTCGAAAAAGTTCTACAATACGTAGCACCATAGGTATAGCCAGCGGAATTGAATGGTACTACGCGTAAGAGAGATGACTGTACATCACCCGTCACATAAGGGGAACAGAGATCGCTATACACGAATAAACTCTCCGGTAAACCTCGGGACAGGCTAGCAGGTAGAGACCCTTCATGAGAGGGTACATCGTCTTTGAAAATGAGTGGTTTTCTTTCAAAACCTAACATGTCCATTACTTTATCAGAAAACTCCAGGCCATGCTTATGACTTCCGCATTTTTCGTATTTACAAATTTTCCCGATGGTCACAAAACCCTGTTGGATTGAATATTGAAATCTAAAGTGATCTCTCAATGGTTTTGCACCATTCAATATTTCTATGAAATCCTTCGTATTTTTAAAAACTGCAAGGGGCATGAATGATGTTTTCATCGTGTACACTTCTTCAACAGTTTGAGTGCCTTCGGGTCCTTTCTGGGCATAATTTGTAATGAAGATGCTGGCATCAGCTCTATCAGATATGTGTAGAAAATTACAAGGAAACTGTATCTCGCTCAATGCCACAGCCCATTGCCCTTCTAGCTCAATTTGTTTTGGAAGTAATGTTGTAAATCTCGATGCTGTATTGTCAGGATGATAGTCCATGCTGCTATTGCTAGGCAGCACCATATAGAAATCGTCCCTCTTCATTTTTTCCCCACGTTTTCCAACTCTGTTGCAGGTATCCACGAGTTGAATTTCACAGGATATCCTTCCCACTGAACGAGAACTTGTTTATTTTTTCCTTTTCCTTTAGAACGTAAAACGCGTTCAATTACAAATTTATCGTCAGGTTGTTTATTGACAAGTACTAATTCTTGCTCATAAAAAAATCCTTCAATCGGTTCATCAGCTAAATCTTTCACTTCATATATAGGTAACGACTGTTTCAATAGAGTTTTGGTAATTTGGAATATTTCTTTACTCCAATTATATTCGTATCCTTTCTCGAAGATGCCTTTAGCTCTACTGATGCGTACATAGTCCCCTACCTTGTATTTAAAGGTTTTTTTACGAGGTTTTTCCGATTTGAAACGGTCTTGTATATTACGCCATGCATATGGGGCGTTGTCGATGGTCACGGCCGCCGGCGCCATCTTTATTGAGGAATGTCTTGAATTGTTATATGAGTCAACAATTTTCTGCAAAACATCTATATATTCATATGTTCTATTGTGTGTAAAATAACGCCACATACGTTCTTTCAATGTTCGATTGAAACGCTCGACAACTGCCGCCTTAATATCAGGATTACGAGCGAGACGAAATTGTATTTTTTTATCAGAAAAAAATTTCTGAACGCTACTGGCTACAAATTCTTTCCCCTTGTCAGTTTGTATGCAAACAGGAATACGACCGCCACTTCTCTGCAAAATACGCTTAAAGGCCTCGAGTACCTGTGGCGCTGACTTGTCCTTTATGGGCTCGACCCAGGCAAACTTACTTAGCACGTCTATGACCACTAGTAAATAAGAGATCCCATTGTTATATGTCTTCAATGATCTCAACTCCACCAAATCTGCCTCCCATAAATCATCAATATTGTTCACTGTATAATGCAAACGTGGAAATTTTCGTCTAATAGGTTCATGAAGAGTGTATGCGTTTTGTGCATTCAACCAATTTTTTATTTTTTTTTCTGATATTACATTTTTGTATTTTGATAAAATATTTCGGGCCCCTGTATATGCCACAGGTTCTACAGGATCAAAATATGTTTTCGATAGTTTCTCTTCTTCTTCTAAAAGGGAAGCCATGACGACAGATTAAGAGATTTTCTCTTTTCGTAAGGACTCTGGTTGGGTCTTGATCCTCTCAATTTAAGTTTCTGCCCCCTTCTCAAATCGGTGAAAGATCTATTGGGTGTCAACATATGGCGCCTAATTCCTCCTTCAGCGTAAGACTGTGATGATCCCGCTGGCGGTGGTAGATCACCATCTATAGAACTGTCGTCGTCTGAAATCTCAGGTTCTACGCGACGACTCTGATTCACCGGTGAGTTTATCAGTTGGCGTTGAAATTTAGGATTACCCAGAAACTCTTGAGGTGTATTTATGCTATGTAAGTATGCTGCGAAACGTTCCCAACCTCTAGCGTTATAATTTTTACGTGATCGAACGACGTCTTGTATGAGATCGACAATATTTACTCCAGTAAGTAATCGACCATCCAATGTCACCTGCCCTTGTGCGTCCCACTTTAACCTTTTCCCTGTATCAGCTGTATCAATATATCGAAGAATACCCGTGGCTTTTCTTTTGAACGTCACAGGTATTGTAGCTACAATGGCTTCTGGGGCGTACCGGTCCCCTTGGGGTGTATCGTTGACCTCTTGTGGCGGTAAGGAATGAGCCTTGTTCCGTCCGGTGTAAAATAAATATCGCCTCAAAACATCATTATACAATTTCCACTTTTCATGGTCGTCTTTAGGTGTTTTAGAATTTAAAATTTCCAGTAATTGAGCATCTAAACGACTTTCAGTAGTACCAGGAGTTTGAGCTGATGGTTGAATTTCTTTTGCCAATTCAGTTAAAACATTGTGCACATTGTGTGCATTTCCATGTGAAGAATTCTTTAATTTATCCACACTTTCCTCAGGCACAAGTATCATTTTTCTCGCATGTTCCATTATTAGTTCGCAATTGTTGAAATAAGAGCACTAATGAGAGGACCCAGCAGCATAGGTAAAAAGGCTCCCCCTTTCTGATTGAGAATTTTCTTCTTGCTGGATAAACTCTGTTTTCTATCGGCCAATTTTCTCAAAATTTTTTTATGTTTACACAATTTCGATTTTTCACAATCTCTCAAAGGAATATTTCCGTGCAATAAATTCAAAGCACACTCACAAATACAACGAATCAAATCTTTATTAGCGTATTTTATCAGTGCTTGGCGTGTTCTTGGGGGTGCGTGCACAAGGGCATGCAACAAGGCTGTATTCTTCGCCCCAATCGACTTGCGAACAGAGCCGCTCCTTGAACGACTTGTCTTAGCCATTACATACGCACGACTGGTACACGCTCTGATGAGTCTCCTCCTTTTATATTGTAAGCCTTTCGTGGCACATAAACATAGTGATAGGGGTCGCTAGGAAATACACTTGTACGAAATCTACAGTTTTCAGGTGTTGTCTGTTTTAAATCAAACAATAGATATCCATGCGGCTGTGATGTAGCATCAAAATATGCCTCTTGTAGAAATTTTGGATCCTCGGGGAATATTTGACGAGCCAAATGTGCAATCTGTGCACGGTCACGGGGATTTTTGAATACAACAATGTAATTTGTATTTAATGAAATATCTCGTTGACCCTTCCCTTGATGGAATAAATTTTGAGATATAAACATGACACTCAGATTTTTATGGTGACTGCCTTTTGTGAATAAATCAACTATTGAACCGTTCGACGATTCGCGCATCAAGTCATCCACTACAACCAGTTTTGGCTTATTATCATCGAAATCATTTGATTTTGGCAATCCTTCGCGAAATTCAACAAAATTTTTATCGTAATCAGAATATCCTGGCTGCCACTCGGCGTAATAAAAAATAACTTTGTCAATCGGTGTGTCGCACATCTCTTTGATTTCTTTCAAAAATCTTTTAACAAAGAACGTCTTTCCGCAGCCTGTTGGCCCACAGACCATGGCAGTGAAGGGATGCTTCCACCTCGTATCCATGTTTTCGTTTGAATGTAAATTGAGAGAAATCAAATTATATATACATATTGGTAAAAACCAGTGTGACTTTCTGCACGGTAGGGGGTGCGCCCATTGCCATAATAGCCAAGGAAAATTTGTATACTAACCCCCCCCCCCCCCCCACCACTAAAGACGTATCTCGTTCCAATGACCAATAGAAGAGCGCTGATTTTCTGACATAGAACAGGGTTTCCTCAGACAACCGATACAGTTTCACCCCAGCTGTACAACATGGCGGATCCTAATGATCTTCCCGTCCCAGGAGGTACTGAAGGTTCCGGAGGGCGTGACACCCTTCCCAATCTCGACGCCGATTTTCTCGATTTATCGCAAGATTTCGGTTTGCAAGAAAATTACTTATTTGATTACATATTTGATCATGGTTATGATCTGAACCCATCGGAGGATTTTGTGAATAATTACAATCCTGATTTATTCGACAATTTTAATCCCGAGTTTTTTGATATACAATTCGGTGGGGGTGAAAATGTGCTTGACGACCCCGAGGCAGTGAATATTATCAATAATTTTGATTTAGACCTCCTAGATAATGAGGGTATTGGAGAGAATCGTATGGAAATACCCAACGGTGAGTATTGTTTTTTATATCAACAAAAAAATTGTGCCGCCTTACATCGACGGAACACATTTTCCATATTGAAATTCAATTTCAGTTAATCAAGGAGGAAATATTGAAGTGAATGAAGACCGATCAGCTGCCGTGAGAGTGATACGCAGGACTCAACAGAGGCTAGTACGATTTAAACTCAACACACATGTCATAGAGTTCAAAGTTAATACTCTGCCCGAAGGTGTGGATGCAACAGTCTGGATTGAACAGGCTTTTCGAGAGGTGTATAATATCCTTATGCAAGCTGGGAATAATGGTATGGACCGAATGTGTTTATCATTCAATTTTATAAATATGCAGAAAGGTAATGCATGGATAAGCCCTCGGACAATAAAAGGTTACGAATTTCAAGATTTGTGGAACCTTGTAAGTTCTGTCGCTCAAAGTGCAAATGGTTTTGATTGTGCTGAAACATTCTGGATAAAACTTCATGTAGCTCAGGCCCCAGTGGGGCAAGGAAACTTGATTGGGGATGAAATGAGGCTCTCACTCACACGAAAGTGTGTACTACAGATCACAAATAAGGACAGGATGTGTTTACCTAGATCTCTTGTTGTTGCGCAAGTGCACGCCCGGAAATTGAAAGGAGGGGTAGATTCGGGTAAAATCCAGGAGGAATGGGACCAAATCCGTCAGGACAAAGGCAGATTGCAGCGTGAACGAGCCGAAAACTTGACCCGGGATGCGGGTGTCAAGATTCCTCGTGGAGGTTGTAGTTTGACGGAAATTGCTCAATATCAGAGATATTTAGCACAAGAGGGTTGTGTCATTAAGGTTTATACTGCCAAGAGGAGCGGAAAAGATCACCCTGTACTCTATGATGGCACACCAGAGCTGACTAGCAGAAAGATACCTGTTGAATATATTTTACCTATTGTACTTTACCCGGAAAAAAAGCACTACGAACCTGTTCTTTCATGCACTTCATTCTTTGGGGCAAGATATTATTGTCATCATTGTTTGAAGCCCTACAACGTTCGCGATCATGTGTGTGATAAAATTTGTGACCGGTGTTTGAAAAATCCACCATGTGACAATACAACCATCGATAAAATAATTTGCAATGAGTGTAATCGTGAATTTCACGGACAGTTGTGTTTTGATCAACATAAAAAGACAGGATCATACGGTAAAAGAGAAAAATTATCTGTATGTAAGAGTATAAGCTTGTGCAAAAATTGCAGTGTGAAAGTGGCAGCTAAAAATTACAAGACCCACAAGTGTGGAGCATATTACTGCTCTGTCTGCCAGAAGACCGAAGAACCTTCTCACTTATGTTATATGCCTGTGTTGAAGCTCAATAAGGAATCAACTAACAAACGTGTAGGTTTTGTTTTCTACGATTTCGAAACTCGTCAAGACGATAAAATGGAAGGAAATGATGATGTGGACATACACGTGCCTACTCTCTGTATTGCTCAGATTGTGTGTGATTACTGTGCAGATATGAATGATGACGATATTGCGGATGAAACCCTCAAAAGCCCATGTAATGTTTGCACGCAGAGAGAGCATATCTTTGAGTGTGATCCTGTGCGTGAATTTGTAGATTACGTTGTAGCAAGGGGTAAAAGTTATAAAAAAGTTATATGTATCGCTCATAATGCGAAAGGTTACGATTCACAATTTATTCTTAAAGATGCCATGAAAAGAATTAATGACGAAATCAAAACAATTATTAATGGTACAAACATTATCCTAATGGAGTTCAATAATAATAAGTTTATAGACAGCTTGAATTATCTTCATATGGCTCTAGCTGGCTTACCGAAGGCTTTCGGGTTGGGTGGCATAGCAAAAGGTTATTTTCCACATTTTTTTCAATACACAAGACAATCAAGATTATATTGGTCTTATACCTGATAAAAAATATTATGGTGTGAATACGATGAATGTGCAAGATCGAGAAAAATTTTTAATTTGGTACAATGAGCGTGTAAGAGAAAATTATTTGTTCGATTTTCATAAAGAAATTATTCATTATTGTAAACTTGATGTCACCATTTTGAGAAGAGCATGTGTGGAATTTCGTAAATTAATTAAGAACGCGGGTAATGTTTGCCCATTTGCAGAGTGTGTAACAATTGCCTCAACATGTATGCGTATTTTTCAAACCAATTTTTTGAAAGAAAAACAGATTGGTATTATACCACGAGGTGGATATCGTTTAACTGGGACACAATCGAAGATAGCAATTAAATGGCTCCTTTGGCGTGAACATTGTGAAAAGCATAGGATTATTCACGCGGGGCGAACTCGCGAGTACAGAACTGTGTCAGGGCATCGTTTGGACGGTTATTGGGAAGATGTCGAGAATAATAAGAAATATGCTTATCAGTTCCATGGCTGCTATTGGCATGGGTGTCCACGGTGTTTTAGATTCAATAGAGATGCACAAGAGTTTACACAAAATGAAGACAAAGAAACAAATTTTAAAAAAGACAAAAAGAAGAAGAAGAAATACGTTGATACATTAGAATCTCGTTATGAACGAACGGAGGCCACCACTCGGAAACTCCAAAGCTTAGGATATAAAGTCATTGAAATGTGGGAATGTGATTTTATTCGTGAAATAGAGGCTAACTCTTCATTGGCAAAGTTCCTTCAGAATATGAAACAGCAGCTGCTTGAACCTTTAGATCCAAGAGACGCTTTTTTTGGAGGGCGCACTGGTAATATTGTGACACATTATGATGTTAAAGAAAATGAAAAAATTAGATATGTCGACGTTTGTTCATTATATCCATATGTTTTGAAGACTGGGATTTTCCCTATAGGACATCCTACTGTCCACGTTGGCGAAGAGTGTGAATTCTTATGTCCTGATTACGATATTTCACGCATAGAGGGTCTCATTAAATGTAAAGTTTTGCCACCGCAGCAATTATTTCACCCTGTTCTACCTGTCAAAGCACATGGCAAGCTTCTTTTCCCATTGTGTCGCTCATGTTGTGAGGGCTTAGTGCAAGGCAATTGTTTTCATAACGACCCTGTTGACCGTGAAATTTTAGGTACCTGGGTTGCCCCGGAGCTCCGTAAAGCAATTGAGGTTGGTTATAAAATTACGGAAATTTGTGAAATTTGGGAGTATAAGGAGACTACGCGTTATGATCCTGTGACACGGGCAGGAGGTTTATTCGCAGAATACATAAATACATTTTTGAAAATAAAACAAGAGGCGTCCGGATGGCCTGTAGAGTGTGTGGATGAGGATTCTAGAAATAGATATATTGCAGAGTATGAGGCAAGGGAAGGTATCAAGCTGGACAGGTCTAAAATTAAAAAAAATGCAGGTTTGAGGGCTGTAGCGAAACTTTGCTTAAATTGTCTCTGGGGTAAATTTGGAGAGAGGGAAAATTTAACTAAAAAAGCGGTAATCCGTACTTATGAAGAATTTGCCAACATTATGTTCAACCCTGAGTTAGAAATCACAGGGCTGGTGCCTGTCGATAACGATACTCTTTTCATGTCCTGGAAACATTTGAATGAGACAGCAGAGCTGTCTAGCAAGACTAACGTTGTTATTGCGGCTTACACAACAGCCCATGCTCGATTAAAATTATATTCCTATTTGGAAAAGCAACAAGAACGGGTTTTATACTATGACACAGACTCTGTCATTTATGTGAGCGATGGAACGAACGATTTGCCACTAGGAAATTTTCTAGGGGATTTGACAGATGAAGTCGAGGGTTATGGCGAAGGTAGTTATATTTCATCTTTTGTAGCTGGGGGGCCGAAATTTTACACGTATCGCGTACAGAAACCCGATGGAACAATTGCAGAAGTAAGTAAAATCAAAGGCGTGAGATTAAATTATGAAACACGCAAGCAGATACATTATGATTCAATCCGAGGGTTGGTGGTCGATAAAGAAGAACCTTTCGAAATTAACTACAAAGGTATACGCCGTACAATGTACCATGACGTCATAACGAAACCGGAAACTAAAATCATCCGCGCGACTGGCCCAAAACGCCGCCATGACGAGGGAACAACAACACTCCCCTATGGTTTCAAAAAACGACGCGCAGAATAATGAAAAAAATTAAAAGGTAGTTTTTTTAAAATGTAATTTTAGGATTTAATTTTAGAATCTAATTTTAGAATTTAAGTTTAGGATTTAAGTTTAGAATTTAATTTTAGAATTTAAGTTGAGAATTTAATTTTTTTCATAAATAGATTTTTTTATAAATTGATTTTTTTTCAAAATAAATAATTTTTTTTTCAATTTTCTTTTTTTTAATCTTAAGAATAAGGGGGAAAGTAAATTCGGGGTTTTTTTTTTTTAAATGAAAAAGAAGGAATACATATAATTATAATTTATTCAATCAACCCCCCACCCCAAAAAAAAGAATACATTTTTTTTTTTTAAATTTATTTTCACGGGAAGGGCTGTGCGAGAAGGGCTGCGTGGGGAGGGATTAATCCCAATCCATAGAGTCCCAGTCCTCCAAAGGGCGCTCCTCGTGCAGGGGTGCATCTCCGAAAAGGATGTTGAGGTCCCAGAGGTCCTCAACGTCCAGAAGTGAGAGCCTCTGCTCTCTCTCCTCCTCCAACTCTCGGGCCTCTGCCCTGAGCGCTCGAACCCACTGGGCTCTTGGGGTGCTGGGTCCGAAACCACCCTCAAACTGCTCACCCCTCTGTAACAGAAAAAAAATCACAAAGATTAGTTAAAATTCTTGAAGAAAAAAATAGAATCATTATAAAAATTATACTTACAAGATACCTCTGGTGGTTCTCTTGCTCCAACCACCGCTCCGCCATCACGTGCAGGGCCCGTATAGCGAAGATATCTTCGCCTTCGAGAGTGAGGCCCTCCTCGTCCTCCCACCTCAGCCACTCGTTGGTAGCCCTGTCCCATCTCTTCTCTCTTCGTCTCATCTCCATCTGGAAAAGGAAAAAAACAAAAAAAAAAATTATCAAAAGAATAAAATAAAAAATCAAAAGAATAAGAAAAAAACTTCGCGTGAACAACCAAAAAAAAAAATTTAACGGAGGAAAAATAGAAAAAATGATTGAACGAAATTTCTTTTTCACGACAAAAACAATGAAAAAACCGGAAAACATTAGACGAAAATCGGCGAAAAATTCTAAAAAAAATCGTTAAAAAAAACCGAAAACCGAATAAAAATTACGTGCAAATCAAATGGGGAAGCGTCAAAAACCGGAAAGAAAATCAACGAAAACCGGAAAAAAATGATCGAAAATCGAAAAAAAAAATCAAAAACCGCAAAAAAACGAACACTCGATTTAAAAAAAAAAAAAACACTTACCATGCGTATTATGATAACCCTGTAGGCCCCCTCAATGTGGTGCACTGCTGGTACAACCATTGTTGATTTTAACACTTTTTAACTAAAAAAATACGAAAACACAAAATTGGTCACTGAGGACTCTGGTAAAAAAAAAAACACTATCTGGTGTTGATGGCCGAAACGTTGTAACTGTCGGTTGGAAGAACCTCACAGTCTATATGCCCCCACCCCTCTGTTAGGTCCTTGTAGCATGTCCAGAAGTGAGTAAGATAAGAGCATGTGGAAGGCAAGGAAAAAGGTAAGGCTAAAGAAAATTTTCCGAAAAGTATCCCTCCACCGTAAAAAAAAAAAAATCCCGACCTGCGGGAGAGTGTAAAAAAATGTAAAGGCCAAACACCGCTTTTATATTGAAATGTATTACTCATTTATTTCATGGCCAATTTTTTTTGTTTCATTCAATACATGGTTAAAAATATAATGATTATTGAAAAATATAATAATAATTAAAAATTATGTTGATTCTTCGTCGACGAAGGAAAAAATTCACTTAATAAATTTATAAAAAAAATGAAAAATTATTTTTTGTTATTCTTCATGAATTTCGCAATTGCCTCGTTTATCTCGCGGTCAATCTGCTCTCGTTGTTGTTGTTGTTGTTGTTGTTGTTGTTCCGGTTGTTGCTGTAGATCGAATGTCTCAGTGATGTCCAACAAAGTATTTATGAGCTCCTGTGTGCTGACTCGTCGATAATCGTCCTCTGGAATGACATCCACTGCTATTTGATTTTCCCCTATAACAAAAAACCAAAAATTTCGAAATTAGATTTTCATCCATCAATTTATAAAATAATCGACTGCTTGTTGAGATTTTTTTTTCTTTTTTTTTATTATTATATTTACCTTGTACGTTTGGAGACAATTCATCATCATCATCATCATCATCATTAAATATATCAACGTCAGACTGATTGTCGTCAGCATCTATTTTTGCATTCTCGTCATCATTGCTCACCGACTCTGATGTTTCTGGGATGATATCTTTTTGTTTATCTTGTGGAACGATTTCATTGTGTGGCTCAGGGTTTTCTTGCATTTCAACTTCCATCTCAATGTTTTCTGGCACTTCAACTTCTATCTCAATATCCTCGTGCTGTTCAGCACCCACCTCAATGTTGCCTTGCGCTTCAGGAAAAATTCCAAGATTTTGTCTTGCTTGCTGTACCATCATATCATAATGCGCTGCTACCCATTTTCTCCTTTTTTCTCTAGCCCTGAACAAACGGCTCAAGCGAGCTTGGCGACGCTCTTCCTCCTCCTCGATAGCGCGAAGCCTTGCCCGTTCAAGAAGCCATGCTGCCTGTTTTGCCGCAGCTCTTCTCAAACGGCTCAAGCGAGCTTGGCGATGCTTTTCCTCCTGGATAGCGCGAAGCCTTGCCCGTTCAAGAAGCCATGCTGCCTGCTTTGCCGCAGCTCTTTTCAATCGCTCTCTTTTTAATTGGGCCTGTATTTCGGCTTTGTGTTTTGTCATTATCATTTTTTCTTCTTCTTTTTTTCTTTCTCCACTTCCTGGTGTTTCACCCTCCGTACTCACAATTGCTTCGATCAAGATGTCATCATTTTCTTTCAACATATCACTCCACAGTTTTTTATCATTGTTAGTCACTTGATTGATCTGAAACTTTTCACATTTAATTTTGGCCATAATTTTTTCAATGCACCCAGAAACAAAACTATTTTTTATTATCACTTCATTTTTTAGTATTACCGGTTTTTTTCTTTTATTTTTATCGTCATTGAACTGTTTCTTATTGTCCTCAGTGTTTTTAGGTTCTTCCATTGCACTTCCTTTACTTGCCATCACTAGACTTTTTAGCTGGTATGAGATGAATTTTCGTTCTTGATGCCACTAATGCTAGATACACCCTCGCAGAGTCCTTATATAGGCCACAACTAGAGTGGGGGAAAAAAATGGTACAATCTTAGGGCGGTGGATAGCAAGATAGCCTATGACAGAAAAGGAACTAGCTGCGTCTCTCTCTCTCTCTCTCTTCACAGTCCTCTTCCTTTGCATTTTGGACTATTGTTTTACATAGCTCCGATTTCCTTATTGGTCCTCTCCGGGAAGCCCACTGTACCCTCCCCTGCAACCATCGTTGCAACGAAATTTCTCAAATTTTTAATGCTAATCTTATAACTAACAGATTAATTCCGAGCTTGATATAATAATAATGTGGCTAGATCATGGCACCTATTTATCGATGGCTAAAGAACTCTACTGGCTCTTGTTGAAAGAGCAAGGTCTCTTCCCCCGCTGGATAATAAAATTCTTCTTCTGTACTGTCTGTAAATCGGAAAAATGTTTCGCCCACAAATGCATCTCTCAGCATTACTTTTTTAATAAGAACCTTCTTCGATCCACGATTCATAGTTAGTTTATACAATAATGTATCTTGATCGTATGATATTGCCTCTTTTACAAGCTGTAAAGTGTTCTTATTTTTTGCAAATCGCCGTTCATTTAACAAACTAGCTGTGGCTATGCTCTTTAGTCTGGGAGGGTTGAACTGCATTCCAAAATTTTTCAATATGTCTTCATTGGATTTGTCTGAATCGTCGTTGCAACATACGTAGTAAGTTATATCCGTCTCCATTTCGTTGTATACGGAATCATAGTCTGAACGACGGGTTTGCCACCTCACGTGTGTATCTGGCTTAGGGCCCCCGGAACCGATGCATGAACATCTTCTACTCGACCAGTCGATAATGCTCCATTCTTTTCTCCAAAGCTCTGAGTCCATTTCCTTCCGTTCTTGAAAATCAGATTCATCAAAGTTGCAAGAGTTTCTATTAACAAGAATCCTCACTCTCCAGTACCACTTGGCACGATGAGGTAGCCTGATATTACGTGGTAATTGATCAACTTGAATAAATTCGTCGAAATATCGCTCCACATTGTACTGCATTTTCACTCTTCTAAATTTTTTTTTTCACTTTTCCACAATTTTTTTCACTGTTGATTCCAAAAAACTAGAACTGAATGTATAAAACACTGCTGGCGCGATATATATATATATATATGTAAAAAGATGGGTGGGAGTAAATAAAACGGGTGGGGGTAGTACGTGTAATATCCGCCAGCGTAAAAAAGACGGGTAGGGGTAAATAAAACGGGTGGGGGGGGTATCGTGTGATGATGTGTGAACTGGATATGAGACTGGTGGGGGCACGCGCGTGACCCCCCACTCCGAGACGCCGTGCTATATAACGTGCCGCACCGCGGGGTGCTTCAATCAATCTATCCACCACCGCTTAACTGCTCTCGTGAACATGGAAAACACCGCTACAAAGGGTTGTGCTAACCATGAACCACATGTGTTCTTGTCGCAAGTTGTTCCTCTAAATAAATCGGGAACGAAACAGCTACGTGTTGGAGTGCAACTAAACGATTTCTGTAAATTTGTTCCGGTGGTGCAATTTGAGTCGGTCCGGCCAGCCCGTTATATACTTCCTTTTTCACGGGAAGAATGGCGGTTTATTTACGAGGATCTGGATACCATTTTCGGCTACTTTGACCCAGAGAAGAACCCACCACAGATGAATAACACATTTTCTCCAAAGTGCTATGGAGATTTACAAGTGAAATTTACACAGTGTTATGATCAACTAACTGTGGCTTTTGTACATTCTCGTATAAAACACCCCATCTATATGCAAGGAGCTAGCATCTCTATCTTGAAAGACAAAGCTGTATGGGTCAACAATTGGTTAGACTTGTTGGATACACTGCCTCTCGCTGAATACAAAGAGGCCCTCATTAAAGCCATTACAAATGTTGTGATGGGTCACATGGAGTACAACAGGATGCCTGCCACTCGTGATCTTCACAATTACATACTTTCCGATTTTGAAGAGATTTACCAGCGGGCCCGTACAGAGTTACATCGTGCAGTGCCTTATGGAAATTCGGGATATTTATATCAAGTGTTTGGTGAATTATTCCATTTCTGTTATGAAGACTTAGATCTAATGGCGGGTGGTAGTCACCGTATGCCTGATTTCTACAGACCATTTGTTAAAAATTGAAATAACATTTGATTGTATCGAAAAAAAAAATATTTCTCAAATACACGAAAAAATATGGTTTGTCAAAGAAAAAAAAAATTGTTTTTTTGTGTTATTTATTTCAACCCTGAACATTTTTTCAGCACGATGGGCGTCCTTAGAAATGAGAGAGGTTTCGGGTGGTATCCTCCCTCAAAAAAAACTTGGAAGGTTATTGAGGCGGCCGAAACTGTTCGGTAGGGCTTCCGGCCATAAACGTCAAGTTTTATTCCAGTGTATCTTATTTATTACTCTTTTCTTTTAGGTGAATCTGGCGACAATTTTTAACAGAAGTCGTCCTCATGTGTCCATTCATTCCATTTGTTACAACAACAATTCCGCGTAATTCCGAAATCATCTCCATTCGTCCACCCACTTCAAAGGACGGATCCGGCATTCAGCATCTTGTGTCCTTCTTTCGCTCTGAGAGGTCCATGCCAAAAATATCGGTACATCGAGGGTTGCTTGCACGTACTCTCCGCACCACCCACTTCGCACCCACCATCCGCTTGCCTCCTGCCATCCAATTCTCACCCACCATCCACTCTCCATCCGTCGTTCAATTCCAAACGACCACCCACTTTCCACCCATCGCCCAATTTTAATCCGCCACCCCCTGCCCCGCCACTCACTACCCCACCACCCATCACCCATCCACCATCTATTCATTATTAAAGATTGTTGTATTTGAGCCCTTTTCCCTCACGCTAGTCTTTAACCCTTTCCCCCCCCCCACTCTAGCATTTAACCCTTTCCCCTTACTCTAGCATTTAACCCTTTCTCCCCACTCTAGCATTTAACCCTTTCCCCTTACTCTAGCATTTAACCCTTTCTCCCACTCTAGCCTTTAACCCTTTCACCACCCACCACCCCCCTTTAGATCCCTGAGCATATCGTGGGCCTTCGTCACCCCGGGGGGGGGGGGGTCCCTAAAACACGCTCGACCACCTGGACAATAGACCGGCAGGGGGGAGGGGGACCTAAAAGACGCTCGAACATCTGGACAACAGACCGGAAGGGGGGAGGGGGAATTCCTGGAAAACCCTCGCCAATCTCGGCCTCTTACTACTTACGTTGGTCCAGAACCCCGATGGTCCAGCTTCATCGATCTGGAGCGGCCTTTCAGTCAATTGCCTGACTCACCAGCATCCCCAACGCCTAGCTATGTTGGTCCAGAGCCTCGATGGTCCAGCTTCATCGATCTGGAGCGGCCTTTGAATCAATTGCCGGACTCACCAGCATCCCCAACGCCTAGCTACGTTGGTCCTGAGCTTTGTAGGTCCGGTTTCATTGACCAGGAGCAAGTCGTGAATCAACAGCCTGACTCGCCAGTATCATCAGTAACCAGCTGCATTGGTTTGAGGCAACAACCCAGGAATCAATTCGGGGGATTCTACCAATTATCAGAGGTATTTATCAATTATATTCGTTCATGTGAAAGAGTCCACCCTCATTATTATTTCTCATCTAATTATATTCTTTTTTTTGTTTTCTGATTTCTAAAGGTGCCGAACCATGTCATCGTTGCGCCTCAAATAATTATACCTGGTGTTTGGGAGGTTAATTACGATTGGGCACAGCTGAAAATGTGGACATCATGGGCGATAACTTCCCTACATCTTGCTGCGGATTATCATCAGTTCAATTATCGAGCCAGTATCATCGTACCATTGAACCCCCCTGCTGAAATGTTCAGGAGTGGAGGCAAATATTGGTTCATGGAGAGGAGTCCAGGAGTGATGCAGCTGGGTGGTGATGATATTAATCTGTCGGATGATGGTGCTATTGATCTATCGATTAGACGGAAAAGATCATTTGAAAAGTGTGAGGATGATGATGTGTTGGAGTGTGTAGTGGATAAATGGAAATGTGTATAGAAATAAGGTGCAGATTGAAGTGTGTGAGAATGAGTGTATGTGTGTTTGTGCGGAAGGTGTGGATTGAAGTGTGTGAGAATGAGTGTATATGTGTGTAATGTGAAAACAGTTTGTAATTTTTTGGTGGAAAAATATAATTTGTTTCTCAGCCTGAAATTTGTGTATTATTATGCATCACTCATATTTTAAGTTCCCCGTTGACCCTTCCCTCCAGACCGATTCGTTAATTAGATCGATAAATCAAATCGGTAATTAAACTATAAATTAAATTAAAACCGTCGAGTAGAACCGCGAAATGAAAAAAAGAGTCAAAAACATAAGTGAGACCCGCGAATTGAAACCGTGAATCATGCCCATAAGTTAAACCGAGAAAAAAAACGCGAATCGAAATTGCGATCCTGCGAATCAAAAAATTGATGATGAAACCGCGAATTAAAATCATAGAGGGGGCCCGCAAAGGAAACTCGGTAATCGAACTCGCGAATCAAGTCTCTGAGTCGAACACGCAAATCATGCCCATAAGTTGAACCGAAAAAACCGCGAATTAAACCCGCGAATTAAACCCGCGAATTAAACCGCGAATTAAACTCGCGAATGAAACCGCAAATTAATCCACCACCCACTCACTCGCGGAGGACCCTTCGACCACTCCCTCAAAAATCGTTGGGCCAGCGACGGCCTACACTAACTACTGTCGGAAAAGATGTTTTTTTTATTTTTAATTTAATTATCCAGATTGCCAGCGATTTACGAGGTTTTGACCGCACATAACCGCAAATGAAAATAAAGAAAAATTTGCATATGATTCATATGACTGGCGCCACCTGCTCCACTTTTCATGGGATCATATCGACTGTCACTGAACGTGGTAAGTGACATTACCGACGGGTTCGCTTCATTAAAATTTACGCGCGCAAAATTTAGAATTCGAATATTTGCAGTCGGAGACATTGGTGGATAATGGAATGAATAATCGAGTTCACAATTGAAAAACAAGGGAATGAAAATTCCAAATGTGACAACTGAATATTAAAGATTGAACTTCCCCCTTGAAACAAACTAGTATATAATAAGGATATTGATGTAAATTTCAAATTAAAGACTGCCTTAAAATTGATATTCATCTTAAGATTCAAACTACTACAGGGTACTTGATAAACCTATAAAAAGACAGAAATAAAATGATTAAATGACAAAAAAATTAAAAATTGAAAACCCCCGACGTTGGAATTGTAAAAAGAACAATAATTGAATATTGAATATTGGAAAAGGGAAAAATAAAAAATCATGAAATAGAAAGAATGAAAAGCAGACAGCAGTCGGGGGGCACATAAAGTCATGAAAACCGTGGTGTCCCCCCGACAGCTGTCTGCTTTTCATTCTTTCTATTTCATGATTTTTTATTTTTCCCTTTCCCAATATTCAATATTCAATTATTGTTCTTTTTACAATTCCAACGTCGGGGGTTTTTAATTTTTAATTTTTTTGTCATTTAATCATTTTATTTTATTAATCATAAATATTTATAATATTTATCATCACTATCTGAGACGATAAAATTCTCCATTTTCTCACGCTTCTCCCCGAATTTCGTCAAATTTTTGTCTCGAAAACTCAACCAATGCCAAATGATGCACAACAACAATATGGTGACTGTGACTACCGGGTTAGGTTACAGAGAAGGCCGCTAAGGGCGCTGGAAATCTTACTCGACTATACATTTTCCCGAACGCAGAGCGCATGCTTAAGGATTGTGATCAGCTGACGATTCGATCAGCTCACTGCACGTCGCGCTTTATCGCTCCTAGTAGGGGTAAATGAGTTTACCCTGCCTAGTTTTCCATTTACCACTCCTTGGAGCACCGATTATACTACTGCCATGTTAAACGCCAGTTACCCCCTCCCAACGGAGCTCCAGTAAGCGGCGTTTATCGGGCCTCAGTGACAAAAATAAAATAAAATCTGAAACCTTTCTCAACCCCAATCGCCTATCCAACCCTCACTAATAAAAGGATGATTTTCTTCCAATTATTCAAGTTATGCTATTCATTGACTATTCGCAGTTACTCAGAGTTTATCATAATTTATTCATGGAATGATGAGTCTCAAATGGAAGAAATAACGATTGTACTGCTTTGCTGGGGAGGCTTCTCATGAATGTCATGTTTCATCAAGAAAAATATGCTTCCTAGGGTTGAATGAACCTTTCAGTAACCAAATCATTCTGAAATTTCGTATAGCTTAATTTGAAAAAAATTTTCGAACCGTTGCCCTCCGACATCAATACACTTTTTGT
This sequence comes from Coelinius sp. EB29, assembly GCA_035578325.1. Lineage (NCBI taxonomy): Eukaryota > Metazoa > Arthropoda > Insecta > Hymenoptera > Braconidae > Coelinius > Coelinius sp. EB29. The sequence goes on along the minus strand of JAOZGT010000013.1, from coordinate 2,786,725 downwards.
CACTGACGTATCAAAAGCTCGGTCTTATGGACTGTTTTCGGGCCATAAGGCAGCGCTTCAGGGACGCCGTCTAACGGCCCGAAAACAGTCCATAAAACCTCGTTTGATACGTCAGTGACAAAAATAGTCGTTTGTTATTCGGCCATAAGCGAGGTTTCTGACTCGTGTGGCAGCACTCGCCTTCGGCTCGTGCGGGCGCCACACTCGTCCATGAAACCTCGCTTTATGGCCTTATGACAAAATATACTTTTTGAATACGACGAATAAAACCATTCATCACACACTCTAACATTTCTTCAGTGATCAATGCAAATGCCTAATGTATCCTCAACATCAGTTCTTCGTCAGTAGGTGGTGCATCGTGTTGGAAGACGATCTCTTTAATGAAACACCACAAAAAAAAATCGAGTGGATTCAAATCGGGTGATCGCGGTGGCCATTCAATTTCACCACCTCTTCTAATCCAGCGATTAGGGTAATTTTCATCCAAAAAATCTGTAATTATGCACAGGCGCACCATCGTGCTGAAACCACATCTGAATCAATAAATCATAAGGTACATTATTTTTGTCCAGCATTTGTAGCAAATCCTCTTCAATGAGCTCCAAATATCTTTCCCCGTTCAAGATTCGAGGAAGCACGAGTGGTCCAATCTGAAATATGAATCAAATATCGATCAGAAGGAATCATCTCATCTCCATCAATTTCAGCCACAACGTCAACTCACGATTCTGTTGCCCATGATACCACACCATAAATTGACTGAAAAACGTTCTTGAAAATTCTTATCTCTCGCTACGTGTGGACTTCGGTTTGCATAATAATGATCGTTGTGCATATCGAAATAAGAACCCTGATCGAATTTTGATTCATCACTGAACAGAATGGTCCTCGTGAACTGTGGTTTTGCATTGTGTTGAGCTAGCATCCATTGACAAAATTTCAGACGGCACTGCGTATCATTTGGATGAAGCTTTTGAACTGGTGTTTTGTGATAAGGATACAAGTAGATAGACAGAACGGGTTCTAGATCAAATTCCACCAGGTGGCGGTGCGGTCGCAGGTGACTCATGACGTTTGACGATATCGATGAGTCATCCATGACGCATGACGTAATCGATGAGTCATCTATGACGCATGACGATATCGATGAGTCATCCATGACGCATGACGCAATCGATGAGTCATCCATGACCTATGACATCATCATGATGAGTCATCGATGAGTCAGCACTTGTGGAATCATCATCAACATGATGAGTCATTGATGAGTCATAACCTATTGCATCATCATGAGATAATTATGGGGGGTCATCAGGGTTGGGCAAGTAAATTACCTAAAGTAATTTACTTGGTTTCTGACCTGTCAGTAACTAGGTCAATTACTCAAGGAGTTCTTGACATTTTTTAACCGTCAAAAAGTCATGTGGCGCCCTCTCTCGGCACCGAGTAGAACTCGTATTTTACCGGGAATCAGTTACAGCGTCGTAACCTCGTTAACTTATCACCCAGTGGAAAAATATTCAATTTTGATCAAATTGTTTGATGGAATAAAGGAAAATGAATCAAAACGAGTTGGGCGGACGACCTTGCCACCATTTTTATGAGGAAGGGAAATATAAAAGAGTTAAGGATGGGGCGATATGTTTGATCTGCCAAAAAGTTTCAAAGAACACAGGCATTGATCGACTCAAAAAACACAGGTAATTAAATTCATCTTGAAATAATAAATATTTATAAAAGCTCAAAAGAGGAGGGACCTTTGCCTCCTTGAGCCAACACATATTTTTTAATTAAAAAAATGTGTGCGTGGTGGCCACGCGCGACAGAAGTGAAATTTCTCTAGGCATGAAATGTGAAAGGAGCAATAAGGGGAGAATTCTCGTGATATTCATGAAGAATGAAAATTAGATTTTATTCAATAATTTCCATTACCATAATGACACGAGACTAACTAACAGTGCATGAATTGTAGGTTATAATTTCACGACGATTCATGCATCAGCTGAAACAGCCCGAATCTTTATGCTGATTCCACGTGCGATTCCCTAGTCAGGAGGTGGCGCCTCTAACGCGGGAAATGTGCAGTGTTCTCATAGCATATATAATACGTATGCTATGAGTTTTCTCACTATGCACCGTAAGCGGAGTAGTACTAGAGCCGTGCTGGTGTGCTCCACTCCCACCACTTTTCGTCACAGCTGACTCCCCGCTTTTTCGTCACAGCCCGACACCCCTCCTTTCGTTACACTCCACGCTGTAGTTGTCGACCCGCTCTACCGTGCCTAAAGAAGTTTCACTTCAAAAATTAACTAAGTGCCATAATCGCATTTCGTGATTTTCTAGGAAAAGATGTTCACGTCGTTCACCCAGCTATTTACCTAAAAGTCGATCAGTATTATCGTCAAGAAGGTCACCATTACAATCTAAACAAAAGAGTCCACAATTAAATACAGCACAAGAGGTATTCTAGTCATGTCAATATGTGTATTGAACAAACGTTCATACATTTCAGTAGTGAAGTGTTAGAGTGTAACAAGTTGACTTAAACTGTTCTTGACTTTTCTAGGAATATCTCTGAATCGAAGCGAGATAGCAAAATTTTTATGGAAATCGTTTTTGTAGAGCAAAATGAGATCTACAAAAAAGGTTGTAACGATTGTCAATGTCACAGGGTAGAGTTTTAATTAAAGTTAAAAGTTAAAAGATCGGCCTGAGTCTCGGGGGGAGCTCACACTCCCTTCCTTTAAAAGAAAGAAACCACTGGGATAACGTACAATGTAATAGAACATCTGACTAATTCCAAACGATTCTTCGTATCAATGAGGCTCGGATAAGCAAGAGGAGACTCTGAGAAAAATCTCTCGGAGTCAAAAGAAGAGAGCCTGGACCAGTCTATAGTCCATACCTGAAGGAAGGAAGGAAGGAAGTATGTCAAGGCCAACCGCACATTGGGAAAAATCGTCCCCGAAGCTTTATTGAAATATATTTAATTGTCGAAGAATATGTAATAGAGAAAATCCGCACACCTCAAGGTCTAGGGTCAGTGGTCATCGAATTAAGGTAATCGATGACTGAGTGGGGGATTAACCCCGCCCTTTTTGGACGAATTTGTAATAACTGTGGGCCTACGTGAAGAATTGGCGGTTCCGCAGTTCCACCCGAGATATAGTCCAGGCAGAAGCTCAATTAATAGAGTAACAGATTAATAGATTAATAGAGTAATAGACTTATCGAGTAACAGAGTAACAGATTAATAAAATTATTGACGAGTAATAGTTTGAGTAATAGTTTGAGAGTCATAGAGTAACAGATTTTGAGTTGTTGAGAGTAATAGAGTAATAGATATATTTTGAGGAGGTTAATAGAGTAAAGTCATAGTTTTGAGCATATTTTGAGAGTCGTGGAAGTCCAAGCCATTGAAGGAAGTCACCTGAACGAGCCACCGAGATCCTGGACCATCAGTACGAGCTGAGTGAGATTGTGAGAATAAAGAGGAATTATCGAGTGGACGTGTGGGAAACCAGATCTGATTAATTTTAAGTACTTTTCCCCCGTACCACACACACCGGCGTAACGTACAGAGATTCGAAAATAACCCGGTAATAGCTCGCTTAGCCGTAATCAAGGTTCCAGAGAGTACCACAAGGACATCAACACCTGCAGAGCAGTAGTATCCCGACATCACTAAGTCACCACTCATTCCAAATAATCCAACATTAGCCTCCACAACACACTAGACCCCTGTGAATACGGCCTTGGTCTGAAAAGGGTGCACTCAGGAGTAATATCTCCGGAGTCATCAATGAGAGAGAGAGTGAGAAGAAATTGAGAGAGAGAGTGAGAAGAAATTGAGACAAATATACGTGAGATTGGGAGAGATCAAGAACTGACGAGTCAGCTGACCTCTGGTTGACCGGGAGCTGGCGCCATCTGGCCAGATGAAATGCCCGGAATAACGAAGTTGTTGGAACGAACATTACTCCGTTCTCATCTACTACAGCATACACGTCTTACGAATATCTCTTGTCGTTGTTCTTATAATAATTTCTGTGTTATTAGATATTTTGTGGCACTTGCTGTGCCCATAGTGAGAGGAAATAATATTGAGTAAAATATTGAGAGGCTTTGAGTGCAGAATTTCCTGAAAAACAGTGAATAATCCATCTCTGGAGATGCCACGAGTGGACACCGGCTTTAACAGCTTGATTGGATTTGGCGACAAAGTAAGTTAGCATTGATTTTTATCACCTGTTGCTGATGTGATTGCGGTTACGGGAGATCATTACCGGGCATACAGATATATCCCGTTGGATTATAATAATTTTCTGTGTAATAAACTCGCGAATTTAACGTCTAAATTACCGGGTATTTCGTGTGCCCATAGCACGCGTTGGTCGTGTGGCCACGAAGCCGCCATCTTATTGCGCAGTAGAATTAAAGTGATATTGAATAAATTACTGAGTATTTACAAGCCGGTGTGAGTGGGATTAGGGGAAGTATTAAATATATTTAGTTTTAAGGGGGTAAATACCGTTGATAATTAAGGTAATTTAGGCCGCAATCAGATAATTTTCGTGGTTCGAAACCACAGATATTTCCGAGTTGAAAAAGGGAAAGAGTGAATGGGAAAGAAGGACTCAGAGTCCTCCAAGGGAGAGAGAGAGAAAGTAAATTCGATAGATCCGCGTAAAGAGGCATTGGAAGCCCACAAGTGTCCCACGTGGGCACTTGCTCGTCGCGCTTCCCCCTTCAGTGGGGGAAAAATAGGCATAGGGAATCTGCAGCCGTATGAGGCAACTCTCTCTCGCGTGAAGACTCCTCGCCCCTGGCGGAAAAACCCTCTTAAAACTTATTAAGAAAAAAAAATGGTAATTGGAAAAAGGGGGTGTTATTGCCGTTCACCTATTATTTCCTATTGAGTATGAAGAGAGTATGAAAGCAGAGGTTATGAATAGGCTTTGAGGAGTGACCTCATTAAATCTCACCATTTTTTAGAGGAGAGTGGTAAATAAGAATATTTCTGAAGAGATTAATCCAAAATAGTATCAGAGGGGTTCCCCTTTGTTAATTTGCAAATAAGAAATTGATAAATTTTCATGGAAGGCAATTAGATTTAATGGGAGTGCACATAATTTCCTATTACATTTCACCAGTTAAAAAATGGAGAACTGAATTAAAGAGGAATTAATAGGTATATATCCTCAGATCCTATACATCCACTCATCATTCCCAATTGGAATTAAGAGGACATAGAAACTGATAGTAATGGAGGAAATAAGTAGGATTTAAGAGGTGCTCTCCTTATATCTCGCTATTCTTTGGAGTAAGAAATTTTTAAAAACTAATGAAATTAATACAGGATTGTATTTTAGTGTTCCCCTCTCGTATACTCACAGTTAAAATATAAATAAATTCAAGCACAATGCAATGAGATTTAATGGGACTGTACATAATTTCCCATTACATTTCATCAGTCGAAAAATGGACAATTGAATTGAAGAGGAATTAATAGGTATATCCTCATATACTATACATCCACTCATCATTCCCAATTGGAATTAAGAGGACATGGGAACTGATAGAAATGGAGGAAATAAGTAGGATTTGAGAGGTGCTCTCCTTATATCTCGCTATTCTTTGGAATCAGAAATTTTTAAAAACTAATGAAATTAATACAGGATTGTATTTGAGGGTTCCTCTCTCGTATATTCACAGTTAAAATACAAATAAATTCCAGCGCAATGCAATGAGATTTAATGGGACTGTACATAATTTCCAATTACATTTCATCAGTCGAAAAATGGACAATTGAATTGAAGAGGAATTAATAGGTATATCCTCATATCCTATACATCCACTCATCATTCCCAATTAGAATTAAGAAGACATTGGAACTGATAGAAATGGAGGAAATAAGTAGGATTTGAGAGGTGCTCTCCTTATATCTCGCTATTCTTTGGAATCAGAAATTCTTAAAAACTAATGAAATTAATACAGGATTATATTTGAGTGTTCCCCTCTCGTATATTCACAGTTAAAATATAAATAAATTCCAGCACAATACAATTTAATGGGACTGTACATAATTTCCCATTACATTCCATCAGCCGAAAAATGGACAACTGAAATGAAGAGGTATTAAAATAGGCATATCATATCCCATACGGTGATGGCAAAACGTTGCTGGTTAACCTAGAAATGCGTTATATTTGAAAAAATGAAATCTAGAAATCTACTTTAGTACTGCTGTTCATTTAATGTAGCTCGTTCACAACAATATTTTAATACGTTTCTGTTAATAGTAATAAAGTGTATCGAGATGTTCAATCTTCTTTGATGTAGTAATAACATTCATCGAATTTTTTGTTGATAAGTACCTGCAAAGGTAAGTAAACTACTAGTATGAACAGCCACTAAAATATCAGCTTCATTTTGATCTATTACGATTATGTTCATATTTTATATTTTAACAAGTTTTAGAATCTGTGATTAATTCAGAAACAGCAACGAAGAGGAGTAGAGAATGAAGAGAATGACAGGCCTATCCATTATTCCTCACACTATGCATTCTCTGTTGTGGGGATAAGTATGATGAAAATGAATTGCAATCAAAAGTGTAAAATCAATAGTTTATGAGCTGTTTCGAACATTTATGACGAAGGGTGAGTAACTAACATTATCGCATGTTTCGCTGTAGAAGTACATTTTCAGGAAGGATTTCTAGACCTGTTTTTTATTTTTCACTCCCCAATATTAATAGACTGTTTTGCTTGGAGAATAAGAATTAAGTGGATAGGGCAATAAAATGCAACTCAATAAGGCCACACAGTTTTGTTTGTATTTCAATACTCACCAAAAGTTGACATGAATTCATTTTTCATTTTAATAGAGAATATATAAATGAATGAGTGCATGAAGTTTCCTTTTCCTGTTATTCGAATCACGACTTAGTTTTCCATTGAGATTTGTGCATTGTTATTGGTTTTCTTTGATCTCGATGGTTTCTTCAAATCCCTGATTTTGTCTTTAATATAATTTTTGATTTTATCGCTCTCTTGATAAACCAATGCACGATCATTCCAGGATTTGTTATTCACAAGATAGAATTGATAAATATCTGAAAATAAGTAATAACAAAAATATTATTTTCTGGTGATGAATACTGATAAACCGGAACAAATTCAAAGAGTAGTGTGGGAACTTTTTTGCATCTGCCGAAAGCTCTCATGTCAGTAGGATGCTATTATTCTATACACGGTTCAATGACGAGATAATTGAGAAACTCCAGCTTGTGCGTTTCCTGTTTAGTATGATAACATGATGACGTTCATGCACTTTTTCGTGACGGGGTGCATTTTTGCTAATTTTCCAATCAAAACAAAATTTGATCATTTTCATGAGAAATCATGAAGAATACTTTCTTGCACAGCTTCTCTTCAACATAGTGCATTATTTTTTAAGCTATTGACGTATTTACTGACGAATGGCTTTATAATCAGAGCCAAAAACGAAAACTACATTTATATTCGTCAGTGAATCCTGTATTAGTGACTAAGGCATACTGAATTTCATTTCACACACACACACACACACACACACACACACACACACACACACACACACACACACACACACACACACACACACACACACACACACACACACACACACACACACACACACACACACACACACACACACACACACACACACACACACACGCACACACACACACACGCACACGCACACACACACACACACACACACACACACACACACACACACACACATGGAGGATAAAGGAGCTGGCATTGGGATCCATGCCCAACAAGCAGCACTTGACGCAAGTGCTGGCATGAAGAGGACGCAAGCATGGGATCGTCTCGAAAGGCTCATCCGTGAGCTACACGAGTTTTTCCAACCACAGATAACAGTCTATAAAGAGATTAAAAGCAAGGTAACTAGTATTGGTAGTGCCTTCAAGTGACTAAAAACGCTGGAGGACACACGAGTCACATACCAAGGACCTGATATCTCGGCTCCAGGAGTTGCGACAGTCACTGAGGCAACTGCAACAGACACCGAGGTCAATGCTTATGTGAAATCTGTCACTGGGGATAAACACCGATATCCAGAGGGCCAAACGGAAACAGCGAACGTCACCAGAATCGGGAAACAAAGCCTAAGAAGAGCAAGGAGGCGGGACTAACTCCACCCACCAAAAAGACAGCGGAACTGCCCAAGGTAACAGATTCGGAGCAGGTAAAATCCAAGGAGAATAGAAGACAACATACAAGCAGCCTCCGAAGTAGCCCGAGCAGCAGAAGTCTCGGAAGTCAGTGTCTAGGCCCAATGCACTGATCGTTCGCCCGAACGATAAAGGGAAATATGCTGATGTTCTCAGCCGAATTAAAAAGAAAGTCCCTAATTATCTGTCCCGTTCCTCAGTTGATAAGATCCACAGGGCGACTACTGGAGACCTGTTGATCATCTTGACTTAGGACAACACGGATAGAGGCCACGGCTTATAGAAAACCATAGCTAATCTTCTTGGGGATGACGCCGAAGTTGTTCGCAAAGGGCCACAGGAGGATATCGAGATCCGAGATCTCGATGAAATGACGACTAAAGAGGAAATCCTCACTGCCCTGCAGAAAGCAACTGTAGAAGCATGCACAATCGCGCTGGATGCTGTCAAGTCGCTGCGTAAAGTCTATGGAGGCACGCAGACTGCCTTGGTCACACTAGCTGCGTCAATGGTCACGGACGTACTTGGTGAACATGGCAAGATCAGAATTGGCTGGATCAATTGCCGGATAAGAACAGTAGAAAGACCAACTAAGTGCTTCAAGTGCTGGCACTATGGACATCTCGCCACCATGTGCAAAAACGAAGTGGACCGGTCCAATCTTTGTACCAAATGCGGAGAGGATGGCCACAAAGTCGCGGCCTGCAAAAAGGATGCTCAATGTGCCATGTGCGTCGAAAAAGGCAATACCAAAAATTGTGCCCACATTGCTGGTTGCAGCAGATGCCCTGCCTTCAAAGAGGTACTCCAGAAGGTGAGAAATAAGCGAGTATGAGGATACTCCAGCTCAACCTCAATCATTGCGAGGCTACGCACGATCTGCTTATGCAGACCATGCGCGAGCTAAAGCCTTGCTAAGCAAGCTAAGATCTTGCATTGATCTCGGAGCTATACAGACACGGGAAACGGATAGCACCACTAAAGCCGTTTTTGGTCCTGCGGCAAGTGCCCGTTTCATAATGTTGTTGATGGCAAAGAGGCCGGTTTTGTGATAGCAAGGCTGAACGGAATTCATTTCTACAGCTGCTACGCTCCACCCAGCCTCTCATTTGACGAGTTCACAGATGCGAAGCAGCACTCTCTCGTGGCCATCGCCGGGGATTTCAACTCCTGGGCAGTCGATTGGGGCAGCAAGGAGACTAATGCACGAGGGAAAGAGCTACTGAAAGCCATGTCTATACTGGACGTGGTCTTACTCAACAGTGATGACAAACCAATGATTATTAGAGGAGAGGCAAGTTCCATTGTGGACCTCACCTTCGTCAGTAGCAACCTCGTTAATTTACATTGCTCTTGGGAGGTAATGGATATTTATACAGCTAGTGATCACTCTGCGATACTATGGGAAGTATCTACTAGCCACAATACTAGAGGAGAACGTGCCAGAACCAATAAAATTGGTTGGAAAGTGAGCGCTTTTGATCCTGACGCCTTCACGGTGGTCCTGGATAACCACTCAATTAGTGACGGAAAAGCTGGAGAAAAGGCAGAAGATATGATAAGGAGAATCACAGAAGCCGGCGACGCTAGCATGCCACGGAAACGTAGCATGAACAATAGGGTGTCCGGGGGGGAGACCATTTTCATCGGCCACCCCCCCAAATCGTGGTATTATGGTTCAGGAATACTTACGAGGAGGCTAAGTGGGCCTAGTTTAAGAGGTCCCGCATTGGGCCTAGTTTAAGAGATCCCGCATTGATCATTTTTATTTTCCATATAAAATACATAGGAAAAAGAGAGAGTGAACAATAAAACAGAATTAACGTTGGGAATATGCGAGTTTTCCGGCTAAAGATGATGAAATTTCACAGTTCGTGAGTCAATCAAGCTTGGAATTTTTTGGTTCGAGTCTGAAATTAAATAATAATTTGTTATTAACATAACAAATTAAAAACTCGATGAATTAACAGGCTAGAGTAGAAGTAAAAATCTGAAAAAATATGTCATTAAATAAATTGATAACGAATAATGTTGGCTTGTGTACTAACCTTTTAAAATGATTTTTCAATGTTTATAACTAGGGCCGTGCAGTTCCGTTTCGGTTTTGCTTAAGCTGAAGTTATCTGCATGACATGCAGACAGACAGACATACATACATACATAAGCTGAAGTTATTTGCATGACATACAGGCAGACAGACATACATACATAGACAGATAACTTCAGCTTAAGCAAAATCGAAACGGAACTGCACGGCCCTATTTATAACGATTGTTTCTCCCCAAAAAATCAATAAAAATGAATTTTCAGCATCTCCATTTTTCGAGAACAATTTCAAAAAATTGAGTTTTTGAAGTGAAACTTCTTTACGCGCGTCATGGATTTTCGACGACCGGAGCAAAATCGACTCAAGATCGTCACGAAAAACCGTCATAGCGAGGTGGGCGTAACCAGACCCCTGGGGACCCCGACCACCGCTCACCATTCACTGTCGCTCTTAGTCCATACGCCAAGGCCATTGCGTGTCCATTGACATTTTTTATTTTTTCCAGTCAGTTTTATGATTGGATTTTACGTTTTCGGGGTCGCTGATTACGAATATGATAATAGTTTTTGCGAAAGCACGGGCCGTCTATTTGTTTATAACGATTTTATTGTTTAAAACTCACTCTCGCAAAAACGGTTATAGATAGGAAGAAAAGTTTAGAACAAAAAATGTTCTTCATGTCAAAAGACAGATTTTTTGTGATATAACTTGGTTCCCTAACTATCACGGTTAAAACGTTATTGTGGGTGGGAGCAACTCAGACGGCGCGCTAACAGTTTCATGCAGCGGGAGCGCGTTTCAGGACCGATTGTGAAGTACCGATGAGAGATAGAGCAAAATGGTTTGGATCAAAAATCTTTGACATAAAATAATACATTAAATCACTCATTAGACTCTTCGCTCTATCTCCAGTAGTTACTGAGATATTTGCGTTTGTGTGCCAGATGGCGTGGCAAATGACTCTCCCATTGCACATTGAACTGTAATCATCTCGGTAACTATGAGTGATAGAGACAAAAGTCTTATAACTCAATAGATGCATCGTAGAATAACAAATATTTTCGGTTTAAAACATTTTTTTCTATCTTCATTATTTCAAGAGATATTTCCAACGTAAATCAGACTGACTACGCGGTTCGTTCACTTGAGCTCTCACGATGAGTTAGAGTCTAACTTGCGTTGGGAATATCTCTCGAAATAATGAAGATAGAAAAAAATGTTTCGAACAGAAAATATTTGTTATTCAACGATGCATCTCTTTAGTCATGAGAGTATTGTCTCTATCACTAATAGTTACCGAGATAATTATGGTTGAATGTGCAATGGGAGACTCATTTGCCACGCCATCTGGCGCACAAACGCGAATTTCTCAGTAACTATTGGAAATAGAGCGAAGAGTCTAATGAGTGATTTAATGTAATATTTTATGACAAAGATTTATTATTTAAAAAATTTTGCTCTATCTTTCATCGGTATTTCACAATCGGTCCTGAAACGCATTCTCGTCTTGCGAAAGTGTCAGCGCGCCGCCTGAGTTGCTCCCACTTACAATAACTTCTTAACCGTGACAGTTAAAAAACCAAGTTATATGACAAAAAATGTGACTTTTGACGTAAAGAACATTCATTGTTCAAAAACTTGTTTTCCTATCTCGAATCGTTTTTGCGAGAGTGCATTTTAAACAATAAAATTATCATCAACAAATAGACGGCCCGTGCTTTCGCGAAAACGGTTATTATATTCGTGATCAGCGACCCTGAAAATGTAAAATCCAATCATAAAACTGACTGGAGAAATTAAAAAAGTCAGTGGACACGAAATGGCCCTGGCGTATGGACTATCTCTCACAGTATTGAAGTTTAACTTCCGTCGTGCGTAAGCTTGACACACAGTTTTTTTTTTTTTTGGTATTATTGTCCATTTCAACCATATTGCGAATGAAATAGTCCACAGAATATCAAACGATTGTATGAAAGGGTTCTCAAGATGTTTCTTTATTGGAAAATGCATACTTTCAGCTAAGAATTATAATAACAATTCTATTATCAGCCATCGAAAGGAAAAGTTAGTCGTGAAAATAATGGGATCACGTGAGCCTCGCGCTGGCTCAGTAGGTAGAGCGATAGATTCTGAATCCGTGGACTCAGGTTCGAATCTCCGTTACGGCTGCTTGGTGAAAAAAAGTGAAATACAATGAAATCATCTCTCTTCAAATGAATCGTGGTTGCCATTCAATCAGAATTGAGCATCACGAGAGATGTGTCCTCCCTCTCCTTATTCCTCAGATTTTTCGGAGAAAAAAATGTGTCGAAATCATGTAATTTCGAATGAATATTTCCAACTAAATATTGCGAACATTTGCTGTACCCAATCCAAGAAGCATCGTTAGATGTGTTATTTCTCTTCCCCAATACTTCCACTAATTTCCCGGAATTGGAACTCAAAACAATAGAACTGTTTTGAGTTATCTTTCGCTCATCGTCAGAGCGTTAACGCAGTCTGCTATTCGCATTATTATAGTACGGATCGTGATTTCTCTCTCATCTGTGCGATGGTTGTGTTGAGTAAAAAGAAGAAATCGAGTGATATTTATTTGATTGGAAGTGTGTTACGGAAAATTAAGGGTCGTAGGTCTACAAATCGACAAGTGTTGAAATTATTCTTTTACTATCATCAGTTATCCAGAAAACCAATACGCGATAAAGCACTAAACGTTGCAAGTGAAGTTATCACTTTTTGGCAGCAATCAACACTTGAAACTTGTCGTCATTGACTTATCGCCGATAAAATAATCAAACTCCATAAAGAAGAAAACTTACAAAAAAGTCAAATTCGCAAAGCTTCAATTACACAACAAAGGAAAGTCGTAGAATTTCAAGAGAAATTGGATACTTTATTCGATATCTCTCATTTCGTCAAAACACCTCTTCCAGGGTCTATTCAAGAATAATTTTTGGAAGGTCAACGTGGTAAAAATCGTCTTGGGTCCATACCAAATGATGCTGATAATAAAAACGTGAATCAAATGACAGCAAGTGGTTCCGAAGACTGAGTCGAACGAAGAAAACGTTCAGGATCATATCGGTACGTAAAGAAATTCAATTTATTCATTCAATGATTCCTGAAGTTCGATTGTTATTGAATATTTTTGTCTAAATAATGAGTTCATTTGTGCAATAGTTTGTTCTGGTTTAAAGATTTCGGAGAGTTTCTCAGTGATCGTGAAGGGAGTGATACTTCTGGAAATCCTCAAGACAAATCAGGTGAACAAAAACTTTTAGCTTTTGGGAACATGAAAATCATGATTTAAAATTGACTACTTATTGTAAAATTCTTGTTTATAAGGTTCAGACAAAATGGGCAAGGATCAAGACATCGATGAAAACAATGGTAAGTCTCGTAGTTCCGTTGTATTTTTCACACTCATAATTGAGAGAGAGGATAGCTAGACTGACCTCCCTCGACTTGAAATAACTGTGGACTAAATATTATAGGTCAGATAGAGCTTATCTCATTTTGAAGCATACAAGAAGAGCTTTACATTGACTGAATTCGTTGAACTCTGTTTATCTCGAATTATTGGAAGTCGCACATGGGCTATCTTGCTCATTCTCTGCAAATAATTCATTTCCATGAATTGATTCCACTACTCACGATTATTCTTATTTACTCTAGTTCCAAGGCAGAGCTCAGTATCCACTACTATGTAATCAAACAGTGATAATAACGAGAATCCAGAAGGGGACACTTCGGATTACGAAGAAGAACTCAAGCGTGATCTGAAGAGTGCAAAAATTAATGTCATAAAACCAGAGCTTGTCGCAGCTCTCGATAGAACTGACACCACCAGTCGTAATGCTTCCTACCTTTTCGCTGCTTTTCTGAAGAGTCTTGGACTAGACCCTCAGAACTATAATATTAGCAAAACATCTATCCATGACAATCGCATGAAAATGCGAGGAAAGATGGTGAATGAGATCAGAGAAAATTTGGAGTTTCCTGATGATATCGTCATTCATTTTGATGGGAAAAAATTGGATGATGACGGAGAAAAAGTAAAAGTAGAGCGACTGGCAATTGTAGCATCGGGTTCTGACTTTGAACAATTACTGAGTGTTCCCAAATTGATATCTGCCACTGGGGTTGCCACAGCCAATGCAGTTTTAGATGCTGTGGATAACTGGGGAATAACAGATCGTGCGAAAGGTTTATGCTTTGATACAACTAGTGTTAATACAGGTAATGGAGATAAATCTGAATTGGATGTCATAATCTAATAAGCCTAATGTAATTGAAAATTAATTAAATGCGTCATTTTCCTGTATAGGTTGTAGAAATGGAGCTTGCATGTTTATTGAGCAGAAATTCAGACGAAGGCTATTGGATTTGGCTTGTCGACATCATGTGTCTGAATTAATGTTGAGAAATGTCTTCGAAACTTGCTGGCCAGTAACGGTAGGCCCTAATGTGACTGTTTTCAATCATTTCAAAGTAAGCTGGCCAAACATCGATCATTCGAAAGTCAAAATTGGTATCAGTGATGAAGAAATTGCTAGAAGGGTGGGAAATAAGAGATCTGAAATATTGGAATTCATAGAGGAACAATTCGAGGTATGTTTTGAAACTTGTCTACCTTGTAATTTTCATCGATCAATTTTTATAATCTAGTTTCCAGAGCATTTCTTAGAACATTTTCTCTGCATCCGAATATTCACGATATCTCGAAATTTGTCTATTCGGCTGATTGTGGGATATGTTTTTTCAGCTTTATCAAACACGGGATGACTACCGGGAATTACTAGAGTTAGCTTATATATTCTTGGGCGCGGTGCCACCTCGTGGGATAAGTTTCAAAGCTCCTGGAGCAGCTCATCACGCACGATGGCTCGCCAAAGCAATTTATAGTCTTAAAATTTTCATGTTTAGAGAAGAATTCAAAATGGAAAAACCCGAGATTGATGGATTGCGCGAGATTTGTATTTTTATAATTCTTCATTACATCAAATATTGGTTTACTGCTCCAAGCGCTGTTCAAGCTCCTCTTTCTGATTTAACACTCATTCAAAGCTTGGTGAAAGATTCAATGCAAAATCCAAAAATTGCTAACGCCGCGCTCGCAAAAGCTACGAAACATTTGTGGTATTTGTCAGAGGAGTTGATCGCCTTGGGGTTTTTCGATAAGTCAGTTTCTAAAGATGTAAAGATAAAGATGAGGGAGGCAATGAAAGTCAAAAAGAGTAAGATACAAAATTTGAAAAGAATTACTGTTAAAACGAAAGATTATCATTCCTTCTTGGAAAAGGATTTGAGTGATTTTGTGACGATTGAATCAAGCCTTATTTTCAAGTTATTCCAAATACCCACAGAGTTTGTGAACAAGGATCCTGATGAATGGGCATCTGATAGTGATTTTCAAAGTGGTCTCAGTAAATTGAAGAATTTGCATGTAACGAATGATGTCGCTGAGAGGAACGTTGCTCTCATTCAAAAGTTCAATAATTCTTTAACTAAAGATGAAGGTCAGAAACAACTTATGCTCCAACTCGTCCGAAATCATCGCAAAGATCACCCGAATCCAAACAAGAATGAAATTTCTACAGTTTTAAAAAAGAAAAAATATTAATCTCGATCTACAAACCACCATTCGTTGTGCTTCACTTTCTTTCATTAAATCTGAGTTTCTGATTTATTTTTTCCTATATTTTTGTTTTATTTCTTCTGAGGTAGTTTTTCCTTACGAAATTCCAATAAAAACATTGTCCAAACCATTTTTCTGTATTTCATCTTTCCTCGAATACCTCTCTACTAGGTAACCCATAAAATTCCCCACCATTATCTGATATTATTTATCATCCAAACTGTACTTAGTTGTTATTTCTTAAAGACCGATTAAGTTCGGAACAGGACTTTTTGGCGCTATTTTTTTGGCGCCGCCGTTTTGGCGCCAATGTTTTGGCGCGGGTTTTTTTGGCGCCCATACATTTTGGCGCCCATATATATTTTGGCGAATTCAGAATTTTATTTTGCTAAAATATTCTGGTCGAAAATCTTGAAATCTTCAAAAATATCCATTTGAAAAATATCAATAAATGAATATATAGGACATGTTTTTATTATTGGATTGAACAACAATACAAGAGAAGAATAATGCTTAATTATTTGTTTTTTCTTTCTTCCCGTAAACAATTATAATACAAGAGAAGAATAATGCTTGATTATTTGTTTTTTCTTTCTTCCCGTAAACAATTATAATTAATTTTAATAGAATCTAGTATCAACATTAGCAAACACAGAATTTAAAGTGAATAAAGCTTGAGTGTCAATAACATTGAAACAACCTTACATTATAAATAATTTTACATAACAAGTTTAATAAATGAATATATAGGACATGTTTTTATTATTGGATTGAACAACAATACAAGAGAAGAATAATGCTTAATTATTTGTTTTTTCTTTCTTCCCGTAAACAATTATAATTAATTTTAGACAATAGAATCTAGTATAAACATTAGCAAATACAGAATTTAAAGTGAATAAAGCTTGAGTGTCAATAACATTGAAACAACCTTACATTATAAATAATTTTACATAACAAGTTTAAATATCATCAGTAGATTGTTTATTATTATTATTATTATTATTAATCAATGTAAACGGAAATTATTTGCTATTCCTTGTAAATATTCGAGCATTGTACGATTCTCGAAGTCTTTTACAACATTGAGAATACGTTCATCATTGGTGGCCCACTTACTTCGTTTTTTGGGGGGGTCATCCCCACGAAGATACCCTTCATAGTATAAATCAAGAGAGCTCTGAACTGTGCGTAATCCATCAATAAATTTCCACAATGATGGGTATGATACGTCAAGTTCTCGTTGCAGACGTCTGTGAGCTGCTTCCGCATAGTTATTCGTACGGTCTTGATGAGCAAGTGTCCTTTCATGAACTGACCATGTGGAAGGAGGAAAACGAGCTTTGCCACGTTTATTTCTTCGTAAAGGCCCCATATAAGTATCCTGGAAGAATCGTTGAAAATATTAATGTATGTTAGGGTTGAAACATTATATTAATTTTATTCACTAAAATAATACCTCGAAGAATTGTAGTACTGGGTGAAGAGTGTCAGGAAGATTGTCATATAGTATCTCGATAGCATTTTCAAGATGTGGCGTTGGTACAAAAGCTAAAGCTGGTATCATTCGTGCCCACAAAGCAAACTCTGGATCATCATTATATTGTTTTGTTAATCCTTCTTCGCATAATTTTCATTTGATGTTCTTCGTCAAATGGAATAGGCACCCATGAATGTTTGCTTGTGGAAACTTTCTTCCTATGCTGTTATGAACTGCTAGTTCATAATCAACTAAAAAATTGTCTGGATCAAATTCTGGCCATAGTTCTTTAATCATATCAAAGAGACGATCATAAGTGGATTCAGTTTTATCTGGCAATAATGCATACAATACTGGAAAAACAAATCTTCCACGTGCTGCAAGAAGAACATAGATTTGTGAGAATAGAGGTGGTGATTCTCTAAAGGTTCCATCCATAAAAACAGTCTTCATATGTTGGCTCCAATTCTTGTAATCCTCTCTACCAAAAATGAGAATACGATCCGCATTATTGCCACTATCTGCTAGTAAAAACTTTATTTCGTGCCCATCAGTAATGACATAATTCTTATAAGCATCGGGTATAATCAATTCCTGGAGATTAGCTGGGGCTGGTGGAACTGCATGTACCTCCTTACGTACTCGCTCTATTGTTTTTCTTAATGAATCTTTTTTTGGTAATTTAGCTTTCACCGATTTGGCGCATCCTTTTATTGCATTATTCATCAATTGTGCAGGTGTCTCTACGGTATCAGCAGCTCGTCTTTTCATGGCTACCTTGACTTTAGTAGCATGCACAAACGCGATATCATTACCATGTGTGTGCTCGTTGATCTCCTTCACAACCTCATTTGTAGCTACGGAGGTGTGGATTCGTGCCTTACATTCATTTTTAAATTCACATCGCCAAAATTTTGTTTCACCACTTACACTCATTTTATCAAATGTATACATGTGAGCATTGTGAATATATTTCTCCCGGCCGCGGTTTGTTTCAGTCATTTCAGCCGCCATGGCTTACTCGGCGAGGGTTTCCATTCTACTGAAGAATGGTCAGGATTTGCGTGATGAGTAACGAGGCACAAATAGACAATTTTAATCCAAAAGAAAACTCATGAACTAATCGATAGTCCTTGAATCGCTATGTAAATATTGCCAGCGGCCTGTTTTCTTCTACAGCCATGAGCGACGAAATATTTAAGAGAAGACGAGGAAAATGAGACGAGAGAGATAGAAAATTGAATTATGCATGATTTATTTTTCAGCGCCAAAATTACTACGGGTGCCCAAAAAATCTGCGCCAAAAGGTATTGGCGCCAAAAAAACTGGCGCCAAAATAGTGGCGCCAAAACATTCGCGCCAAAAAGTAGCGCACCGGATTAACTTCGTTAGGTGAAAAAAAAACCTTAAAAACTCTTTAGAACATCATGTGGACTACTTCATTCATCATATCTTGGCTGAGAGAGATAATAATACAAAAAAAAATAAAATGAAATCTTTTAAAATTGTTTCCAAAAACATTCAGATACTGAAAATTTATTTTTATTGATTTTTTGAGGAGAAACAATCGTTATAAACACGTGATCCCATAATTTTCATGACTAACTTTTCCTTTCAATGGCTGATAACAGAATTGTTATTATAATTCTTAGCTGAAAGTATGCATTTTCCAATAAAGAAAGATCTTGGGAACCCTTTCATACAATCGTTCGATATTCTGTGGACTATTTCATTCGCGATATGGTTGAAATGGACAATAATACAAAAAAAAAAAACTCAATTTTTTGAAATTGTCCTCGAAAAATGAAGATGCTGAAAATTCATTTTTATTGATTTTTTTGGGGAGAAACAATCGTTATAAGCATTGAAAAATCATTTTAAAAGGTTAGTACACAAGCCAACATTATTCGTTATCAATTTCCTTAATGACATATTTTTTTCAGATTTTTACTTCTACTGTAGCCTGTTAATTCATCGAGTTTTCAATTTGTTATGTTAATAACAATTTTTAATTTAATTTTAGGCTTGAACCGAAAAATTCCAAGGTTAATTGACTCACGAAATGCGAAATTTCATCATTTTTAACCGAAAAACTCGGATATTCTCAACGTTAATTCTGTTTTATTGCTCACTCCCTCTTATTCCTATGTATTTTATATGGAAAATGGAAATGATCAATGCGGGACCCCTTAGATTAGGCCCACATAGTCCGGCCTCCTTGAGGGTATTCCTGAACCATAATAACATGATTTGAGGGGGTGGCCAATACGATCTGAAAGACCTGTGCCCCCTCCCGGTCACCCTAATATGTATATATATAGTAACCTGTCCATTTCTGAGGCCCGTAAATATACGCGCGCGAACTGATCTAGTCTGAATAAAATGGAAAATGTTAAGTAGAGAGGAAAAAGGGGATGAAAAATAAATATCTCAATGTAATAAAATTAATCTTTCAATATAATTTTATTGAGAATAGGTCGATGATAAGATAAATATGATACATAATTTAATAAATTAACATTAATATCACGAGTGAAGGTTAAATCTTAACGAATAGCAACATTCTGGAAACACGATATTTGGAGAATCGGCATGAGTTTCCCAAACGGTTCTCGAATTTTCAAGTAAATTCCAAAAATTTATAGAAAGTTCCATAATGTTCTGGAACATTCTGAAAACATTAAGCGATATTTGGAGAATTGAAATGAATCTCCCAAACGGTTCTCAAATTTTTGAGAAGATTCCAGAAGTTTCTAGAAAGTTCCATAATATTCTGGAACATCCTGGAAATATTGAACAATATTTGGAGAATTGAAATGAATCTCCCAAACGGTTCTCGAATTTTCGAGAAGATTCCAAAACTTTCTAGAAAGCTCCATAATGTCCTGGAACATTCTAGAAATATTAAACAATATTTGGAGAATCGAAATAAGTTTCCCTAACGATTCTCGAATTTTCGAGAAGTTTCCAGAAATTTCTAGAAAGTTCTATAACGTTTGTGGGCTTGAGGTCAGTTCTCACAAACGGAAATCGCTGGTTGTTGAGAAAGCTTAGAGAATGAAATTCCCTGCAGTACGAAATGACTAGATTTCGCATTTCATTGTAGCGTAAATGACGGAACCCGTATATTTACGATGATGATAATGAAAGGATTTGTTTTTGAATGAACGAATGAAAGTAATGAAAATGTATTGCTTTTCATGAAGAATAAATTGTCTTATGGAAACTTTCGTTCTTTGTAATCGGAGAGTAGTGTTACGTCATGATTTCATTAGAATTTAAGAAAATAAAATCCCAAAATTAAATCCCAATAAATTCATAACATAGTTTAATTTTCTCCTGATTTTAGCCTATTCGAAGATAATAGCTTGGGATCGGAGTGGGTTGAATTGCTGAAATAAATTTGGAAAAGGAATTGATTATAAATTAAACAATAACTCAATTGAATAATTCAAATTAAAATCTCTATAATATCAGAATTTTCTCAATACAAATGAATTACTCGAAATTTGAATTCAAAATATTTTTCAGTTCACAGAATAACGATAAAAATAATTTCCAAACAATTAAAGACAGTTCGCGGTTTAATTTATAAAATTTTCTACTCATCCATTTTTGTAAATTATCCATTTTTGTCCAGTGGTTTTATCCGCCAAATATTCATAATACATAAATTCAAAATTTCACAGAACAAACATTTTTAAAATTCTAAATTCACAATATTTCAACAAAAAAAATTTCACAATGGTCCTGATCTCAAATCAATAATTTCTTAATGATAGTTCACATGTTTAATCATTTTTCCAAATAATTGTCCTGAATGGAACTTGAATTGAACTGAACACTGGGTGTAAGGGGTAACGACTAGTGACTATCTATTATTTTCCGCCAACTAACTCTTTGGGGTGCGCTCAAACAGTTTTATTGACTGACTATTTGATTGTATTAATGACAATATATGCAAACAAATTTTTAATTGTATTTGTAATAAGGAGGGGATATACCGCGACGATGGTGTATTACCTTGATTCGGATACCTGAACCTCCTGGTGATAATGCTCTTGGAGACAAGTCCAAGCGTTGCCACCTAACGATCACGTGATCGTTATATAATTTATTATGAATGATTTTATTAAATTTTCAGGCTTGATTTATTTTTATCAATTTTAATAATATTTTTCCCGTGAACTTTAAATATTTCTCTATTTTTGTACATTAAATTTTTTCTTCTAGCTGGTCTATTTCTTCTATGAGAAATATGAACCTGCCAGTGCAAAGTCCGCGAGACCTCCCGCGTTTAATAAAATTCAACTCGATCGCATTTTTCCGATCGAATTAAATATCCCCATTGTTTAACAAGTCTGAAAATAGTGAATGTTCGGAAACGATTCTTCCAGAATTCATCATTTGATTCCATTGGAATTCGTTATTGGATACATTTATTTAAACACTCCAAATTTTCATATTTTTAATTTTTCCTAAAATTCATAAATTCTATACGTTCATCAGGACGTAACAGTAGTCTTTGACGAGATTTATGTAATTATAAGTTCCGAAATTTTTCAGATAAAGCAATTATTGTGATATTAATTTTAATGAATAGGATTATGGCGTTTTTCTTTGCCTGTTAACTGCGTCAGTAAACAGCTCGTGTTTCTTGGTAACGAATTAAAAAATGACGTGTTTCTTGGGATTAGTTGAGTCGGTACAAGTCGGTAAAATAGGTTACAGATGTGACCATGTAAACAAAACGTGTTTCTTCGTTAATTTCGTTGAAAAGAGGTTAATTGTTTTTCTTTCGATATCCAGGAAGTATGAGCTCCTTGAAGACCTAAGGAAATGCTAGAAGAGTGTAATGCCCTTTTAGAAGAGTCTACTTAGTGTTGTTGAAATAGTGGAATGAATTCGGGGTAGGTTAGGTGTGCATATCGTATTCAGGGGATCCTGGTTCACATTGTCTCATCGCTACTCCATCGAAAAACAAATAATCCGGGCCAGGATCGTGTGTGAATAAATCGTGTGTAATGCTGGCCGCAAGACCACTGACTAACATCTAATTAACCCCTTCTGTACCCAATCACTCTCGAACATCAAGGAAAATCCTAACATTTCCCCCCCTCTTTCCTCTCCCCATGGGACAAGCCACTGACAGATATTTGATAAAGAGTGTATTGTTTGTTTCATCTCATCATCATCTTCCTTTCATTTAATCTCATCATCTTTCATCATCGAGATACGCGGTAGCGTATCGGCCAAGTAACCATGTTGAAATTTCCCGCTCGACTCAACTCAAATAAAACTGGTCGACAGCTACCGCGTATCTATACACGAGATAACTACCCCCTCCACTACCTCCGTATAATAATATCTCCATAAAAATGAGAATGGCACTGATTACGCGGAAACTAACGTCACTTTCATTATATAAATCGCCTATCGTCTTGCGATTAATATTATTATCATATTTTTCCGATGAGTATTTACGGAGATACAAAAATAAACAACGCGGATTTCTCAAAAGTAATCAATTGAGATTATTTCGTCTCAGAATCAAGTTTGCAAGTTGGTAGTGGCGTGGAATCAGCCAAATGTTCGCGTTGAAAATACAGCGCTGCGCATGCGCTGACTGGCGAGTGATATTGAGGTTATTTTCCCTTGCTGTTGTAATTTACTTGTCAACTTGTCAATCAAACAGTGACAGTGTTATAATACAACAGCAGTTGTCTAGAATTCAGTAAATTCCCATGAAGTTGATATGGGTTAAGAGGATGGATATGTGCTTTGAATTGATACACGTAAGCCAGAGGAATTGATTTACAAATCACTGGAATTTCTACGTGCCATTTACAGGCTGAAATACCATCTAAAAAGGTAACTACTGTATTAATAATCGAATTATCTCTGTAATGGATCATCTGAAGCGAAAATTTCAAGAGACCTTTCCTGTAGATTACGAAATTTCCTACAAAAAAGGTCTTTTGACATTTTCTCTTAAAATCCTCAGTTTATCAAATAATCATTACAAAAGTGACGAAAATTAAGAGAGAAAATCATTAATTAGTGGTTTATTTTAATAATTGTTCAGGAATAATTGGTTATTATTTAAAATAAACAGGTAAACACTCGTTGAATAATCCTCGAGTGTATTTAAATGATTGAATAATTGGATAAGGAAGATATCTGGGCCTCAATCGAATAATTCTCGACTATACTTATTAAATAATTGGATAAAACAAATATCTGGCCATCAAAGATGTCGAATGCTTGAAGGATGACGCCAAACGCCAGCCATTGACACATTCTCATGCCGACTCGAAGGTAAATCCACTCCAAAATCACTAATTACTGATCCAAATCATAAAACAATTAACCTGAACCGTGAAATCTTCCTCAATAATGCATTCAACTCTCGAATTATTCATTTTAGGAGAAAATATCAAAAGACCTTTTTTGAGGCTGACAAAATTTTCCACAAAAAATGTCTTCTGATAAATTCTCCTAGAACTTCACGTTTCCCAGATTATCCAATAATTAACCAAAGAGAACTCCAAAAGAATCAATTCCTAAATTACTCTCACTTAATTATCAATTTATCTCCTAAATGAGTGACTTAATCCGAAAATCTCAAAAGACCTTGTGACAATTGTCAAGGTCACAGTCGGTAAAGTCATGCATTTATTAAAGTTAATAGTAGTCAAAGTCTCGGGGGGAGCTCACACTCCCTCTCCTTATAAAAAGAAACCACTGGGATGGCGCAGAAGACCCAAGAGACACCAATACTAATTCCATATAATTATACATGGGAATGAGGCTCGGTAAAGCAATAGGAGACTCTGAGAAAAATCTCTTGAAGTCAAAAGAAGAGAGCCTGGACCAGGACCATCCAATACCTGAAGGAAGGAAGGAAGGAAGGATGTCCAAACTATCCGTACATCAAGGGAAATTAATCCCGAAGAATTATTCAAATTAAATGAGAATATTATATTTTGTACACGAAGCTCAAGGTCCAGGGTCGTTCGTCAGTGAGTTAGAACAGTGTGTGTTCATATAGGGGGGATTTACCCCGCCCCTTTTTGGACAAATTTGTAATATCTGTGGGCCTACAGGAATAATTGTGGGTACCGCAGTTCCACCCGAGATATAGTCCAGGCAGGAGCACATTAATAGAGTAACAGTAATAGATTGTCGAGTAATAGATTGTCGAGATTAATAGATTTGTTGGGAATTAATAGATTTTTGAGATTAACAGATTTGTCCTTGAGAATAATAGAGTTTTTGGAGGATATTGGAGAGATTAACAGATTATCGAGTATTAGAATTAATTATTGAGAGGGGTGGACAATATCCAGTAGAAGGAAGCCACCTGAACAACCCAATCGAGACCCTGGACCTTTGCAACGAGCTGAGTGAGTTACGTAACATCGATAACTTCTCAATTCATTTTGTCTTTTGTCTCGAGTCCAGTGGAGGGAATTTTCCCTCCTTCTTTTCATTTTTTCTAAAGATTTATTTTGAGTTTATTGAATTATTACTATTATTTGAGTTATTTCTGGTTAACAGTACATTGCAATCATTAATTATTGCTAAAGAGGCAATTGTCCTCATTAATTTTGAGTTTATGATTATATAGAATCCTGAAATTAATTTTCTTTATATTATTATTATTTTGAATATCATCTTGAATATATTTTATTCTTTGGAGCATAAAATTGGTATTTTGCGTTTCATTTGGTCAAACCCAGGAGTGCGAAGAGGGAGTATCGTCCTCCCTTCCCCTTGTAAAGTAGAGTACGGGTAAGTTTAAGTTTTTTCAGTCATAGTTGCAGTCCGTCTTTTGTCTATTTTCTCCGGGTTGAGCAAAATAGTCTGGCGTCCAAGGCAAAGGGCGTACATAATTATCTATAAAGTATTAATCATTAATATCGTGGAAATCGTCACAACCTTTTTTGTAACCTACAAAATTTCTTACAAAAAAGGTCCTCTTCTAGGGACAGGAGGAATTTCTAATATACCTCAGTTGGATGCTGAGACTCTCGGCAACTGCAGACGTTGAAGGGACACATTGAGAAAGTCATTGATACGCAGTAGTTTAGTTATTAATTAGTTTAAGTTTGATTCGATGATGCGAGTTACGAGTCACGGCAAGGGTGTGAATAACCACAGCGATTAATTATTGATAGGTTCATGGATTTTTGGGAAAAATTGATATTTTCTAAGAGTTTCGAGGATTGTAGGGGAGAGAGGAGTGAAGATGAGTGATGACTAACTATTTTTCAATTTTGTATTTTGTATTTTTGTCATTGTAATAAAGATGAATTCATTTTATAGATTTTTTGTTGGGTTTTTCATTTATTATTTTACAAATATCTCAGCAAAAATTGAATTTAAAGAAAAATGTCAAAAAACCTTTTTTGTAGAGAATAAAATTTTAAACAAAAAAGGTCTCTTAACATTTTCATGTAAATTCACTAGTTCTCGAAATAATCGGAAAAAAATGAATACAAAATTACAATTTTATTATAATTTTTGTAAATTAAAAGAATTAAAATGATAAAACTATTGCAAAAACTCATAATCTATCGATTCATTTTTCCGATGAGTATTTATACGGAAATACAAAAATAAACAACGCAGACTTTTCGAAAATTCACAAAAATCGTATGACACAAAAAAAAATATTTTCGTCTCCAGCGCGGCCAAAAAATCTTCATCTTCTCTCTCTCTCTCTCTCTCTCTCTCTCTCTCTCTCTCCTCTCTCTCTCTCTCTCTCTCTCTCTCTCTCTCTCTCTCTCTCTCTCTCTCTCTCTCTCTCTCTCTCTCTCTCTCTCTCTCTCTCTCTCTCTCTCTCTCTCTCTCTCTCTCTCTCTCTCTCTCTCTCTCTCTCCCTCTCTCTCTCTCTTTCTCTCTCTCTCTCTCTCTCTCTCTGTGTGGAATGACTCCAGCCTCTCGTGCAAACAAGCAGCGTTCATGAAAAGTGATAATATTGAAAGAGAATGAAAAAAATGTGCCTGTGAACAGATGATTATTATATGAAAATCTCGATATGCCATCTATCTATAATTCTCTCTACTCACGCTTCCCTATTCAGATATTCCCTATTTGATATCCTTTTTTGTCACTAACGTATCAAAAGGTCGGTCTTATGGACTGTTTTCGGGCCATAAGGCAGCGCTTCAGGGACGCCATCTAACGGCCCGAAAACAGTCCATAAAACCTCGTTTGATACGTCAGTGACAAAAATAGTCGTTTGTTATTCGGCCATAAGCGAGGTTTCTGACTCGTGTGGCAGCACTCGCCTTCGGCTCGTGCGGGCGCCACACTCGTCCATGAAACCTCGCTTTATGGCCTTATGACAAAATATACTATTTTGTAGAGCAAAATGAGATCTATGAAGAAGGTCTTCATAAAAATTTCAGGATCATCCTTAGATTTCAAGATATTTCTTGAGAACTCGATTAGGAGCTGAATCAACCCTTTACAACTTTGCTACTGAAATACAACTTTTTTTTTTTTTTTGTAACAAACTTTCATTTTATTTAACCAAAATACATATCTTCTAGTACAAGTGAAATAAATTTGTGATAAAGAAAACTTGTGGATATTGATATTTGAAGATGTTTTATGGCACATGTTCACGTTATAAACAATGGATATAGTGTCTTAATATTTTTGAGATTTATGAAAAAAAGTTATTTGTATTCTAATACATATAAAGTTGGTGCGGTACTGAAATACAACCAACCCACGAGGAACCCATTCCAATATACTCACGTTGAAATCGTCCTCGAACATTCTGAAGCGCTTCTCCAGCTGCAGAATCAATGCATCCTCATTCTCTGCCCATTCTGGCCTGCTCCTCCATCTCTTCGTCCTTGCAATAACCCTATGTCAATAAAATTAGATATTAAAATCGAAAAAAACATAATGAAATGAGGTCATATCATCTCGTGAACTACCTCCAACCATCATCATTCCTGTATGCGACCTTGTGCCAGTCAAGTGAATCGAAGTGGTGCTCGAACTCTACCATACGAGAATACAACACGTATTCATCATCAAGTTGAGTCCCTAAATTAAAGTGAGGAATGATATATGTATATATGCTATCGATGTCATTTTTCAATTTTACTTACACATGGTCGGAAAATCAATCAATGGTAACACCTCATACCATCATAGTCTTGTGATGTTTCTGGACCACTCATCATAAGTTTTATTATGTGGACTAATTATCTGGGTGGCCTTTATTATGAGGACAATTCATCACAGGATTTATTATTATAGGGACATTTCATTACAGGATAATTTATTATAGGGACATTTCATCATCCGGGTAATAATTGAGTAAATTTGAAGAAAAAGTATTTGATTTTTATTGGAATAGAATAGAATAGAAATGATACTGAATCTTTGTTTGTTTTTTGTTTATGGATTAACGTTGTGGGCAATGCCTCGTAAATACTCCATGATGTCGCAGTCATCGTTCCACTCCTGTACTAGTGTTTGAAGGCAAATGTCGTAGTCTACATACTGTTATGCCCCTAAAATGAGGCATTAATTTCACAATTGATTCGGACTTTATGAGAACACGAAAGTGGCACATAAACTCCGAAACAAAACATTATGTTATGAATCGTAAGAATTATTGAATAAAGCGAGTTAGTGGGACGCTGATCCAGCGCATTCCATAGCTCGCCTTCACAACTCACCCGCGCGATGTCACAAGACACCATGCAGGTGTGAGCCACACGACCAGGTGACATACGAAACCGCGACTACAATAAATACTCGCGAATTCGTTGTCTCTGGGCCAGTAATTCGACGACTCTTTTTCACTTATGTTCACCTGTTACTTTCTGTAACAGACTGAACTTTTAATTATTAATAACTTGTCAAATAATCGTTTTAAACCAATTCCAATAAACATAATTATCTTCTATCCATCTCCGAGAGATTTAATCCAACTAAAGAACCCATCCGCTCAGGACATAACAAATTGGTGGCAGCGTAATTTTGGAAGACGAAGGTCTGAGTAACCATTGTCTTATCGCACGGAGGTAGAGAGAGAGGATAGTTTTTGGGAATTGATCTACCGAGGTAGGTTGGCCAACAATCTAATTGACTTTTTTCATTGATCACAATCGGAAAATGTCGGCTCCAGGCAAACTCAACGGGAACGTGAGACAAAACTTGGAGCAGCAGGAAGAAGGAAACAATTTGTCTTATTCCTTCATGAGACCAGGAGTGAGACGAGAACTCTTTGGTTCAAGGGAAGGTAATATTAATTTGCAACGAAATCATAACCAGTCTGAGCATTCTAGCATGATGGCTGGATTGCGCAACCTGGAAGTACGGGCAGACGTTCATCAACAGGGGACACCCGAGGGGCCTCCTGAGGCGAACAGTACCCGTGGAGGGCGTGCAGAGGGAGGAGTGCCTCCGCAAGCTACGCCACGGAATATTAGGCCTGGCAATTCCTCCAGGGTTCGTAATATTCCTAGAAATCTGCAAGACGGACTAGACGACATCGTGGAAATCCAGGAGGATGGCGATGAGAGCGTCGAGGACGATGCAGAGTTTTCCACACCGTTTGGCGGTGAAGATTCAGGGGCGGGAGGGCCTCCTATTAACCATCAAGATGTGGTTAAGCAGAAGCTAAACAATTTGTACGAGAAAATTCGCCATCTCCAGGAGGAGCGGCTTATGATGGAGAACCGTGTCCTCTCCGAGAAAAAACGACGAGAGGAAGCGGAGACGGAGAAGAGGTTGATCATCGACGCATGGGCGGAGGGTGATGCACAACCGAGGCACGACACGTCGGTGCGACGGCACATGGATATAAAGGGTGCACTTGGGGTGGTGAAAGATTTTTATGGAGACAACCCTGATAAACTGGATTGTTTCTTGAAATCGGTTGCCACTGCGAGGAAGCTCGTCCATCCGAGTCTACAAGATATCTTGTTGGAAGCTATTTTGGGCAGCAAAATTGAGGGCAATGCCGCAAAGCAGATGAAATTTCGAGTGATCGACTCGTTCGAGCAACTTCAAACTGAACTGGAATCACTTTTCGGGAGAGCGAAAAATCTCGTTGGACTGGAGGTGGAGTTCAGTAAGTTACAACAGCGAGAAAATGAAGACGTCACTAGATTTGTCAATCGTACCGAAGAGGTGACAGTGGATTATATCAATGGAATATTGAGTATGAATCCCGAGTTCACAGACAGAGATAAATGGGCGGCAAAGCAGGCGCTATGCGGGATGGCCAAGTTAAAATTCGAGCAAGGTCTGAGGGGTCAACTGCAAGTTTTAGTGCGAGCCGCTAATTATCGAACACTTCACGAAGCCTGTATGGGAGCAATAGAAATTAGTAAGACTATTTCTGGCACTCACGGGAGAGAGAGAGGCACCGCAACAGCAGCGGCAGGCCAGAACAGGAATTCTACTGGGGGAAGCAGAGCTTCAACGGGACGGCAGTCCACGGCCAATTGTTTTGGATGTGGCCAACCGGGTCATCTTGCGAAAGATTGCAAAAATTCGCAAGGTGGACAAAGAAAATCGTTGCCAGTTCCGGCAGCACGCCAGAGTATTAACGCTTTCGGTTCTGTGTGTAAGTATTGCAAATATGCAGGTCACGAATTCACAGAGTGTCATAAACTGAAAAGCAGACTGGGTGCCCCCGAGAACTCAAAAATCAACATAGATCTGAATAAGTAAAATAATTCAGGACCTGTTAAACCAGCAACTGGAGGAGGAAAACCCGCCAAGGGTAATAATAATAATGGTGGAACCAAGAAAAAGAGCAGTGCAGAAGGGGCTAATCAAGAGCTACCCCTGCCTATGGGCTCTTATCAAATATCAATGATACAACCCGGTAAGGAAGTCGGAGAAGGCAGCAAGGCAGAGGGTCCAATTATAGCTCCTGCGCAGCCATCCGATGTGAAAACGCAGATTTTACTTTCTGCAAAGCAATTAAAACAGCCTACGTTGTTTCTTTGCGATTCAGGCGCAAGGGCGTCACTGGTAAAAATCAACAAACTGTCCAAAGGTACAACTGTAAATAGAGGACAGAGAATTCTCAGAGGAATCGCCAATCAAGATGTTGCTACACTAGGGGAGGTAATTCTCTATTTGGAAATTGGGGATAAAATATTGGGACATAGATTCCAAGTAGTCCCTGCAGATTTTCCTTGTGTTGGAGGAATTCTGGGGGAAGATTTCTCAGCTTCACCGAGCTTGAAGGTGGAACTGATACGTGGAGTAGAATTGCGTATCAATGACCATCCTTTCGACTTGTTTCAAGATAAGGAGCCATACAAAATTAAGGCTAGAACAGAGGTTTTAGTTCGTGTTCCTACAAAAAGCAACGGGGAAGGCATTGTCGATAAAAAACAATTGAAAAAAGGTGTTTTTATGGGAGGATGTCTAACCAGGGCAGCGGATGGCCATGCAATCGTTTGCATAATGAACACAAACGATGATGACGCATATATTGATTTGCCAATGGTTGAACTACATGAGTTAGCAACAAAAACTGACATCATGACTTTGCGGACTGCAGAGAAGGATGGAAGTAAAATTTGTAAAGATCGCATAAAACTGTTGCATGAGAATTTGCGGCTCGAGCATTTAAGCAAGGAGGAAAAGTATACTCTCCTCGAGGTTTTGGAGAAATTCAACTCAATTGTGCAGTTACCAGGGGATGCTCCGGGTGTTACAGACCATCTTGAGCACGAAATTCCTTTAAAACCAGGTACTGTTCCAGTGAATGTTCGTCCCCATCGGTTACCTCAGTCTCAGGAGGAGGAAGTAGATCGTCAGATCAAGGAGATGCTGCAAAACGGAGTCGTGCGCCCCAGCAAAAGTCAGTGGAACGCACCCTTACTCGTTGTTCCAAAAAAAATGGATGCTTCAGGAAAGGTTAAATTCCGAATTGTTGTGGATTTCCGGCGACTGAATGAAGTTACGTTGGGTGACTCATTTCCATTGCCTAATATTTCTGACATTTTGGATCGATTGGGTAATGCGAAATACTTTTCAACTTTGGACTTGGCTGCAGGTTTTCATCAAATACCTGTAAAAGAGGAGGATAAATGCAAAACTGCATTCTCAACCCTTTATGGGCATTACGAGTACAACCGACTACCTTTTGGAGTAAAGGGCGGCCCAGCGACGTTCCAGAGATTGATGAACTCTGTGTTGGCTGGAGTTCAAGGACTGCGGTGTTTTGTCTATCTTGATGACATCGTAATCTTTGCTTCAAGTCTGAAAGAACATAATAAAAGGCTCGAAGAGGTTCTCGAACGGCTAAAGGGCGCTAACTTGAGACTACAACCTGATAAATGCAATTTTTTGAGGAAGGAAGTAGTTTACTTGGGTCACATCATCACCAAAGATGGTATCAAGGCGGATCCTAGCAAAATTGAGGCAGTCTCCAGTTTTCCAGTTCCACAAAATGAGAAGGAAATAATGTCTTTCCTTGGTTTAGCCGGTTATTATCGGAAATTTATAAAAGATTTTTCGAAAATCGCTAAACCACTCACGGAGTTGTTGAAGAAGGATGTCTCTTGGACCTGGGGGGAACGAGAGCAGAACGCATTCACTGACTTGAAAAAGACCCTGACTACTGCGCCAATTCTGCAGTATCCAAATTTTGAAAAACCATTTTTGCTGACGACGGATGCATCGAACAAAGCAGTGGGAGCTGTGCTGTCACAGGGGGAGATTGGCAAGGACTTGCCCATCGCCTACGCTAGTAGAACTCTAAACAAGGCTGAGCAAAATTATAGCACAATAGAAAAGGAGCTATTGGGTGTTGTGTGGGGAGTGAAACATTTCAGACCATATCTGTACGGAAGGAAATTCACCGTAGTGACAGATCATAGACCACTGAAATGGATATTCAACGTCAAGGATCCAGGATCACGGCTCATTCACTGGCGTATTCTATTAGAAGAGTATGAATACGAGGTGGTACACAAACCTGGGAAATTGAATACGAATGCTGACGCACTGTCTCGCGTAAATGTTGTAACGCGAGCTCAGGCAAAAGCAGAGACAGACGAAGACGGGCAGTGGGTCAATGGCAGCGAGGTCATTAACGCCGCTGACGATGAAATAATGTCAATACTGGAGGAATACCATAACACGCCATTTGCTGGTCACCCTGGGGTTAAACGTATGTACGCAAAATTACGACAAAAATACCACTGGAAGGGGATGAAGTCTGACGTCGAGAAATATGTGGCCACATGTGAGGAATGTCAACTTAATAAGTTGGGGAAGGCTACGAAAGTACCGATGGTAGTTGGAGAGAGCCCTGAAGAAGCATTTGAGCAATGCGCTATGGACATAGTCGGTCCATTGCCTATCACAGAGGCGGGGAATAAATATATTCTTACGTTCCAAGACTCTCTCACTAAGTTCAGCAGAGCAATTCCTATTCCGGACCAGGAAGCAAACACGATTGCTCGTGCTTTTGCAGAAAAAATCATTTGCGATTTTGGTACACCACGGAGATTACTCACGGATCAAGGACCGAATTTTGTGGGGGAAATCTTCAAAAATGTCTGCAAACTAATGAAAATTAAAAAAATCCAGACCACGGCATATCACCCTCAGACGAATGGCATAGTAGAGAGATCTCACCGAACTCTCGCTGAGTATCTAAGAGGCTACATTCAAGAAGATCAAACGGATTGGGATACATGGTTGCCTTATGCAATGTTTTCGTATAATACAACACCACACTCAGCTACGAAAATGACTCCATTCGAGTTGATGTTTGGCAGGCGAGCTGAATTACCGACGGCAATCAAACAGCCGCCACGTTTGACGTATTGTTATGACGACTATGCACAGGAATTGCGGGAAAGGTTGCGAGCAGCCCACCAGGAGGCGAAAGCGACACTTGACCAAGAGAAGGAGAAGTCAAAAATCCAATACGATAAAAATTCGAAGCCAATACAATTCGATGTTGGAGACAAAGTCCTGTTGAAAAACGATGTTGTACGACGAGGACGATCTAGGAAGTTATCGCAGCCATGGATTGGACCATACGTAATTGTCGAGAAAAATTCAGATGTCAATTATACGATCAGGAGTGGACACAAGCAAAAAACCCAGAGAGTCCATGTCAATCGGCTTCGACCATTTATAGAAGCATGACTATATGGACCCCAGCCTCGGAAAATGACATTCTTTATATACCTGAAATTTTCTCATGTGGGAATCTTGGTGGAAATACCATTATGGATTGTTTATTTGTTATTACAATTCTTCAGCTACATTGAACGTTTTATCAAGGAAGCGGAAATGCCAGTTCCATCCAAGGAAAAAATAAGTTGGAGAATCAAAAATGAAATTCTTGCAGATGACACACTTGGTCTCCTCGCGAACCAACCATTGAGGTACGTGACACGGCTGTGGGGTAGGGATTTCTCCAAACAGCAGCCGAAGGTTGAAAATGTCCTCGATGTCGTCATGGATAACAGGAAGATCCCACAAGGCGTTGAGATCTGCCCTTTTATTTTTTCTCAATGTGGCAATCAATTTTTTGAGACCAAGATTGACGTACCCAGGACGATATGGAAAAAGAGCAATCTGGAACAATTGAATAATAACAGGGAGTTAGATTCAATGAGGGCTACAGTTACGGAAGAAAATATAAGCTCGAATGTACTCACCAGAGACTTGAAAGTAGATGCATTAACAGCATGTTTTAAGTATGGATGGGCACGAACTTTTACTCTTCCGCTGCAACGAGATTTTACTTCACGGGACTTATTACCCCTCGAGATGCAATCACGACGAGAGCGGAGCCTGTCACTGTATTGCTTGCGACCCCGCAGCTCTGGACAAGTGCGATCTGAATGCTCCACACTCCAGCAAATCTTGCAACGTGGTCTGCGAGGGCAGTTAGCGGCAAAATGGTCTCCAATAACACCACATTGCAAACAGGCAACTACACAGTTACGGGCAATGTGGCCCCACTTGTTGCACTTGAAACACCTCTTAACTGGCATGTTGGCAATCTTCTTTTTCCTGCTGAACTTCCCGGTTGAAATATCGAAGAGAACTGTGAAGAACTGGGGGTATCGAATGCTTATATATTCGAGGGTGCAGCGTTGGCAAATATGGCCGTCGTCAAGTCGACGATGCGTGCCACGTCGCCGTGTGCGGACGTGTGCTGTGAGTTCGAAGACCCCAAATTTGGCAAACATTGCAAATTCAGCATCTTGGATTTTCAATTTCCTCATACTAGGAAATATGGCATGTGTAGTACGAGGAGAGGGAATAGTGATTGAAAAGTTCATTCACACTCCGGGAATGTACTTTGAGGCCATTGGGAAAATGTATCTAAGTAATCACGTCTGGACTATAGCCGCTAGCACAGATGTGGGGCCCTGGATGGCAAGGGCTGAGCAATTAGAATTGCATCTTGAAAGTACTCTGACACTTTGGCAGAAGGCAGGGGGTGATAATTATAAGCATATTATAAACCAGTGGAAAGAAGATTTTCGAGAAACGAAAGAAGCAATCACTGGGTTGTTGGGTTTGGATCAAAAGACCAGGAGCCGTAGAGGTCTTGTGGATGGGTTAGGTACCATCGCTAAATCGCTATTCGGCACCATGGATGCTGAAGATGCTCGAGTCATTAGCGAGAGGCTGGCACGGCTGGAAGAAGGAGTCAAGGGAACATTCGTTGATTCTGGCAGACAAATTGAAATAATCAATTCGACACTTTATCAGTTGGGACACACTGAAGAAGTTATCCAGAAAAATGAGGAGATGCTTCTAAAATCATTCAAGCAAGGTCTGGAAAAAGTGTTGGAAGGAAACTCCGAATTGGCAAGTAAGATAAGTCTGAACGAGCATCTGATAGTACTCGAAGGCATCTACATGGGTGTTATCAGGGATGCTGTGAATATTAGAAAACTTTTGACAGGTTCTAAAGGAGGGTTACTGGACACGGGAGTGTTCACGGAGACTAGTTTAGCCGCCCTTCTACGTAGTGCAAAGTTACCGGAGGGTTTGAGCTTCCCTTTTGAAATCGGAGTAGGCGGCATGCATGTACTGCAGGAGGTATCAACCGTCACCGTACAGGCAGTCGGTATGAGGATTTTGACACAGGTAGAAATACCATTGGTGCACTTTCCATTATTCGACGTACTGCTGACACATGGGATTCCAGTGCGGTCGACGAACGGGTATTATTCATACTTGGAAGCCACAAGTGAACTTTTGGTGATACACGGGCCGTCTCAACAATACATACCAATGACAGAGAAACAGTTAGAAAATTGCAAAAGATTTCGAGATCGTTATCTATGCACGGAAATATTGCCTAGAGAAATAATACGTGATTACAGTCCCTGTGAGGTACAACTGTACGTGAATCAGAGGAGAATACCGGAAACGTGTAAAATGAAACATTTGGCATTGAACCGATTATTGCTCATTCAGTTGCGCAGAGATAACACTTGGATTTACGTGGCTCCAGAGCCGGTAGGAATAACGAACACCTGTAAGGGCAACAAGACACAGCACACTCTACGAGAGTCTGGCACATTACAAATCGCAGATTACTGTGAGATAAGTGCAACTGACTTTACTATCAAGGGCCGGAGGTCAAGTGGTATACAGATAAATACCCATTTTCACCCACAACTGAATTTGACGCTGGATGAGGATACCAGCGCATGGCTATCCCAAGTAAATTTGAGCAATGTCCAGTTAGCCAATGTCGTAGGAAACATCAAGAAACTGAGAGGAATCGAGGTTCAGCTGGGAGCTCAAAATGACAGGATAAAGGAACAACAGGAGAGGTTCAATTACCGGGAATTCCTCCTTCACCCTTCGACAATATCTAGCAGTCTAATGATAGTATTCCTTGTGATAACTAATGTGTACGCCACCTAGCACTCAGGCCATCTGCAGGCCTCTACTTCCCGCGATCCCTTAGTGGACATGTGGCCAGCATGTCCACCGGAATGGCATTGCAACCCGTACAAGCGCAGCTTGCCGGGTAAACCCAACCACTGCCCCTACGAATCCAACCCAAATAAGGTCCTCGGCTTTGTGCCGGGCTTATAGGACCTTCCTCATAGTACCACTTTGCACGGTTTGGTGTCCGTGATGCTAGCTTTAGTTATGATTTCCTGCGTGGGGCAGCAACTTCATCCCCTATATCCTCCAAAGAGGGCTTCGCAGCCTATATATGCCAGCGTATTAATCTGTCCCCGACGCAGGTGCCAATAGAGCATCCCACGCCGGCATGTGTCTGATTTTTCTAGCCCCTGTTGCAATGAACATATCTTATGTGACATACGCCCTTATTTGCCCAGAGGCAGAAGTATTCCTTGTGATAATGGGATTGTCACTCTACTGCTGGTGGCGAAAACCGTGGTCAAAACCAAAGGAAGCAACTCCGGTCAGGCCACAACCATACCCCCGCCAATTCAACCAGGGATGAAAAGGAATAAAAATAAAAATAATTAATTATAATAATTATTATCATTATATGTATACGTATGTATGAATATTGTAAGAGGAGAACATTTTCAAGTATAAAAATTTTCTTCCCTGGTGGGGAGGGATGTTATGCCCCTAAAATGAGGCATTAATTTCACAATTGATTCGGACTTTATGAGAACACGAAAGTGGCACATAAACTCCGAAACAAAACATTATGTTATGAATCGTAAGAATTATTGAATAAAGCGAGTTAGTGGGACGCTGATCCAGCGCATTCCATAGCTCGCCTTCACAACTCACCCGCGCGATGTCACAAGACACCATGCAGGTGTGAGCCACACGACCAAGTGACATACGAAACCGCGACTACAATAAATACTCGCGAATTCGTTGTCTCTGGGCCAGTAATTCGACGACTCTTTTTCACTTATGTTCACCTGTTACTTTCTGTAACAGACTGAACTTTTAATTATTAATAACTTGTCAAATAATCGTTTTAAACCAATTCCAATAAACATAATTATCTTCTATCCATCTCCGAGAGATTTAATCCAACTAAAGAACCCATCCGCTCAGGACATAACAGTGAGCTCACGGGGGGTTTGCTCACTCGGCGGATGTCGGATGGAAGGATATGAAGGGTTAAGGTATTATTGAACACTCGCGTATTAATCGGTAAAAGTATGGTATATTCACGATAGTTGTTAAAATACACGACAATGTTCGTAAATGGGTCGGTATACGCGTAATTAAGATGTTAGCTCGACTTGGAACTTGGACTCGCTATTATTGTCTTTTGGCCGAAGGCCTGAGCCTGGAGATGTTCGCGACTCCACTCCCTATCGTACTCTGGTCTCTAGTGAGTCCAGAAGACCCACCAAAGCTCGCCAAAGTTCCAAGTTGCTGAGCTAAGCAGTCTCACGGTTTTTTCCACTAATACTCTTTTATGCCATCATTGACACAAACTAAGACAGTCAAACAGTTCAGGCCACCTGAACTGGACTTGCAAAAATCGTGGGACTGCTTACCACGATGTCCAAATGACACCGTGGGACTGCTGACCAAAGTCTGGATGGCAGGAAAGAGAAATCACATTTCTCATTCCTCTCATCCAGCTATTGTTTAACTTTTCCATTAATTAATAACTAAATCGACGTATTGGTCGATCCCAATACGTCACAAACTTATTGCTGATTTTCTTCTCCAACTCTTCCTTCCTTCCCGTGCAGATAGAAGTACTTGTAGCATCTCTTTTATTTCGATTATTTTTCATCTTTCTTCAAATTGTTCATGTTAAATCAACCCGGAAGGTACGTACTTGTCGCATTTTTTTTTTGGACCGCCAGGTCCTGCTTTTTCTGTCATTTCGCATCTTTTGCTTGCGTCTCCTTGATTTGTACGACTAATATCAAGAAGAGGAGCGGCTGTAGTGGGGATAACAGAGGCTGTCAGCATTCTGTCAGTATCAGATATCAATTTCTGAAAAAATCCGTTCATCTAACGAATCGAAACCGTAATATCCAGAACTGGAAAGCATGCTTCTGAAGATTCCGAAATTTTGAGGTTATACTATTTTTCCAGTTTTTAAAGGGACAGGGACGTATTCTTTCATTTTAAAAAATAAAACGCACTCACGCCCCTTCATTGTTATATATTGGGACTTCAGATGATGTATTTTTTTCTATTAATATGAAAGGGGCGTATCTCCCACTTACGCCGCTCTCCTACCAAAAAAGAAATTCCCTCCATAGGTTACTCCGGATTTTTCCTTTAGAAAATATTCATGGGAGTTATGTACGGGAGATACGTTCCTTCATTATTATAATTTTTCGGGATGGATACAAATTTTGCCGACTGATTAATAATACAGGGGCGTAAGTGCTCGAGTTACGCCCCTTTATTATTAATTTTTCTCCACATTAATTAGAAAATTACCAATAAGGATAAAAGTAAAGGGGCGTATGTACTGGACATACGCCCTTGTAGTGTTTATTAATCGGGCTTACGCCCATTTGCCATTTTCAAACGAAGTTGACGGAAAAATCTCCTACGGAGGCAGAAAACTCAATTTCAAAGAAAAAAAAAACATACGCCCCTTTACTTAAAAAAAAAAAAAATTAGCGCATAGAGGCTATGCACGGCAGAAGTTAAACTTCTCAGCTGCACTAGTCGAGGGCATGCGCAAAGCCAGAAGAGCGCAGAAGTCAACGAAAAATTCAATCGCACGCGGCCCGCATTGGCGAGATCTTACCGTTTGCCTCGTCCGTTACTCTTTTTCCATTTTGCCCTACCGCCAGAAAAGAAGTTTCACTTCAAAATAACAACAATGAAAATAAGATCTAGGAATCACTAGGAAATTCATAGGAAGTAAGGGAATACGTACATGACAAAAACTTGGTAGGTTTTGCTTTTAATCCATGAATTCAGAAACAAAATTTCAAACCTCTTTCAAATTTCCACTCACTACCAAACGTCCTATACGAGTACCAAACGGTTTTTTGATTTTACCAAATCTTTCGCTC
Source organism: Coelinius sp. EB29 (assembly GCA_035578325.1). Classification (NCBI taxonomy): domain Eukaryota; kingdom Metazoa; phylum Arthropoda; class Insecta; order Hymenoptera; family Braconidae; genus Coelinius; species Coelinius sp. EB29. Next base: position 2,747,314 of record JAOZGT010000013.1, on the reverse strand, counting down.
CCTTCCCAAATATTTTCCAAATGTCCAACCACTACCAAACGTTCCACAGGGGTACCAAATGTTTTTTTGATAATCGAATTGTGTAGAATAATATTCCAGGGAGAACAAAGTTATTCTATACGCCTTAATTGTCCCTTATGTGTTGATATATCTTCCCATCAATTAATTATCGAGCCGGATATCGATGCAATGTTTGAGTATGGTTACAATGATTTCCTTACTATTTTGAACATTACAATCCAGAAAATAGAGAATCAAGTTCTTGAATGCAGAATGAATCATAACGATTTAAATCAATCTAGTATATTCCATGAATGTCTTTTCATTGAATGTCCTTCTGATCACAATTTAAAGGTGCCCCTTACTAATTTACCACTCAGCTTTAATGTAAAAAACATAACATATAAATCAGCTGGAGTAGTAAATTTCATTAACCCTGAAGTTATCACTAAAGATTCTATTGGGCATTACAATGCATATATTCTAAAATGCGGCAACTGGAGCAAAATTGATGACATGTTACCAAATCGATCTATTACAATTGAGTGTACCGAAGAAATTTGTCCGCATTTATGTATTTTTCTGAAATGTGATGATTCCACCGTTGAATGATCAAACAAAAAAAAACCCAGCGAGCCATATAGTACTCGAGATCTATGTGTAAACATCTCATCGCCGCCGTACGGGTCTGTAATCCCCACTGACGACATCTGCCGGCCGCCCAAGGGACTGCTTTGAGAGAGCAGCGCAGTTCGACATCATGTCCGGTTACAGACTTCCGTCGTATTCACACCAAATCCTTCCGAGTCAGAGTGTGGTACGGGCGAGCGATAAGATGTTTACACATCAAAAATAATTAACAACATGTAAATATTCATCTAGATTATAATGATGTCAATAAAAAAAGAATTTAAACAGTAAATTTTAGTTTATAGATATTGTAGTCATAAGACAATGAGGAATTAATTCTTGACCTCGTTGAAAGTGACGCGCCATGACGAATATTGTGATTTCAAACTATGGATATATTCATTAACACATTGCCGACGAAGTGCATGAAAATGCAACATTGTAAGCTTGGTAATGGGGGGGGGGGGGGCGTCAGTTTATTAGTATGTCAGAGAAACCCAGCCGCGCACATACACTACCACACAATGGTGGACACCAGGAGAACCCTTTGAGAAAGACCACGAAAGGAGGAGCTATGATGGAAAATCTATGTTCCATTTCCGGGGGCATTGCATAAATTTGCCCAGTATTTGGTACGAAACGGATTATTTTGATCACTGATCCTTTTAATTAAAAGGATTAATAAACATAAACCTGAAAGACACCAAGGTTAAGACATGAAGTTATCTCTATTCTTTCATCCTGCTGACATATTCGCTCAATTGTCTACACATTGATGGAAATTATTTTACAGATCATGAGGAATTATTCAAAATCGAGACGATGAGAATGCATTTAATATATCCCTGTGGCATAGAAAATATTCATTAAGGAATTAGTTGACAGTAAATTTTTTTTAATTACTTTGGATTAATAATAATATATGAAATCAGTGTATAACATTATTCAAACGTTTGACAGAACTACCTATAGCACTCCCTCCACTCAGGTTGGTGAACGGTAGACTACTGATCGGAGTGATCCTTTCTATTGGACCTTCTGGCAGAGAAGAAAAGTTGACGAAGGTCAAATTTTACAGGAAAGAAACCACAACATCTCTACCTGGTGATCATTATACCCATAAAGCAAGTTACATGTCTAAGTACTTTTTTCATTTTTTTTACGTTAAAATCCATGTCTACACTCGTAATTCACCATTGAGACTGCCGTTGAAACCTCATTTAATCATTCTTTTCTGGGAATTTCGCAATAATTTTCAACACTAGAGAATCTTTCTGCCAAATCAACAAATCTAAACACCTTCAGAATTTCACCAGGAACCTATTTCATGTCGAAAATTTTTTCCAAAAAATTAAAAAATTTCAATTATTAATTTATAAGAAGGGATTATTTTGAGGCGAATTCATCACTTAAATAACGAAGACTCGTCATTCCTATAAATTAGGAATAACATAATTGATTCCTACATATGCAAATCCGCCTACAGAAACCCATGTGAAATAACAATATTGTAATATACGCAATTAAATCCACAGTTGATGTACATCGAAAATGCAATACCCAAGACAGAAATCATGCAGGAGAACTGGAAAGCAGAAAAATACGTAGAGCTTTATTCGAGTGACTTCATATGCCATGTATATGGACCTAGACAAGTGAGCTACAACAATGACCTGGGATTGAATGGGAGAGAAAAAACAGAGATCGAATCGAAAGAAGATAAAAAACATCAAGACGAAGATTTAAAAAAAAAAACAACAAAAAAATAAATCGATTCAGTAGTTTTCGAGATATTGAGAAAAATAGATTTACATACAAAGTTGAATATCTCTGGAATGAAATGTCCGATTCAGCTGATTTCCAACACCAGACATGACAATCGCAAGGAATATTTTCATGCCAAATCTCAAGTTAATATCTTGATTTTTTCGGAAGTTAGCGTGTGTACAATTATTTTTGGTGAAAAACAGAAAAAGTGCCATATCTCGAAAACTTTGTATCGATGGGTATATATATTTTGGTTGATTGCGATAGATAACATCGAGACAAAAATTTTGAAAAAAAAAAAACTAATTGGCGTAGTCGTTTTTGAGACATCGAGTAAATTAGATTTATTTACAAAATTGAATAACTCTGGAACTAATTATCCGATTGAACTGATTTTCAATACCAACCTGTAAGGGATTTTCCTCCAGTTTTTCACCGGGGAAATAATCCCAAACTACTCTTTACCCATTCCTCATATCGCTACGATTTGGGCGCCAGCTAGATTTTATCCGGAAAACCTAACTAAACCGGCCTCCAGGGAAAACTCGTCACCTGGAGGACTTCTCGTGGACGGGACCCACGGATGCCACGCTAGCATCAGTATTTCACGGTAGAGGGGCGAGGTCCACCATGTTAGGAGTGCTTCCGCTCGCTCATCGAGGCTGTTTTCACGTCCTCAACAGCGAATACGGAGAGAATTCTTCTCTCAACCGACTAATAGTCTCGTGTACTTCGCCTTCGAGTTATTTCTACCCGATTAGCGCACTTACGCACTCGGCGTTATCACTAACGGCGAGTGGCCTTGACCGATTTGCGAATCCTTCTAACCCCTCGGGGCCCGGAATGTGGAGGCACGTGTAGCGAAGACCCTGCCAGAGACACTGTTAACTCCCGATCTACACGCTCACGCGGTTTCCCTCCACATCCGGTAACAGCAATATCATCGCGAGTCAGATTCCCCCAGCTACTTTGACCGGGAGGCGAATGCGACGAAGGCCCAGCCAGAGACACTGTTAACTCCCGACCTACACGTCCACTCCAACACCCAATCGTTTCGCCGGAAGATCCGAAGCCCGGCCACGTAGCATTCCACGCGACCGGAAACCAGCGCTATTCTCTACTCGGGAGATGCAGGAGCATCTCCCTCTGCTCGCCTCCCCGCTCGATGCGAGGTGACGCCTTCCGATAACTCGCCAGTCATCCCTATGTTCCGCTCTGTACGAGCGCCCGTTCTGAACTAACTAGAAATCTCCCAGGGCTTAACTTCCCAGTCTAGGCTTCTCATTCCAGTACCACTCGAGCTACGTTCTCTCGACGTGGACCAGCCTGATTGGCCCGACATCAATCTCCTCGGAGAAGGGGAAGCGGCAGTTCTTACACCTGCCCGTCCGTCCCTAGGCTAAGTCTGCGGAGCCTTTAACACAGCACAGTTGGGAAGCCTGTACGTCGGCCCTATTCTACCCAACCACAACTGCACAAATGCTAAATTAGCGATAGCATACCAAAACGGTCACTTTGGAGAGTGGGAAGCTCAATCCACCCGAACTGGCGTATCCCCTCTCCTCCATGATCTATTCACCGTCAGTCGAGCCTTGTTCGGCTGACGTCAGATGCCACCTCCTGTCTCTCTCTCTCCCAACTCTACTCACTCATCCACTTTCAAGGTGTTTTCTACACGTAACGAGAAAAATCTCGTTACACACCTCCCTCCATAGGAGAGGTTTCGACCCGAAACCTGCCGGTTCAGGACGAATTCTCCTCGTCTTCTGTCTCTGATCCTTCAACCAGAGGGTCTTCCAAGGCTTCCTTATAGGGTTTCATATCCCCTATAGCTACGCCTTTGGGATTACGACCAGCCATGTCAGAAACTTCGTAGAAGTTTCTGGAGTACTTTTTGGTCACTACGAAAGGTCCACTGAACGGTTTGTTCAGGGCTGCTGACCGATGCTTCGCAGCACTTGACAGCTCGTGGTTGCGAGCTAATACTAACTCGCCGACCTCATACTCGCCTTGTCTACGACGCAAGTTATAGGCCTGCGCCTGTCTATCATTAGCTTCCGCTAATGCGTGGCGAAACGCCAACCTCAAGGTATCGTGACGCTTCATGCGCTCGATCCATGCTTCCGTAGGAGTCTCTTCGACTTCTACGTCTCCCTCTAGCTTTCGCTTCAGCGAATTCGCCGGTTCTGGCTCTCTACCAAAATTGGCGAAAGCGGGCGTGGCTTTCAGAGAACTGTGTTGGGCCGTATTGTATGCAAATCGAAATGCATCCAAGTGACAGTCCCAATCGCGGTGATCTGAGTCTACATACGCTCGTATCATCGCCTTCAGCGAGCGATTGACCCTTTCAGTAGGGTTCGCTTGCGGGTGATACGGCGGCGTTGTCCGATGCTTCATGTTCGTAGAAGCAACCAAGGCTTTCATGTCTCGGTTTACGAACTCTGTACCATTATCGGTCAGCAATTCTCGAGGAGCTCCCCATCGATAGATGATTGTCCCCTCTATTGCCTTCCGAATCGACGCACCATTTGCTTTTCGCAGTGGGCGGACTTCGATCCACTTCGTGAAGAAGTCTTGGATCACTAGGATATACACGAATCCCGCTTTACTGCGTGTAAAGGGTCCCATGATATCCGCCGAGATTCTCGACCAGGGTTTCTCGATGGCTCGAGGCCCCATTAAGCCGATCGGCGCTCTCTGTTGCACTTTGCAACGCTGACACTCGAGACATGTACTTACGTACGACGTCACGTCCTCAAACATCGCTGGCCAATAGTACTGGTTGGCCAAGCGTTGGCAGGTCTTATCGACACCTTGGTGTCCGGCCTGGGGCAAATCGTGACACTCTCGAATAGCGTCCCGTCTCAATTCTCTGGGGAGGACTAATTTCCACTCATCCAGGTCTTCGTTGTTTACCGATGCCAGGGCTTTTGGCTTCGAATGATACAACAGTCCCTCCGAGAGTTTCCAAGTAGGAAATTTCTCGGGCATTCTTTCTACATCTCGGCAGCGTCGTAGATACCACTTATCTCGGGTATCTACGGCAGCGTGGAGTAGCTCTGTCGCGCCTTCAGGTGCTCTGGAGAGAGCATCCGGCACGTGGTGCAATGCACCCTTTCTGTGTACGATTTTATAATCATACTCCATCAGTCTGAGATTCCATCTGGCTAGACGGCCAGTGGGATCCTTCAAATTATGAAGCCATCTCAGACTGCTGTGATCCGTGATTACCGTGAAAGGGTAGCCCTCCAGGTAACAACGGAATTTCATTATTGCCCAGACTACCGCGAGGCATTCCTGCTCCGTTGCGGTGTATTTTGTCTCGGGCCCTGTTAGCGAACGGCTGGCGTACGCTATCACTCGCTCTTGACCGTCTATCACTTGCGTGAGAACGGCGCCGAGCCCTACACTGCTCGCGTCCGTTTGCAGGGTAAACGGCAGCGAGAAATCTGGACACGCAAGCGTTGGAGCTGACGTCAGGTGCTTTTTCAGCGCCTCGAAAGCCACTTGCTGCTCTTCGCCCCATACCCAAGGTTGGTTATTCTTGGTTAGGCGCGTCAGTGGTTGAGCCACTGTAGCAAACTCTGGTATGAATCGTCGGTACCAGGAGGCCATCCCGAGGAAACGGCGAATCTGTTTCAGATTCTTGGGTTCCGGGAACTCTACTACTGCCGACGTCTTGTCGGGATCGACCTGTAGTCCTTCGCTATTCACGACAAATCCGAGGTATTTCACTTCGGACCGACAGAATACGCTCTTCTCACGGTTTATGGTTAAACCATGGTCCCTCAGCTTGTCGAGGACTCTTCCCAACCACGTAAGGTGTTCTTCGAACGTACTTGAAACGATAATGATATCGTCCAAGTAGACGAAGACGTGTGGGTACATCTCTGGACCAATTAACTTGTCCAACGCTCTCTGGAATGTTGCGGGGGCGTTCGTCAAGCCGTACGGCATACGCTCGAACTGGAAAAACCCCCTTCCAGGCACTGTAAATGCAGTGATCTCTTTTGACTCTTCGGTCAACGGTATTTGCCAGTAGGCAGCGCTCAAATCCAACGTCGTAATATAATTGGCTTGTCTTAGCTCGTCTAAGATGCCAGTCATATTCGCGACCGGGTAGGCGTCCTTTTTGGTCACCTCATTTACCCGTCGGAAGTCGATACAGAATCGATACTTCCCGTTGGCCTTCTTCACCATGACGACTGGGCTATTCCAGTCGCTCTCTGATGGCTTGATGATCCCATCTCGGAGCATATCATCAACTTCCTTCCACATCAACAATTTTAGGTGATGGGAGGACTGTCTGACCCTTTGGCGGATCGGCTCATGGCCCTCCACATCAATTTTGTGTGGGGCCAGTTTTGAAATCGGCGGGCTTCCCTCGACGACCGGAATTTTTGCGTCCAGAAGTCTCTGAAGCCGCTCTTTCTGTTCTTCTCCAGGTGTTCTCAAGCCATTGCACACGGTTAAGTGGCAGGCTCTTTCCACCGGCACAAACTGGAAGGTGACTTCCGGCTGATCTCGAAAGAACCAGGATTGGCCAAAGAAATCGATGACCATTCGAGCTTCTCTCAAGAAATCTAGTCCGAGGATGAAGTCTTCGGACAGCGAGGCCATCCAAAGTGCTTCCACCTTGACTGCTCTTCCCTCCACTACTAGCGACAGTTTGGAGGATTCTTTCACCACTTCTAGTTGGCTGTTCGCCACTAGAACTCTTCTGGGTGGTATTCTCTTCGCGCTAATGCCCAGTGAGCTTAATAACTCGATCCCCGCTTCTCCAGCGAAGGTACGAGATGCTCCTGAGTCCACTAGTCCGCGGATCTCGTTACAAACCATAACAATCATAAGAGTCACCTTCATGCCAAATTTCAAGTTGATATCTGGATTCCTTCGAAAGTTAGAGCAATTACAATCATTTTCGGTGAAAAACGGAAAAGTGGCCATATCTCAAAAACTTTGTATTGACGGGTATACATATTTTGGTTCATTGAGATGGATAATATCGAGACAAAGATTTTGAAAAAAATAAAAATCCAATCGGTGTAGTCGTTTTTGAGATATCGAATAAATTAGATTTATTTACAAAATTGAATAACTCTGGAACTAATTGTCCGATTGAACTGATTTTCAATACCAAATATAACAATCATAAGAGTCACCTTCATGCCAAATTTTAAGTTGATATCTGGATTTCTTCGAAAGTTAGAGCAATTACAATTATTTGCGGTGAAAAACAGAAAAGTGGCCATATCTCAAAAACTTTGTATCGACGGGTATACATATTTTGGTTGATTGAGATAGATAATAACGAGATGAAGATTTTGAAAAAAAAAAAAAATTCAAATCGGTGCAGTCGTTTTCGAGATATTGAGGTCAAAAGACTTACAAACAAATCACTATTTCTCAAAAACCACTTGACAGATCAAGCTGAAATTTGGCACAGAACTAGCTTCAACTAATACCAACAATCTATCAAAATTTCAGATTTTTTGGGAATGATTTTCCCACTTAATTGTTAAATTTACGAAAAAGTGACCACCGAGTGGACACCCGCACATACGGACATTGGCTCCAAACTTCGTATTTTTACGTTTTAGACCATTCTACATCATTTCCAGCCATAATTAGAAAATGTGAAAATGGAACGATTACAAGGCTTCCATCCGGAAACAAAAGTGATAAAATGAAATCCAAATTTGATTTAAAAGCTCACATGATTTACTTTGCACCGGGACAGAAAGTTTGGCTCTTTGCCCCCAAAAGAGTTAAAGGTAAATGTTCAAAGATCCAAAGAAATTGGGAAAAGACGTACGTGATTACATCAAAATTAAATGATGTAGTCTACCGAATTCAAAAACTTCCTAAAGGAAAATTTAAAGTAGTACACGTTAACCGTCTTTGGCCAATGGAACATGATGAGGAATAAGCATCATCGTGGATCTTGAATTGTACCATGACCTCATTATTATTGTTTATCTGTGGTTAACAGATTGTCTGTGGTTAACAGACTGACCTCATTATTATTTGTTTATCTGTGGTTAACAGATTGTCTGTGGTTAACAGACTGACCTCATTATTATTGGTTTATCTGTGGTTAACAGATTGTCTGTGGTTAACAGACTGACCTCATTATTATTTGTTTATCTGTGGTTAACAGATTGTCTGTGGTTAACAGACTGACCTCATTATTATTTGTTTATCTGTGGTTTAACAGATTGTCTGTGGTGTAACAGACTGGCCTGATTATTGTTTATCTGTGATTTAACAGATTGTCTGTGGTGTAACAGACTGGCCTGATTATTTGTTTATCTGTGGTTTAACAGATTGTCTGTGGTGTAACAGACTGGCCTGATTATTGTTTATCTGTGGTTTAACAGATTGTCTGTGGTGTAACAGACTGGCCTGATTATTGTTTATCTGTGGTTTAACAGATTGTCTGTGGTGTAACAGACTGGCCTGATTATTGTTTATCTGTGGTTTAACAGATTGTCTGTGGTGTAACAGACTGGCCTGATTATTTGTTTATCTGTGGTTTAACAGATTGTCTGTGGTGTAACAGACTGGCCTGATTATTGTTTATCTGTGGTTTAACAGATTGTCTGTGGTGTAACAGACTGGCCTGATTATTGTTTATCTGTGGTTTAACAGATTGTCTGTGGTGTAACAGACTGGCCTGATTATTTTTTTATCTGTGATTTAATGACCTGAAAATTCCATGTTTTATTATGTTTTGACAATGTGATTGAATGAATGTATTTGTTGAAGTAGATAATGCTTGTTTTGGCTTGATGGTAATAAAATTTCGAAAGCTTTCGAAAATCAGTAGTCATTATTTAGAGCCAATTTGAATTTTTGGTAGTGCTTGAACGATAGTTATTTGAAAAATAGTTACTTTTTACCTTTTGGTTGAATGAAGTTTTATTGAAATTTGTTGTTCTAATCTGAGGAATTCTTTGTGTTGAGTTATTTACAGATGCTGAGACCGAAACAGAAAATTTTATGTGAATGATTATTATTTTTTTTTTAAATTTGCATGGGAAAGGAAGAAATAAGTCAAATCAAACACTGACATTCACACATCATTAAAGAATGGATTAGGAAAAAAAAAATTCCTTTGAACACAACATCATAAATGAAGATTGTAATAGACACTTTTGGAAATATTGAATTTATATAGAGTCAAACAACTGTGTGAATCGGGACTGTTCTTCAACGTTGATTTCTGGGAGGTTTTAGTTGAAGAACAGACTGAGGCCCTCCCTATATGAGATCTTACAACTTGTTAAATTTTGTTTCTTTGTCTAACAACTTCTTCAACAATCAGAAGTTGTAATACCTCAGATAGCCTCCGGTATGATTGCCGGGGCGGCAATCTTTTCGCGAAGGGGAGTAGTGTTGCGTATCCCCCTTCGAACCCCTTCAATCGTCTATAGTCTGAAGGATGTCAGAGAATCCCGTTGGCAGCGATTGTCTTTTGGATAACATCAAGTTTATTGAATTATCCTTGAAGATCTCAACGAAGATACATCGCTCTTGTACTCTCACTTGAATAATTAGTTAATAAACCGCCCCAATGAATTAACCCAATTTGTGTGTGTTGTGACTTCTTTTTCTGGGAATAACATTATTATCATTTGAGTTATCTTTGGTTGAAGTGAAATTGCAATCATTAATTATCACTGAAAAGGCAATTGACCTCATTAATTTTGAGTTTATTATTATATAGAATCTTGAATTTGAATTTTCATTTGTATTATTATTATTTTGAATATTTTCTGAATATATCAGATTCTTTGGAGCATAAAATCAGTATTCTGCGTTTCATTTGGTCAAACCCAGGAATCCGAAGAGGGAGTATCGTCCTCCCTTCCCCTTGTGAAGAAGAGTACGGGTAAATTTTGTGTTTTTCAGTCACAGGTTGCAGTAAGTATTTTGTCTATTTTCTCCTGTCTGAGGAAAATAGTCTGGCGCTCAAGGCAAAGGGCGTGAGCAATTATCTATAAAATATTAAATAATTAAAATCGTGAAAATCGTCACAAGGTCTTTTAACATTTTCCTCTGAACCCACTAGTTTCAGAGAAATTTGCAAAATAAGATGTGAAAAAAATAGATTCATGATAATTTTTCACAAATTGATATTCCGAGTGAAATATCTCCAAGAGGAAGAGGTTTAGAGGAATTTCTTAAAAGACCTTGTGACGATGGTCAATGTCACAGGGTAGAGTTTTAGTTAAAGTTAAAAGTTAAAAGATCGGCCTGAGTTTCGGGGGGAGCTCACACTCCCTTCCCTTACAAGAAAGAAACCACTGGGATAACGTACAATGTAATAGAACATCTGACTAATTCTACACGATTCTTCCTATCAATGAGGCTCGGATAAGCAAGAGGAGACTCTGAGAAAAATCTCTCGGAGTCAAAAGAAGAGAGCCTGGACCAGTCCACAGTTCATACCTGAAGGAAGGAAGGAAGGAAGGATGTCAAGGTCAACCGCACAATGGGGAAAATCATCCCCGAAGATTTATTGACATATATTTAATTGTCGAAGAATATGTCATAGAGAAAATCCGCACAGCTCAAGGTCTGGGGCCAGTGGTCGTCGAATTAAGGTAGTCGATGACTGAGTGGGGGATTAACCCCGCCCCTTTTTGGACGAATTTGTAATAACTGTGGGCCTACGTGAATAATTGTCGGTTCTGCAGTTCCACCCGAGACATAGTCCAGGCAGGAGCTCAATTAATAGAGTAATAGATTAATAGAGTAATAGATTCACAAAGTAACAGATTTATCGAGTAGCAGAGTAACAGATTAATAGAGTTGTTGACGAGTAATAGTTTGAGGAATAGTTTGAGAGTAACAGAATAACAGATTTTGAGTTTTCCAGAGTAATAGAGTAATAGATATTTTTGAGAAGATTAATAGAGTAAAGTCATAGTTTTGAGCTTATTTTTGAGAATTGTGGAAGTCCAATCCATTGAAGGAAGTCACCTGGACGAGCCACAGAGACCCTGGACCATCAGTACGAGCTGAGTAAGATAAGTACCTAAAATAGCGGTTAAAATCTCGGTTGTCCTTTGTCTCATTCCATTACATGGGGATTTTCCCCTTATTGATTATTTAAAGATTTATTTTTGCGAGATTAATAGAATTTGAGTTATTTCCGGTGGATCAATTGTGTTGACTGGCAATTTATTTAAAGGAGGATTTATGCCTCATTCATTTTGAATTGTAATATTTCTTTTACGTATTATTTTGAATATAATTAATTCTTTGGAGCATTAAATTTTGAGTATTGTGTTTTATTGGGTTGGAACTTCAGAAATTCGGAGAAGGCAGTGTTGTGTTCTATTTGGTTGGTATTTGGATAAGGGAGTATCGTCCTCCCTCCCCCTTGTAAGTAAGAGTACGGGTAAATTTCACAGATAATAGATAATAATAGTTTGGAAGAGTATTTTGTCTATTTTTTCTTGTTAATTAAAATAGTCTGGCGCCTAATGGGTTAATAAGGGTGTTCAATTTTATCTATAGGTAGTTATTATAACAGATAAAGTTTAAAGTTAATAGTTGAGAATCGTCACAACTATCTATAGATAAATAATGGCGCCCAACGTGAGGCCATGAGATCCGGATTCCAACGTGGGGCTCGAAAGATCCGAATTTTGACGTGGGATATGAGATCCGAGTTTCAACGTGAGCCTTGAAATCCGAATTCCTGAGAACAATACCCAGCCCAGTATAAACAAACCGCTCCGGTCACACAAGCGATCGATATTTACGTTAGAGTGGGGAGTCAAGCGTTAGCTGGCCCAACTCACTGAATGTATATGTATATCTTGTCCTTGAGCGTCATAAATTTCATTGATTGAGATTCGGAGAATTTCCGAGGATAGAGGAAAATAATTTTTCGATCTCGTGTAATTTCGTTTGAGTTCGCGTCTTGTCGGGTAGAGCGAGATGGCGAGTGTCAATGCTTATACGTATTCAGAGCAGCTTAGCGCTGATGAATTACGTGATTTAAAGAGATTCAATATTGAACTTGAAGGTTTTGTTGAGCAATTGAGAAAATTTTTGTGGGGTTATAGAGAGGCGGAGGCGATCAGTCAGTCCTCTCGTAAAGAGAAAAGAAATAGGAAGAGACAGGAAAATGAGGAAAAATCTATGGAAAGGTTGCCTAGTCCATACACTCCTGCACCTCTGAACCTCTATGGACATCCAATGTACCCATTCTCATACCCTGCATATTCCTCTTATTCATCGGGTCAGTATTACGATCCGCACTACAGTCGAGGGGTGGTTCAACTCCCCCCTCCACCACCTTATCCGTGGATTTATACACAGGTCCCTCCTCACACAGAGGTCAATGGAAAAATTGAAGTGGAGACAGAAAAGTCTGAGAAACCTGTGTTTATCCCCTCCTCGACCCTAAACATTCCTGCGATGAGTAGAATTTTGGTTGAGAGAATTAACGACGAGGTGTCACCACCTCGTGATAAAGAAAAATTACAGACGATAGAGAGGGAGATTGAGGTGGAGAGGAGAAGAGAATCTTCTCCCTCCCCACCTCGGATTCCCCCTCACCCTCATTCTTACACTAGCAAGTACCCGGTGAATTCAGATAGATGTCAGGAGTCTTACGTCTCCAATACACAGAGAGCAGGTGAAAGCAGTGGTATCGAGGATTCTTATCAATTATCGTTACAGGAAATAATGGAAAAAGCTAGACACTGGGAGATAAAATTCAGTGGAGAGCCCACTGAAGATCCCAGAAAATTTTTGAAGAATTTTTTGGTTAAATGTAGAAGGAAACATATTCAAGTTAAGGATAGAGAGAGAATTTTGGTAGTGGTGTTGAGTGGTAGCGTTGGATTGGTTTTTGAGTGAAAATTTAAAGTACAATAAATGGGAATTTTTAGAAGAAGAATTTTGTCGAGAATTTGCAGTAGAGAGTAAAGAAATTAATGCCGATATCATCATTGAAAATCGTGAAGAAACGCGCAGTGAAATGCTACTCAAGCTACTCACTGGGGTCGTACTGAAACCCCCAATTGATGAAAATATTGAGACTAGAGAAATTAAAGTAACGTCTCAATATATTAGACAAATGAATATTAAATTTAGAGCAGAGGCATTGAGAGCAAAACTTGCAGGTACCCTCCTAAATGAGGGGCAAGGAGAACCTGAAAATCAGTCACAGACTGAGGTTCTTCATCAAGATGACGGGGGGAAGAAAACCCAAATGGGGAAGACCCTAGTCCTAAACCCTGAATGTCAAGTTTATGAGAAAACAATTAATAGAGTGGAGACACGAACTCCAATAATTGAAGTGGGACAGCTAGACCAGCCTATGGAGGCTGAAGCTGTTTCTCACAGTAACAGTAACAGTAACAGTAACAGAAATAATAGTAACAGTAACAGTAACAGTAACAGAAATAATAGTAACAGTAACAGAAATAATAGTAACAGTAACAGTAATTCATTCATTCTGTAGTGCCGCAATGCATGCTGGATACATTCCTCTCAGCTGAACATTGACATCTTTGTGATAGTTATATTTGGCCAAAACTGAATTGAAGCACTCGGCTAAATTGGCTGTTTGACCTTCCAACAAATCCGTGGCATTATTACTCCATGTTTCCATTATACACTGCAATCGCACATACAATCCATACGCTTCAAGTAATGGAACCAGATTGGTTTCTCCTGGCTTGCTTTGTCCATCACAGAAATATGAAGCACAGTTTGCATGATTTCCATAAACATGGTCTATCACATTGGTAATATCCCTCCTCAATCCAGCTAGTTTCTCAGCTCGCGGTACTTGTTGCTCCGCCCAGTGACGTGCAGCGCATGTAACATCCCTACAAATGCGTGGAATAGTGCGAAACATGAAAGTTTTTAGTTGTTTCGCTTCATCGGAACGACCTGTTTTGAATGAAAGTATCTCATGCCTCATTTCTCTCGTACGACATCGTTGTGAGTGAAGGCGACATTCGATTTTTTTAACGGTAACGGTACCAGGGTAAGGGTCAGCTTGTAACACGTTTGAATACACGCTGCTATCACCGTCAGCTATCATCTCGGAATAGATAAGTCCATGCTGTTCTTGGCTTTTCAAGAAACCTTCAACGATAATATCACTTTCAATGCTGAGAACACTTTGATTTTTTGGCCAATTCGTGTAGCATTTATGGTCACGTGGGGTAAAAGTACCATTCTTGACACGTTGACAAACATAACAATAACGAGACCGATAGCCCTTGAAGAGGACTTTCCCCGTCCATGTAGAGATAATCACGGCCATTCCAGACTCTGTACGACTTTTTCCGCCATAAGATCGAACGGGCCACGAACCATCGACCGTTACTGGGCAGGCCGGAACACCGTTGATCAGCGATCCTTTCTCTGTAGCTAAACCGCATACTTCAATGCCATTCTGTTTGATTTCTTCTTCGCAGATGTCTATGTAAAGTTCGTTCATTTCAACTGCTAATTTCTGATATTTCTTCCAATTCGAGCAGTGAATATCAACATTCGCAGTCCATTCCTGTAATCCCGCGTATCCTTTCCCTATTACATGAGTACCAAGTACACAACATCGGTTGATATCCATAGTATTATCATCCACAAGTTCCGACCATACCTCGCTCTTCGCTCTACACATTTCGCATTCAAAGAGGAATTTCGTCTTGAACCCGTCGTGAACTTCACCAATTTGTCTCAAGTTATTAATGCCGCAGCCAAAAGGTTCGTGCAATTCACTGTCGAACTCCGCCTTAAACTGTTTCATGATATCAGCGAATCTGACAATGCAGCGTGATGCGGGATTCAATGCATCTCATTTCCTTTTTGTCTTCGATTGATTAGCTCTCGCAGATCCACTTTGAGGTGTCTCTGTTCTGTCAGCATCTTCTGGTCGTTCATCAATACCTGCTTGGTTTGGATTGGGCGTTGGAGGTGCTTGTGATTCTTCCGTCTGTACTGCATATGTATCAGTGGGTGAATTAACAGCATTATCAGTTCCTGTATGAATTGGATTGCCTTCCACTTGACTATTTGTCCCTGCAGTTATCACTGAATTAGTCACATTGTTGATAACTTCTGTGTTGAGTGTTTGTTGGTTATCAGTATGAACGCTCTGGGAGAACATGTTTATAGGATTTGGGTTAACAGATCCTGTTACGGCCCTGTCAACGATGTGTTCTTCCGTATCATTGAACAGACCGCCTTCCAAGATTTCTGCTTCATTAGCCCAACTACAATCGGAATTTGTACTGTGAGAGTATTGACTACAGCTTTGGCACTGCTGGGGAGACTGGCTTGCAACTCTGAAGTAATCATGATCTCCACAAAGTCGGTTCGTTGGTTTTGTCAAATGTGTACCTTCGTCAATACGTATTGTTGAAATTCTCTGAGGTCTCTCTGGAGAATCCATAGAGCCAGTAGCTCTGTTCGTTGGACACTCCCTTACCACATCTACAGTAGAAGATCTATCGCTTAAGGTAACCTCTTGCTCTTCACGACTGTTATCTCCAATTTCGACCGTCTGGGCAACTTCTGTAAAGCCGAATTAGAGATTCCATGGAACACCAGGAGTTATGTTTGGCCATTGAGTGCCGTTTTGGGGATGGAAAACTAGTATTTTTAGAATTTTTCTAGCAATGGAATCTTTCCCAGTGGAAACATGCTCATTTGCATTTGCCTGGTCTCTCTTGGTTGTGGTGTTTCCGTTGGAAGATACTGTATCCACGGTTCCACTAACGACTTTGTCCTCACTTGATAAACTAGTCTCTTTAACAGTAGATGGAGCATTTGTTTCTTCGTTTGTTCTCCTTAACGCAACATCAGTTCCATTAACATCATTCGTAAACAGTTCATTTGATGTATTTGTACCGGCAGCTTCTTTACCAAGGTTCACATCTTGTGATGCTTGTCGAGCGTCAAGACTTTTGCTGTCAAACCATTAGTAAATCAGTCTCCGTCAAACCTACCCTCGCAAGCCATGATCCACATGAGCTGCTGCCTAAGGAGTTATATGTTTGGAATGATTGATTGGCCAGAATTCGAATGTTCTCCCCAATATCTTTTTGCGATTCACTTCTGGCCTGCCCCCCTGCTGGTGGACCACATGGAATAGTGGGTTCTATTGCATCTCTTGATATTTCGGACAACTCCTCATCGAACCCATGCTCTCTATCAAAAGAAATGTTCATACGTACCTGCTCGTCTGCCCAGTCATCGTTGGAATCAGTCCCGTTCGGTACACCGTCTACTTCATCTGGTCCAGGAACTTGCTCCTTCCTGAAAAAGATGGATTGCTTCAATCGTAACTAAACGAGAACGATAGTGTCAGATGCTAATGTCATATTAACACTCGGAAATTGTGATTTTGCAACTCCGGAAGCATTGAAACTAAGTGAACAGAGCTGGATACAATGCAACAGACTGGCGTGGATCATACAACCGTAGGTTCTTGTTGTTATATATCTCAAGCATTTCTTTAACCGACTAATTGTTTTTATCACATCGATAATTACAATTATACGCCATTATACCAATCCCAGCAGCAGAAGAAATCGTGAAAATAAATAACTAGGGCCAATGTCCTGATTCGAATGAAGGACAGAGGAAAATATGCTGAGATACTCTGTCGAGTGCAGAAGGATGATCCCGATGAACAGGTTTCTACCTCCATCGATAAAATCCACCGGACGACCATTCATTGAATATCCTCACTGAGGAAAACACAGACAGACGTGATGGTCTTCAACAAGCTATAGCTGGAATTTTAACGAGGACGCTGAGGTCATTAGGAAGGAGCCACAATCTCGAAATCCGGAATATCGATGAGATGACGACAACAGATGAAATCCTGGAGGCCGTCAGAAAGTGGCGAGAGAAGAGTATGGAATCACACTACATGCCATCAAGCCACTCCATAAGGCCTACAGATATACGCAGACTGCTCCAGTGCTACTGGCAGCATCGATGGTAAAAAACGTACCATGGCAAGATCAGGATTGGCTGTGTCAACAGCCGAATAAGAATCGTGGAGAGCCGAAGTAAGTAGTTCAAGCGCTCAAGATGAAATGAGATAAACTTGAGATAAATGTATGAGGTAAATGTCGAAGAGACGAACTTAGCTTTTGACACTACTTTCTAAAAAATTAGCCAGTGGATGGATACAGTTGGTGTGAATTTGACAGAACACAAGCTCGAGGCGATGCTTATAACTAGCAGGAAACAAGTGGAGTCTATCGCACTGCAGGTTGGAGCACATGAAATTACATCTCAGTGATTTCTTAGTAATCTGCGAGTGATGATTGATACCCGACTCAATTTCAAGCAGCAGGCAAAGGACGTGGGTGCCGAAGTGTCGATTGTCAGAGTGACATTATCATGACTGATGCCCGATATAGTAAGTCGGAAGCTAAGGAGGAGACCATCACTGTCGTCAGCAGCCAGGCGAGTGCTCATATGTGTAATCCCCATTTCGGTTCATGCGTTGAAACCACGGGAATCACGGAGATAAATCGTGACAGTATATCGGCTGAGTGCCTTCAGAGTTGGCAGCGCTAAGCGCACAGTGCCTCAAGACGTAGTATGCGCATTTGCCGGGACGCTGCCCATTGGAGTACTAACCGAAGAACAAAAAGCCCTCGACAGGGAAAGAAGATCAATCACTAAAAACCTCGAAGAACTCAAACCAGAGAGACGAGGAGAGTGCATACGTCGATGGAAAATTGCTGTGGGATACCACTTTAAATGGGTGGTGGACATATCGTCTCAATCCACAGATGAATGATTGATTGAGCAACCAACATGACGAAGTCTCCAATTATCTGACATGAACGGTCGCAGCAGGACATGTGTATTTCCGAGAATATTATCATCGGTTCAAACATGACGATTTATTTTAGTGCACATCCGTCCCCGGAATGAGTGAACATGCGGAACACGTGTTCTTTACGTGTCCGCAGTCTAACATTCAACGTAGCACTTGGAAGAATGTCCTTGAAGAGAAAATGCAGCCAGAGTCCTTGATAAAAGCTATACTCTCATCAAAGGCATCTGGAGAGCAACGAGCTCATTTGCTTTTGAAGACCTCTTGGAACTTCGTCGAATAGAAGGGATGTAGAATTATAAAAATATCCAAAAAATCCATTGGTCTCCATTTCCACGAAAACCAGAGGAGATAGAGACTTCTTGTCTTTTGCAATCAGTTACTGACATGATTGGACCTTTGGGAGATCCAAAACTAAGAGCCTGGCAAGTGAGAAGCCTTTTCTGGGTGTTTGATCAGCCAAGAGGGAAAGTAGAATTTTTGTCACTCAGTCCGTAAGGCGACGTTTTATGGCCGCTGCGCGGCCATTAAACCCAGCCTACGGACTAAATAACAAAAAAGTGTGAGCGTAGAAGTCTACACGGCAGAAGTGAAACTTTAACTCGTGCGTTAAGGCACATTGAAAGCTTCAGACTCCACTATCGACCCCCTACTGAGTTAAATTCACCTGGAAAAGCACTTTTCTTTCCATTTTCTCAAATTTTTCGATAAATTTGTCACGGATGGAAAAAATATGATTAATTGAAAATATACACGGTCAAATGGGAGTGGGATAAAATTCAATGATTTTTACAGAAAGTTATTTGCCCACAAAAAAAGTTTACCTTCGACCCTTGAAAAAAATCTACCACGGTGAAAAGCGATATTCAGTCAACAATTCCTGATTGATTCTGCCAACTTTTCACGTGGATATATTGCACAACAAATTTCAACAGATGATTGCATGACAACTATTTCTTTTTAATCCCCTGTGCATCTCACTCTCTCTAGCGTGACCGCCTAGTTTATGTCCAACAATTTTTATAAAAAATCATTGACGATCAAAAAGTGACATCAAGAACATTGCATAGACCGTTTGATTATTATATAAAATTAATCTGAGGGTTTATGCCAATTTTTCCATCACTTTTCGAGCCTCCACACAAATTTGTTCACCTAACCTCACTCGTAGCTTTCAATGTACCTTAAGAGGCCTCGGGAGTAAAAAAAAACTACTGAAATGCGGGGTAAACTTTAGTCCTTTCCGCTTTAGTCCAACGAAAGGATAGTCCATGCGCTATATAGGTGTGAAAATTTTAAATAGAGAGTGACAATTGGAAACATTGGAATCTTATGTATTTTCATATGCTGATTCCGAATGTATAAATTTTATTTCGAACGAGTGATGCAATTTTTTTCAAAGGACGGTTGCAGAGACTTTCAAGAAACTACATAGAAGCGTGGCTCCTACGTAGCCATGGGCGTCTCATACAGGGTGTCTCACGGGATATCAACGCTCATGCTGTAGGATCCCATGACAGCGTGATGGCTAATTGTGAGACACCCCGTATGGGTGCATGGCCCATGGCTACGTAGGAGCCACGATTCTACGTAGTTTTTTGAAAGCCTCTACAACCGTCCTTTGAAAAAAAATCAATATCTTTTGGAAAAATGAGAATTTCGCAACAAGACAATCGCAGAAATATTCACAATTAATCTATCTTCCGGTACATATGCGTTTGAATCAGTAATTTATAACTTGTCCTGTTGTAAACTTCGTATATATCTCAGATATTCTCGACTCTTCAAGTGAAAATGAACTGTTCCTTTTGAATTGCTATATCTCGATGAAAAATTAACATTTCAGGATCAGTGCTGGACCAAAATTTTCGTCATTAAATCTTCTACTTTTTTTGTTTCAACAACTTTTAAATGTGAATCAATTCCATTAAGGTACACCACGCATAATGATGAGCGGATACGTGCGCCTAGTCCCCAACGTAACTGCGCGCCAGTTATTGTTACAAAATTCTATATCTTTATTTATTATCGTTTCAGAAAAAACTCAATAGCATTCGAATCATTACGAATCTGAGTATATTATTTGTCTTAACTTTTTTTTCATACAAATAGGGATATTTCATGAAAAAAATTTTTTCATTGAGTCGATGATTCAGGTCGAGTTATGTAAAAGCCCAAAGTAAAATTTTCGAAATCATAATTTTAAAACGCTCGTATGAGCTTGAATGACGTCACACCTCTGGTTTATCAGTGCCATCTTTCGGCCATTTTAGATATCGAGAGATAATAGTGGTTATTTAGACAACAGATCAAATGTAACAATTGGTAAATTTTGTGGTGATGCTTTCACGAAGCCTTTTTCAAGCACGTCTTTTCGCGATATTGTCAGATTTCAGGTTTAATTATGTTAAAAATCAATTTTGTTTACACGATGCATCAATAACCTCAATTAATTCGCATACACATAAACCATAAACACAGGAGCAGAACTAGTGCCTTGCCGCGGCTAAACTCGACATATAGGGAGGTATGACGTCATTATCCCCTCTCCAATTGCAATTTTCAACAATTTTTTAAAAATAATAAACAATGATAAATTCAAGTAATTTATTATGAATTAATCTGCTTTTAGTCTACGGAACCTAAATCAATTTTTTTACCTTATCTTAAAAAAAAAAAAAAAAAAAAAAACTCAAAGAGAATTAGAATTTAGAGAGAAAAAATCCCGATAGCCCCAGCAATCTTATCTTTTTATCTATTTAAATTTTATGAAATATCCCTATTCAAATGGCCTTGTTGAACGCATTTGAACAATTAAATTGTTAATAACTTTTTATTGCATCGCTTATGCCAAATAAAATTGTATATTCGGAATCAGCATATCAAAATACATAAGATTCCGATGTTTTCAAATGTCACTCCATTTAAAATTTTTACACCTATATAGCGTATCGACTAGGAGTACCGAACGGTGCCGAAGAGCTACGAAGCCCCTCACTGGCTGAGTCTCCCCACTACTCTTCCCACCGCTTCCCCTTTATTCGTAACATACGTAAAATTTCGACCCCAGAACGCGGCATAAGAAGTTTCACTTCAAAAATATTGTTCGTCACTCGGCCGCTAACAACTTTTCTGGCGATTGTGTTTGTAATCCTCGGCTTTGCCTCGGCCTACAAATTCACAATCGCCAGAAAAGTTCTTCACGGCCTCAGTGACGAAATCTATTTGAAAATCCTCGAAAAATCCATTGTTATCCATTTTCTCGAATACCAGGTGCGATAGAGACTTCTGAAAATTCTACATCGCTTCTTGGCTGATCAAACATTCAGAAAAGGCTTCTCACCTGCCAGGCTCTGGGTTCCAGACCTCCTAGAGGTCCAATCATATCAGAGACTGATTGCAAAAGACTAGGAGTCTCTATCTGCACTGGTATTCGAGGAAATGGAGAAAAATGAATTTTTTGAACATTTTCAAACTTCTACTTTTCCTCTTGGCCAATCAAACCCCCAGAAAAGGCTTCTCATTCGCCAGGCTCTAGGTTCCGGGCTGCCCAGAGGTCTAATCATGTCAGAAATCCCTTGCAGAAGACTAGAAATCTCTATCTCCACTGGTATTCGAGGAAATGGAAACCAATCGATTTTTCGAGGATTTTCAGAATTCGAAATCTCCTCTCGGCTGATCAAACATTTAGAAAAGGCTTCTCACTTGCCAGACTCTAGGTTCCGAGCCTCCCAGAGGTCTAATCATGTCAGAAATCCATTGCAAAAGACTAGGAGTCTCTATCTCCACTGGTATTCGAGAAAATGGATAACAATGGATTTTTCGAGGATTTTCAGAATTCTACATCCCCTCTCGGCTAATCAAACACCCAGAAAAGGTTTCTCACTTGCTAGGCTCTAAGTTCTAGGCCTCCCAGAGGTCCAATCATGTCAGAAACTGATTGCAAAACATCAGAAGTCTCTATCTCACCTGGTTCTCGCGGAAATGGAGTCAAATGGATTTTTTGAACGTTTTCAAAATTCTACTTTTCCTCTTGGCTGATCAAACACCCAGAAAAGGCTTCTCACTTGCCAGGCTCTGGGTTCCAGACCTCCCAGCGGTCCAATCATGTCAGAAATCCATTGCAAAAAACTACAGGTCTCTATCTCCACTGGTATTCGAGGAAATGAAGACCAATGAATTTCTCGAGAGTTTTTGCAATCAGTTTTTGACATGATTGGACCTCCGGGATGTCCGGAACTCAGAGCCTGGCAAGTGAGAAGCCTTTTCTAAATGTTTGATCAGCCGAGAAGAGATGTAGAATTCTAAAAATCCTCGAAAAATCCATTGTTATCCATTTTCTCGGATACCAGATGAGATAGAGACTTCTGAAAATTCTACATCGCCTTTTGGCTGATCAAACATTCAGAAAAGGCTTCTCACATGCCAGGCTCTGGGTTCCAGACCTCCTAGAGGTCCAATCATATCAGAGACTGATTGCAAAAGACTAGGAGTCTCTATCTCCACTGGTATTCGAGGAAATGGAGAAAAATGAATTTTTTGAACATTTTCAAACTTCTACTTTTCCTCTTGGCCGATCAAACCCCCAGAAAAGGCTTCTCATTCGCCAGGCTCTAGGTTCCGGGTTTCCCAAAGGTCTAATCATATCAGAAATCCATTGCAAAAGATTAGGAGTCTCTATCTCCACTGGTATCCGAGAAAGTGGATAACAATGGATTTTTCGAGGATTTTCAGAATTTTACATCTCTTCTCGGCTGATCAAACATTTAGAAAAGGCTTCTCACTTGCCAGGCTCTGGGTTCCGGGCCTCCCACAGGTCCAATCATGTCAGAAAGTGATTGCAAAAGACTAGAAATCTCTATCTCCACTGGTATTCAAGGAAATGGAGACCAATGGATTTTTCGAGAATTTTTGCAATCAGTTTCTGACATGATTGGACCTCCGGGATGTCCGGAACTCAGAGCCTGGCAAGTGAGAAGCCTTTTCTAAATGTTTGATCAGCCAAGAAGAGATGTAAAATTCTGAAAATCCTCGAAAAATCCATTGTTATCCATTTTCTCAAATACCAGTGGAGATAGAGACTCCTAGTCTTTTGCAATGGATTTCTGACATGATTAGACCTCTGGAAGGCCCGGAACGCAGAGCTTGGCGAATGAGAAGCCTTTTCTGGGGGTTTGATCGGCCAAGAGGAAAAGTAGAAGTTTGAGAATGTTCTAAAAATTCATTGTTCTCCATTCCCTCGTAAACCAGTGGAGATAGAGACTTTTAGGCCTCTGCAATCAATTTCTAACATGATTGAACCTCGAGAGGTCCGGAACCCTGTGCCTGGCATGCCAGAAAATCAACTAATAGAAAGTCAACTCTGATTCTCCAGCAGATATCTCTGAAACTAGAGGAGATAGGAAAATGTCCACAATGACCTTTCTTATAGATTGTACTCTGACTGATTATTTATCCGCGAATTCTGCGGAATTTTTTTTTTCATTCTTCACATATGAAAAATCGGAAAAAAGAAATTTTTTGAGCAATCGTTATGCAGTACTGACTATATAATTTCTTTTGGAAGTGCGAAAAATTCCCGATCTAATTAGCTCAAAATGAATAACATTCTACTTACTTCTTTGGTCCTGTTTTTTCCTTTTTTTGCGATAAACGTCGTCTTGTTTTCTTCCTCTCACTTACTTATTGATTGCGCAAGTTTTTTGCCATGATGCACTTTGAAAATAATTATCCAACACTTCACTCAACTCAACGGTTTTTTTCTCACACTTCACTCAGTCAACAAAATCCCTTATTATTATTTTCACACTTTCACTCAACTCAACGGTTTTTTCTCACACTTCACTCAGTCAACAAAATCCTTTATTATTATTTTCACACTTTCACTCAACTCAACGGTTTTTTTCTCACACTTCACTCAGTCAACAAAATCCCTTATTATTATTTTCACACTTTTTTTCACGTTGAAACAAAAGCACGAGAGCACAATAGCTCAAGTTACTAGTCTTGTATTTTGTTACCACATGCGCGGTACCACTGTTGGTAACAGAATTTGATGACGATTCAATCGCCCTCTCATAAACCAATCACCGCCGAGGGGGGCAATAGTGTTTTCGCGGAGAACCGACCTTGTCTATTCAGTGATTGTATTCTTTATTTGTATTGTACCCAGTGCGCCACAATGTCAGGTAAGGTCCTTCTATTTGTTTTATTCATTTTCCGTGATTCGATTTAGTAAATTTAGAGATCAGTTTGATGAGAGTGCTCATTGTAATCACGGGAATACAGTGTAATTACGGAATTAGTGTAGAAATATTGGATACAAATATTTCACGACCATCACCCGTAGAAATTCACCGAGTAAACAAACGAATTGACCGGCCTCAATCGGAATGATTGATATCGATAATGATCCTTCATAAGTATTTGTATCGCTTGTTTCAGGTAGAAATGATGGACAGTGCAAGGGCGATGGTGAAAAAGGTCAAGGGAGGTCTGCTGCTGGTAATGGTGCCGGCCTACTACCTGCCTTAACCCCCTTTGTTGTTGCTCTCTTCGAGCAATTCATGGAAGAACGATATCCTTACGTAAGTTCTCGTTATTCGTACTGGCCTTTTGTTGTGAACATTGATTATAGGGAGAAATATTTTCAGCCTTGATATTATAAAAATATTGGGCATATTTCTGAAACTAGTAGGATTTTTGGGAAATGGTAAGAGACTTTGTGACAATTGTCAAGGTCACAGTCGGTAGAGTCATGCATTTATTAAAGTTAATAGTAGTCAAAGTCTCGGGGGGAGCTCACACTCCCTCTCCTTGAAAAAGAAACCATTGGGATGGCGCAGAAGACTCCAGAAACACCAATACTAATTTCATACAATTATACATGGGAATGAGGCTCGGTAAAGCAAGAGGAGACTCTGAGAAAAATCTCTTGGAGTCAAAAGAAGAGAGCCTGGACCAGGACCATCCAATACCTGAAGGAAGGAAGGAAGGAAGGAAGGATGTCCAAACTATCCGTACATCAAGGGAAATTAATCCCGAAGAATTATTCAACTTAAATGAGAATATTATATTTTGTACACGAAGCTCAAGGTCCAGGGTCGTTCATCAGTGAGTTGTAACAGTGTGTGTCCATGTAGGGGGGATTAACCCCGCTCATTTTTGGTACGAATTTTGATTTAAACTGAGGGAAGAAGTGTCGATGCGACGATTTCTCAGTTCCACCCGAGACATAGTCCCGGCAGGAGCTCATTAATAGAGTAACAGTAATAGATTGTCGAGTAATAGATTGTCGAGATTAATAGATTTGTTAGGAATTAATAGATTTTCGAGAGTAACAGATTTGTCGTTGAGAATAATAGAGTTTTTGGAGGATACTGGAGAGATTAACAGATTATCGAGTATTAGAATTAATTATTGAGAGGGGTGGACAATATCCAGTAGAAGGAAGCCACCTGGACAACCCAATCGAGACCCTGGACCTTTGCAACGAGCTGAGTGAGTTACGTACAATTCAAAGCTTCTCAATTCATTCTGCCTATTGTCTCGAGTCCAGTGGAGGGAATTTTCCCTCCTTCTTTCCATTTTTTCTAAAGAATTATTTTGGTTTATTTACGAGTTATTACTATTATTTTGAGTTATTCTTGGTTAATATTGCATTGCAATCATTAATTATTGCTAAAGAGGCAATTGTCCTCATTAATTTTGAGTTTATGATTACTAGCGCCCCCCCCGGCCGCAAGCGGCCGGGGCATTGATTACCATGACGCTCTCACTGAGCATGCGTAACAGCATAAATTTGAATTTCTGATCCGATTTTATAAAAAATTGAACGACGATCTCAAAATCCTACAATGAAGAAAAAAATCGAAAATAATATTTTATAGAAATGTATAAATTATCAGGTCATCATTACAGTTAAAATGATAAAGTAAAACATTTTTTATTTTCATTCCAAATCATTATTTTATTTATCCATGCCAATTACAATTTTTATTATAATATGTTGCTCAATCAATTTGTACCTTTGTATGTGAATCGTCTTACTGGAGTTTTTCCGTTGTTGATCCAGAACCGTTGTTCATCGGATTCTTAACCACCATGCTCAGCGTCTGCCAGACATGGCAGTGCGCTCACCCCGAAGGATGATTCAACGATACAATTCTGTAAATACGTGATTTTTTACAATATTCGACTCTCGTTGACTTCCTAAGTATACTTTCAAAGAATCCCAGGACCGAACACGGGACAATGCCACGTATAATTGACCATGATTAAAAACATCTCGTCTGAGATCTATTCCGATTTTTTCAAATGTTTGTCCTTGTGATTTATTAATTGTCATGGCGAGTGCTAATTTCACTGGGAATTGTCGTCGTCCAAAAGTAAAAGGGAAATCATTTTCACAGTACAATGTGATGCGATTTATGAGAACCGTGTCTCCTGTTTTATCTCCTGTTAAAATTCTACACATTAGTAAGTGATTTGACAATTCTAAAATTTGTAATCTCGTTCCATTACATAAGTCTTCATTGATTGAAAGGTTCCTGATGAGCATAACAACAGTATTGACCCTCAAACGTAATTCATGGGGAGGTAGACACGATGGATTCAAAGTTTCCAAATATTCTGGAAGCAGTCCTTCAGTCATTTCACCATTATCACAATCTTTAACTGAATTGACGCTAGTATAAATTCTCTCAGTCGAACTATCCAACAACTCTACAACTCTTTTATTAATATCCTCTACATCAACATTTCTCGCTGATAAAATAACCCACTTCGTTAATTTCTCGTATTCTTGATTTCTAATTACATCCTCATATAGATCTTTAGCAACGTCTGCATCTGGTGAAGCTAAGCTCTCTTGTGGCAAGCATAAATCGGAATCATCAATATTAATACTCCCATCTCCAACAGATAACAAAAATTCAGCGAATTCTGTTTCTTGGGGTAAGGTACGCATATTTTGAGTAAGAGCGAATTGAGTGAAGGCAGGCCATAAATGACTGAATTTTATTGAAAGATCCACTAATTCATTGCGAGTAGCATGCTTCTTAACCGGTAGTAATTGCCGAAAGTCACCTCCGAGTAACATTATTTTTCCACCAAACGGTTTATCACAATTCATGATATCACGTAGATTTCGATCCACTAATTCCAGGGCATGTCTAGGTGCCATAGGTGCTTCATCCCAAATAAACATGTCAACATTTTGCAGGTATTTTGCTTCTTTCGATTGAGCTTTTATTGTTTGTGATGAATCGCTGTACAGTGCAATTGGCAATTTGAATGTTCTATGTACAGTTTTTCCATGTGGGAGTAATGTTGCAGCAATGCCGGTGTATGCCATGGTACAAACCGTTTTCTTCACACTTCGTAGTAAGTGATATAATGTAGTATAAACGAATGTTTTGCCTGATCCGCCAGGTCCGTCAATAAAATAGCATTGGAGTTCACCTTCTCCATTCTCATCCGATATTCGTTCTAGAATTGAGTTCACGATGTGTTTTTGTT
Organism: Coelinius sp. EB29; assembly: GCA_035578325.1. Classification (NCBI taxonomy): domain Eukaryota; kingdom Metazoa; phylum Arthropoda; class Insecta; order Hymenoptera; family Braconidae; genus Coelinius; species Coelinius sp. EB29. The sequence continues at coordinate 2,719,557 of JAOZGT010000013.1, read as the reverse complement.
GGTCATTCAGCATTGTATATTGTCTTGCACCGATAGAACGATGTTCCTCTGATGAGATATCGTCTTCAGAGTTCTCGATTTCGTCAATTTGAGGCATTGATGGAAAATTTGTGAGACTTGAGTGCTCCTGCTCGAGTAACGTATTGATAACAATGTAAGCTTTATTATGAGCTCGTAATAAAGGCATTTTTTGTGAAAAATCTTGTGATAACGCATCTTTAAAGTCTAGCCATAATTGTTCTGGGTGAATAGGTCGACAATGGATCAAAATACGAACAAATAATTGACGTAATTGTTTGGGCATCATCCAAATTTCTGCTTCGTGCATAGCATTTGCCCACTCATTATCATCTTCAATCAAACCTAATGCTAAGCACGCGCTAACATAATCATCATGCACGATTCCATTTACTGTTCTCAAATCTTCATAACTTTTAGCGCCTTTCACACAAACCAGTAATAATCTGAGATGGAACAATTCAGTTTGTGTTGGGCTAACAGAGTACATGCGACCTATAGTATTATGATGAGCTTTACGTTTATGCCAGATATGTTGTTTATTATCGAATGTATAATGCGTGGGTATTTGTGCATATGTTAATCTTCTCGCTTCTACATCATGCTCGTTCAATTTGAAATATTCCACCAATTTCGAGTTTTTATTCATTGCTGTTCGTATTGTATCTTCATTATCAAGGTCATCAATCGTAATACTTTGTTGGTTTGGTAAATGTACTGGTAATCGTATCACAGCATGACTTCTGCCATTAAGTGAATAGTTGAGTAGTCGTGCGCATGCTTCAGGGGGACAGACATAACGGCTCTCAACGAAATTTCGAATTTCATCATGATCAAGAATGTTTTGCGGGTTTCCAGTTTGATTCGTTTCTGATCCCTGAATCACAATAGTTGCTGCATCATGGCCTTTGTAAATATATTTGTAGAGATATTTTACTGCTTTAATGCTGGAAACTACTTCTACATTCAAATGGCAATCAAATTTTAGTAACAATTCTCTATTATAAGGTACAACATGTTGATTGCTGAAGTTGAAGTTATCACGTCGACTGAAAGTGCCAGTATTTCGTCGCCGATAAGAAGGATAACCGTCTTCATCCATGGTTGTTTGAAGATTGAATTCTTTTGGAAATTTTTTGGAACATTTCTTCTTATCATCTATGCACCAACTTCCACATGGTCCATGGATCATATTATTTTTAACGATTTCATGTAATCTCGGATCCTCGTCTGGATATGGAATCTCTGCAGAAATATATTTATCTACAATAGCAGGAGTTGTGATTTTTGAATTTGCGGCTAATGTCAGTAACAAATGAATATGAGGTAGACCGCGTTTTTGATACTCAATGACCCAAACGCATGCTTTCACGTCACCAAATAGTTTTTTTTTCATTATTGTGTCAATGAGTTCATTTTTTTTCAATTGGAAAACACGTGTAACCAAATCTGGTCTATCTGAGGCAGTTCCACTTGATTGTAGATTTTCCGTTATCTCAATCCATTTTGGATTACAGGTCATCGTAATAAATAAATCAGGTCTACCAAAAGTTCTGACAATAGCCATTGCATCTTGATATACTTCCATCATATTACGTGGTGATCCTTGATGTGATGACGGAAGAATTACAACTTTGCCTATGCGACTATTTGTGCCTGCTGCTCTTTGCTGTAAATGCGCTGTTAAACCTTCGTATGAATCAACTCTCAGTTTTTTTTGAATTAATCGAGCATGGTTCAATCTATCTTTTTCTACTTTTACATAATTATCCACTGTCCATTGTTGAAATAATCGACGTGCCATCAATAAATGATTTCTTCCTTCTCGGATTGCCATTCGATATTTAATGTAAGCATTGCGAGTAACCCTACGATTGACACCAACCATTTTCATTTCATCATGCCAGCCTTGAGTTCCATGAGGAAGTAATAACGGATATGTCCATGCTTCAACATCTGGATTCATTGAACTGACATATTGTAAAACTTTGTCACTTGTGTTACGTATAGTCACATATGACTCGGGGATTTCACCATCGGCTGTGGTTGAAAAAATTGCAGCAACTTCGTTTACTCGTTAGAAATTGTAACGTCGTTTGTCTTGTCCTTTTTTCAATTGAAATAATAGCTGTAATTCGGGTTCTTGACCGTTGTTTTGTGCTTTCATTAGGTCTATTTCTTCTTTCATCATATGATAAGACTGAGCATGTCTATTACATCTCCGCAGAGCATTATCAATAGCCTGGACAACTTCTGTATTCAAATTTGAATTTGCTTTTTGCCTATAATCCGTTGCTTCGTCCGGATCAACTATAAAAAGTTGTCCAAAACTTGGCATTTCATTTTGAGCTGGATATAATGATGTATTAATTTGATAATAAATTTGGCCTTGGATTTTGAAACAATATGGTCCAGGACGTCGATTATTGAATTGTACCAAATGAGCGTTAAAAGGGTGGGCGGCAAGTTGTTCCCCGGAAAAAATCTCCCGGAAAAAATCTCCCGAGGAAAAAATTTCCCCGGAAAAAATTTTCCCGGAAAAAATTTCCCCAAACTAAAAATTTTGTGGGAAAAAATCTCCCAAAACAAAAATTCCCCGGGAAACAATTTCCCGAGAAAAAATTTCCTTTGAAAATAATTTAATAATTCAATAATTATTCAATTATTATTTAAATTAATTGATAATTAATCAATTAATTCAAAAGAAGAAAGAATCTCGGTGACATACCAAAATTCGCTCGACCAAAATTCCCGCGTCAAAATTCCCAGCGAGAAAATATCCCTGCGACAAAATTCCTCCGTCACAAAATAACCAGCAACAATCATCGTATATGTATACGTTTGGGGGGCCGCCGGGGGGGGGGGGGGGTGGGGGGGGGGACAACACACATTTTGATGATAAGCTGCTCCCGCCGTTATAGTCCCGGGGTTTGTGGTAAGGTAAATTACGTACACATCGGAGGACATCGGAGCGCATAAATGAATTGACGGAAGTAATATTGATTTTTTCCCGGGAAATTTTTGTTTGGGGAGATTTTTTCCGGGGAAATTTTTGTTTTGGGAGATTTTTTCCGGGAGATTTTTTCCGGGAGATTTTTTCCGGGGAGGAAATTTCCTAGAACCCGTTAAAAGAAGCAAATGAGAATGAATTGTTATAATGACGAATGTGCTCATAAAAATGATTCGACTTCTCATAAGTACCATCGAATAATTGTTCTAAAATCAATGGTGGATCTGGTAAAGGATCCAATATTACCTTGCCATGGCTGCAACAATCATTGAAAGAATTTCCTTTATTAAAAACTTTTTCTCCGACAAAATGTTTAGCATTGCAATGTATACAATTAACATTCATAGGACCGAGATAATGCGAAAGAATGGTATTATTTGGCTGTGCAACAGGATGATTTTGCTCTCGTTGAATTTGAATTCCATGCTCGTTTTGGGGATTATTGTGATTCGCAGAAAGTATTGACAGCCGGTTAGGAGGAGGGATTCCTAACTGTTCTAATGATGATTTGAATAATTGAGTGTCAACTAATCCAGTAGGAGTGCTTGTTCGAGAAAATTGGGGATTATGTGTATAATTCGATGTTGTAGAACTCTGAGCTGGTGTTGTTGACGCTTTCTTATGATACTGATGATCATGTAAATGTAAAGATAGGGATTGACGATTAATCGATGTCGTTGGTTTATTTATCCAGTGGGTATTAGGGGCATTGAATGTTTGCAAAGTTATTTTCGATTTTGTCAGTAAATTATTAGAAATTGAATGAATTTTTGGAGTAGATACTGCGTTTGATTTTACAATGTTACGTTCTTTAGAATGGGAGATAGAGGATTTTGGTAAGACGATGGTGAATGGTTCTGAGCAATTTGATAGATTGAAATTTTCATTCGGTGAAAATTGATGGGTGGGAGCATGTGAAGGCAATGATAAGGTCCGTGTTTGAAATATTGCTTTATTAGTAATCAGTTTTGAAGTGTTCCTGACAACATTACATTCAAAATTCCTGTGTTCAGGGATATCTGACTCATAATTTACATTTGATTTTTTAATTTTTTTAGATATCTTAGAATAATTGTGATCCTGTAGAGATAATTGAGACAATATTTTCTTGGATTGTGGGGTTAAATTAGATCTCATTACCTTTATTTCAATATTATCATTTTTGTTTTCGAGTATTCTCTTAGACATTTTTCTAAATTTTAATGTGTACTGTTTGAATCTTTATAAATCTGATTATACGTTTTAAACTCTGTATCTCTTTATTTATCAACTTCTATTCAACTCTGTCACTCTTTATCTCTCAATTTCTGTTCAACTCTGTTACTCTTTCTCTCAATTTCTGTTCAACTCTGGTACTCTTTATCTCTGCTCTTTCGGCTATCTGTCTCGACTTTTTCAAGATCTTCAAAAATCCAAATTTCTTTTCAGAGAAAACTGTATATATTTCTCAGATCAAGCATCACGGATTCTCATCTGGCAATGGCAGCAAACACATTAGAATCACCAATCTGAAACAGAAAATGATCCCACAGGAATTGATCGAATAACCAACCACAGTTTTATACTAAAAAATACAAAAAAACACATAAAGTGGTTTACCTTTTTTTTCTTTTTAATGATGAACGAACAATATCACATTCCCAAAACTTCGAAGCAAATAAACAGAGGTTTGCACGTCACTGTAGGAATCTGTAACATCGATAAGTAATACTTGAATTCCCCTTTAGACATGGGATTTCTCATCCACATTCCATAACCCTCAACATCAACATCAAATGAAATAAATTAAGAATACTCAAGAACAAATCATCGAAAACCAAATGACAGAACCTAGTCAACGTCATCTAATTCCAAAAAATAATAACATAACCTTAAATGCAAGCATTCAACTACAAACTCATCATTGAAAACATTTCAGATAGAAAAAAGTATACTGCAAGGACCCATCACATGCTTAATGAATTGTTTAATTGATGATAATTTTTTCACCATAATTATGTTTGTGTATAATGCATTTATTTGTCTAGGTTTACTTACTTGATTTGGAGAGGAAACGCCCCAAACATAAATGCTATAACTGCACTTTTCCCGCTAGCAATAGAAAATCGCTCATGAGAAAGATGTGATGCGTTTTCATGGATGCGTCTCTTGGTTTTCCTCCATTGTGATGCGCGCCAAATATGAATGACCATTTCAAATATGATTTGAAACGATATCAAAATAAATTCGAAATTCAATGTTTGGCTCTTGTCATTGTTTTTATTTTTATAAATATTAAAGAAGACGAATAAATTTAGACATTTAGTTTATTATCATGCTTAATAGTAATATTAATTTTAACGGCATTGTCACAACAAACATTGAAAACATTTCTTAAAAATCTCTTCAAAATGGTCCTCAAGTAAAAAAACTTTTTTCTCATTTTATCAAAATCCTCTCTATGCGCTCTACGCTACATCACAATCATAATTATAAATAATACTTGAGATAGTGTTATTTATGTTCATTTATATAAATAAGTATCCTACTCAGTCAGGCGCCTCTAATGAGACTATACTCTGCCACTATCATGACATCAAGTCCAATCCTCTTTATAATCTCCACGTAAGTAATCTTTGACATTTGTTTCTTTTACAAAATGCTTCTTTGTACTTTCAGTTAGACAGAAACACATTATATAATGGAGAGTACTTGAATTGAGTGAGGTTTCTGTGGAACAGAAATTAGTGGATGAATAAACAACCTTTTTGAAGAATGAAAACGAAAAATGAATAAAAATTAGAAAAAAATTGGAAATAACGTGCAAATATTTGCAGAAACGAAAATGAAAAAATGAATAGAAATGAAAAAAAAAATCGAATGATCATCGTAGACCAGAGTTAAAGCAGTCGCCGCCATGAAATGGAAAGAATTCATAGAAATAGTTTCGAAAAAGGGTTGATTCTGATTATGAAGAAATAGTTTGATTTTTAACATGTAGTTAGTGAATTGTGATTCCATCGGAACATGAAAAAAATTCGAGAAATCATGAGAAGAGGAACGAATACTATTTAACGATAGAAAATCAGAGATTCCATGATGGCTTAGTTTTTTTCAGTTCTTCCAGCAGGTAATTGTCATCAGCATCTCCAAGAACCTCTCTTGTCACAGACACTTCATACCGATTGAGAATAAATTGGGGCATTGTGCCCAGAATGTTCACCACTGTTCCCTCGTCCACGTACAACTCATGATGGCCACGATCATCCAGGAGCCGTGGTGATCCTGGGTTTCTGGGTGCCACAAATACTCCATTGAATTCAACGACCTAATCGAAATCAATAAAACAAACGAATGAATGTTCATCTGTGAAATGAATGCTCGTTAGCAGAACCAGTAATAATATTTAATAAGAGAGAACAATTACTTGACCAAGAAGGTCTAATCCATATTGGAGATTCCTGGGGTGCCAGAAGACCACTGAGATTACACGACCGGTCAAGTTGTTGAGGTCGTATCTCCAGCCTAATCCAGTGGCATCAGTGTATGATAAACCTTCGAATCGACTGTAGCTCGTGCGACTATTCGTGATAACACCTGTGATTGGCCTAGGAATGAAAATATTACCAGTTCATACACTTGTATCATATTAAAGGGGTTTATTAAAAATCTAAATTCAGAAAAATAAGAAAGTGTCATTAGAAAAATTAATAATCAGTCCGGTAAAAAATAAAGCATCAATGCTGTTGAATGATGAAACTTAATATGATTAAAATCTGTGAAAAGATCGATGAAAAAAACGAAACGTGAGAATGATTGAGAAAATTCACTCTAGTAACATAACCTCAACGATAACAGGCATGCGGCGTTCTTTTAACACGGAAAAAAAATAAGAATGAGTACAAACTTACCTCAAACAGTACCCAATCTCCAAATGATCGAAATAGGCATTATCAGTAAAAGTAGATAATAACCCTGCCATTATTTTTTAAGAATTATATTGACTATAAATCACGTGTTTGTTCACGCTGTTGCTTGTGCTTGGCAGTGCTTGGAACATAGATTTTCCCACCAAAAATTGCTCGTTCAACAGCAAAGCATTAGAGCGCCACCTTCATTTGAAAGCGAGAAGCCATGTTTTCTAGAATAAAGGCGGACAAATTTGAATGGAAAATTGTTGTGGGAGGAAATAAATTAGTTTTTCCAATATTTATAATCATAATTTTTGTTTTATTCAATTTTTCATAAAAATCGGAGACGATACAAAAATTACATTTTTCTTACAACGACGAAACGTATACGTATACGTATACGTATAAACTTTTACATTTTCAAACTTGATATAACTTCATTGTCATTTTACAATTTCAAATACTTCAAAATTCAAACTTATCCTAATTTTTTAATAAACACACAATTCAGGTAAGTCCGTTTATCACTTGTCATGTTTAGTACCTCACTCAATATCATATTTTACTTATTAATTACCATAATAATTAATTATAAAAAATCCTCTCTATGCGCTCTACGCTACATCACAATCGTAATTATAAATAATACTTGAGATAGTGTTATTTATGTTCACTTATATAAATAAGTATCCTACTCAGTCAGGCGCCTCTAATGAGACTATACTCTGCCACTATCATGACATCAAGTCCAATCCTCTTTATAATCTCCACGTAAATAATCTTTGACATTTGTTTTTTTTACAAAATGCTTCTTTGTACTTTCAGTTAGACAGAAACACATTAAATAATCGAGAGTACTTGAATTGAGTGGGGTTTCTGTGAAACAGAAATTAGTGAACGGATAAACAATCTTTTTGAAATATGAAAAACAATGCGCAAATATGAACAAAACGCAAATAAAAATGAGAAAAAAATTGGAAATGATCTGCAAATATTCGCAGGAAAAAAAAAAGAAAAAATGAATAGAAATGACAAAAAAATGGAAGGTAATGCGCAAACATTTGCTGAAAAAATGAAAAAAAAAAAAACTGAACAGAAATGGTGCAAAAATTGGAATTTTCCCCATTCCCTGTATCACCTGTTTGTGTTCAAAATTCAATAAAAAAATCGAATGATCATCGTAGACCGGAGTCAAAGCAGTCACCGCCATAAAATGAAAATAACCCATAGACATTGTTTAAAAAGAAATTGATTCTGATTATGAAAAATTTGTTTAATTGATAATGTAATTAGTGAATTGTAATTTCAGCGGAACATGAAAAAATCCTAGAAATCATGAGAAGAGGAACGAATACTATTTAACCGATTATCTAATTTTTTTTTTTTTATAAATGAAAAGTAGCTTTTACCCTTGCTGGACAGGTTGTGGGGAATAATAAAATCGTCACCATTTTTTTTCAAATTTCAGTTTAACCCTCTAGTCCTGTTTCCCCTTCCTCTTCTTCCTCCTCCACTCGTCCTTCAGGATTGAGCAGATCGACTTCCTCTGTTTCCTCACCCAGTACCGTTTCTGGATTCCCGAATTCATTGTCCTCCAAAACCACAATATCCTGAGCATCTTGTACCTCCTTATTCTGACAACCTGACTTGAATCTCTTTGATGCCTCAGCAGGTACATCTTCGTTGATACGTTTCATGTGAGCGAGCAGAGAAGCAAGCTGAGCCTTGTCAGTGTTGGTCTTGGAGCGAGTGATACCTGCACTACTTCCTGCGACTGCTTGCTATGCATTTGCAGCGAGTGTAGATGCAGGTAATGACGCTGGTGTCACTGGAGATCCAATTGTAAGTGTTGAAGAAGCTGATTGTAATAGAGAAGTGACTATTGGTGGTTGAACTGCTGAGGGCACTGGAGTGACGGGTAATTCTGGTGGGATCTTGAATCCAGCTCTGAGACGATCTGCTGGCATTATTTCGGTATCGATGACAGTGACATTGGCCATGCTTGAGACTTGCAGAATTACTGTGTTGTACCGATTACGTCTTGCCTCCCTCTGAATCCTCACATGAGAACCCTGAACAATAGAATTTTGTTGGACGAAATTGCTAACATTCACCACGACACGATATGTTAAATCAGTGAGAGCTCCACTGGCGTACGTCATAGTGCCTACTGTGTTTGTTTCGAAGGGAGAGTGCAGCCATCCCTCGACAACTATAGAAATTAAAACAAAAAGAAAATTTTATTAAATTGATGGATGAGTCAAATGGATATTGATTTAGGAGGAATTCAGGATTTTTCCATTAAAATAAAGTAATGAGGAAATTGTTTTGATTTTGAGCAGAAATAACCTACCAAGATGAGATCCCACTGCACTTGTGATCTCAGCCAGAGGCATCTCTCTTACTGCAACAGCAGCTGGAATGTTGGTTTCATCTATCGGTCCAAGAATACGGATAACAGTTGCTGGCCGAATAGAAAGCTCAACGCGTAGACGACTCAAGTCTCGATCAGCAAATGCTGGGTTTGCCAACACGACTCCTGGACGAACAATCTCAAGAATCTGTCTGAAGACTCGACCCTCATACTCAGCTGCCTTCTCTTCCCAGAACAGGACAATGATGTTGCCCCCATTAAGATTGCTGAGAAGACACTTGTACAGTCGAACTTGAGAAGGTGGTGCATTTGCTCTTCTTTTAATCTCCACGATGCGTGTAACAGCACCGACAATTGTCCTGAAGATTACATAATAATTGATTAATACATCATGTCGATAATTTTTTCTCAATTTTCTCAATCTACGAGTCTCAATAAAAGATTAAAAAAATCTGAACAAAAATAATCACCGTAATTTTTTCAATTAAAAAAAATACCACAGCATCTCTAGAGCAGCATGTGGCTGTTGAGGTTAGGAAACGCATTTTCTCAATTATTGGAAACAGCACATCTCCAGAACAGCATTTTGAAGAAGCTCATTGTCATCGCGAATTAAATTGACAATTGAAATTGGATTTTTTTTTTTTTTTTTTTATCAATTTGGAAAAAATTAGGAATAAATAGAATATTCATATTAGAAATGAATAACAACAATAAAACATTTGAATTGAAGTTCTCGTAGATTTTTTGCCGAAGAGAAAGATTTTGAAAGGAAAAATATAAAATTGAACGTAGCGTCATCGAGCCGACATGTGGTGATTGAGGTTAGAATATTTTCATCACGATAAAGTCCCTTTTCGATGAGAAAACAATTTGAATAGACGAAAATGAACTTACACTGAATTATCTCCTGGTTGCAGGTTTTCCAATTCTTCGGTGCTAGTCATCACCACGTTATCGATGTTCATCTTGATTTTGGATTGAAAAATCTTTTTCACGCAGCACGTCTTTACCCTTAAATGGTCTCTGCCGGAAAGACAGATTGCTTGGATGAGGGGGAGGATGTGACGTGTCGAGTCGCGCGCAGGCGCTGGGTAGCTCGCTAACAATAGTTCGTTTTTTTTGTTTTTTTTTCGAAAAGATTAGGTAATTAGGTGAATCAATCAAGTAAATGAGAATGATTTCTTTCTTTCTTCATTTTTTACTTTCTACTTCTTTTTTTATTCTAACCGATTAATTATCAATTTATATTAATTTAAATAAATAAAATGTATATTTTACGAAATCCTCATTGGTTCTCTCATGAAAACGATTTTTCCCTCATGAAAACTAAGCATTCATGAATTTTCATGGAAATGAAGCATTATTTCCCCAAAACCAGGAGATTCAACATGGCGATGAACATGAAATGACGAACTGTAGGGCCGCCATGACAGTTATCATCCATGCTTTTTTTTTAGGTGGGATATAGAATCCTGAAATTAATTTTCTTTATATTATTATTATTTTGAATATTATCTTGAATATATTTTATTTTTTGGAGCATAAAATTGGTATTTTGCGTTTCATTTGGTCAAACCCAGGAGTGCGAAGAGGGAGTATCGTCCTCCCTTCCCCTTGTAAAGTAGAGTACGGGTAAGTTTAAGTTTTTTCAGTCATAGTTGCAGTCCGTCTTTTGTCTATTTTCTCCGGATTGAGCAAAATAGTCTGGCGTCCAAGGCAAAGGGCGTACATAATTATCTATAAAGTATTAATCATTAATATCGTGGAAATCGTCACAACTTGTTTTGTAGTCTACAAAAAATGCTACAAAAAATGTCTTTTGGAATTTCTCGAAAAACCCACTAATTTATATCAGATTTACTGATGTAGCTAAAATATTAATTATTACAACTCTCATTCTCATTATTTCCAGCTAGCAGAGATGCATGCTCAATTCGTGGCTTCTCAAAATCATCCAAGTGAACGAGGATCGGTATACTCCACTGAACAAGATGGGCAGAAGGGGTCGGCAGGTGAAGATGACCTGCAGAGAATGCTCCTCGAAGAGATGCGTCTCTGTCGAGAGAAAAGAGAGAGAGAGCAGAGGAGCAGGGGAAGACGAAGAAGGGGACGAAAGGGAAGGAGAAGAAGAAATATTTCCCATATGGAGGGGGATATCGTGGATGGAGAGGCAGTCGTGGTGGTCGTGGGGGTCGAGGAGGAGGAGGAAAAGGCGGGTCTGGAGAGGAAGGGTTGGGCTTTTATATTAGACCATCACTGCAATAAAAAGAAGCAAATGAAATGAAATATATGGTGATTTCTGTTCCATTACTTTCCTGTCCAGATTTTCAGGATATCATTATTATTATTATTATTATTATTATTATTATTATTATTATTATTATTATTATTATTATTATTATTATTATTATTATTATTATTATTATTATTATTATTATTATTATTATTATTATTATTATTATTATTATTATTATTATTATTATTATTTCATAAGTATACTCAAGGGACGTGGAGAATAAAGTACAACATTAAAATTATGTCATAAATGCGACGTTTCGCTATTTATTATAGCTTCATCAGGCACTAGAAAATAAATACATAAACATAAAGTCACATATTATACACTTATCAGTGACTCCTAACCTCATGTAACAGATTATCAATACACTAAAACAGTACTTTACATAAACAGAAAAATTCTTTTATACCTTAACATGATTAATGTCTTGTCTCATTCCAATTAAAAATCTCGAAATGGAGTTCCCCGTATGTAACAAGAGACAAATAGCAAAATTTGAGAAACATATTCACTTAAATGACAAACCACTCTGATACAGTCACACGTCTTGGCGTAAATGAGCCCACACAACTCAGCACTCATCAGGTGATAGACCACAACGCAACTGACCATGCGGGGGCAGCACTCTCCAGGCACAAACGTTCAGCCAGTCTAGCATCTAACAAATCTAGGATTCTGCCGATCTATTCTCCTCTTATGTTGATTTAACACATTACTATATGCCGAGCTCAAGCCACGTGTATCTTCCCGTTTATTCACTGTATCATTCATGGAAATGTGGATCATTTCACTAATATTTCTCTTCATCCAATTCTCTTCCGTATCAAGAATACTAATCTCACTAAAATTGAAATTATGACCAGTGGAAAAATGATGATCTGCCAAGGCTGTTTTCTCAGTTTTCAGAATTTTCTCAGGTTTACAGTCATTTTTATGTTGACTCAACCTAGTACCTAATCTTTGTCTAGTCTGTCCTACATAACACTTTGAGCATATACAGGGAATTTTATATATTACTCCAGATCTGCTGAGCTGTGGTGTCTCATCTTTCAGTCTAGTATATAAATTTCCAACTGTTTTCAAGTTATATGGAACGAATCTTGAGTCCGTATTCTTTATGCACTTATTCAATTGTTGCGACAGACCTTCGATTAACGGAAAACTGAAACTCTTTTTGATCTCTGGTTCTGCTCTCATCACTCCACTCTCTCTCCGATCTTTAAACTTCTTGACGCAGTTCTTTATGAACTTATCTGGGTAACTATTATTTCTCAGTAGATTACTCACCCTTGTTATATTTTCCTCATGGTATTCCTCACTACTCAAACCAATCGCTCGATGGAGCAACCCAAAAACTACTCCAATTTTCTGTGAGGTCGGGTGATTAGATCTGAAATTCAATATTCTACCAGAATTCGTCGGTTTTTGATACCAACTCGTCTTTATAGTCCCATCATTTTGTCGGAAAACTTTTACGTCAAGAAAACATATCGTATTCTCTACTTCTTCTTCTACGGTGAACTGAATGCGATTATGAACAGAGTTAAACTGGTCTTTTACCGTTTCTATTTGATTGATAGGCACTGGCAGTAGAGTATCATCTACATATAACTTCACCCATGGGATATCAAAAGGGAGTTCATCAATTACCTTTTCAATCACATAATCCATAACTAAGTTCGCCAGCACAGGGCTTGCTGGATTGCCCATGCTACTCCCATCTATCTGCACATATACTTCGTTGTTGAAAGCGAAGTAACTAGTATCAAAACAGAATTGGATTAACTCCAATATTACCTTTTTTGGAGCGGCGACTATGGTGGACCATTTGTCCCAGTGTTCCTCCACAATGTTAATAACGAGATCTTTAGGAATATTAGTAAATAACGACACCACATCTAACGAGACCAAAACATAACCATCTGGTAGTTTCACCTGACTCACAAAATCTACAAACTCTTCTGAATTCTTAATACTGAACCTAGAGGATTTCTGTACTTTCGACAGGAGTTGATGTAACAATCGAGCCAGCTTGTAACTCGGGGCTTTCAAGCAACTAACGACCGGTCTTAATTTACATCCCTGTTTGTGTACTTTCCTCAGCCCATACATTTTTGGGATCACAGCATTCCACGTTTTCAAGGATTTTGCTTTTTGTTCATCCACTACGCCCTCTTTTCTCAACAGCTCCACGAGAGCATTAGCTTTCGTTTGGAACTTCAAGGTCGGATCTTTATTTATCTTTATGTAGGTGGATTCATCCTTCAACATATCTTTCATCACGTCAAGATACTCCGTTCTCTCCATGATTACCGTGGCTCCTCCTTTATCAGATCTTGCCACTAGGATTTGATCATTACTCCTCAAAAACTCTCTTGTGGTCTTAACGTCTTTATATATTGAGTTCCTACTCTTCCTTCTATTTTTATTCTGGAAATTAGTAACAATGTTGACCATTCGTGCTCTAATATTATTCCGCGCTACATCTTGTTCATCCGTGCTAGTGTCTTTCACCACTAAACTCTGCACACAAGCTTCGATGTCTTTAATTATAGTCGGGACCGGAAGTTCTTCTCCAGTAATTTCTAACCCAAACTTGGGTTCTAGACATAGAACACGTTTAACTTTTTGAGGTAACTCAACAGATGTAAAATTATAAATGACATTATTCTGGTGTGTTGACACTGTGATCGGTGATGTTTCTATTACTAAAGAATTCAACTTTCTTCTGTTATTACGTTTGATTGTTTTGAAACTTTCTTCGTATGAATCCTTGATCTTTAATTGTAAATTTACTATTAAATTATCTGTTAAGTTCATTCCAAGAACATGTTTCAAACTTTTACATTCTTTTTCAAGTTGACTGATCTTCCAGAACGTAATCTTAATCTCCAGATTAAGTACTGACCTTCTGTACCTTTTTATCAAGTTATCAGTGTCATTTTTAAAGGGATGTTCTTGAAAATGAAGAAAAGCTCTCATATTATTTGCAATGTGGTTTGGTGTAATGTCATTTCGTCTACATTCAAGTAAAAATATTTTTCTGTTTCTTAATGAGGCCAGTTTTTTATTGTTGTTTTGCCATTGTTTTATATGTTTACATACTTGCTCTCCATAAACTCGTCTTATTGTCATGAAGAAACCCTTCACATTACAATCTATGGTGGCGTTCATCTCCATGATGTTAGATCAATTCATAAGTATACTCAAGGGACGTGGAGAATAAAGTACAACATTAAAATTATGTCATAAATGCGACGTTTCGCTATTTATTATAGCTTCATCAGGCACTAGAAAATAAATACATAAACATAAAGTCACATATTATACACTTATCAGTGACTCCTAACCTCATGTAACAGATTATCAATACACTAAAACAGTACTTTACATAAACAGAAAAATTCTTTTATACCTTAACATGATTAATGTCTTGTCTCATTCCAATTAAAAATCTCGAAATGGAGTTCCCCGTATGTAACAAGAGACAAATAGCAAAATTTGAGAAACATATTCACTTAAATGACAAACCACTCTGATACAGTCACACGTCTTGGCGTAAATGAGCCCACACAACTCAGCACTCATCAGGTGATAGACCACAACGCAACTGACCATGCGGGGGCAGCACTCTCCAGGCACAAACGTTCAGCCAGTCTAGCATCTAACAAATCTAGGATTCTGCCGATCTATTCTCCTCTTATGTTGATTTAACACATTACTATATGCCGAGCTCAAGCCACGTGTATCTTCCCGTTTATTCACTGTATCATTCATGGAAATGTGGATCATTTCACTAATATTTCTCTTCATCCAATTCTCTTCCGTATCAAGAATACTAATCTCACTAAAATTGAAATTATGACCAGTGGAAAAATGATGATCTGCCAAGGCTGTTTTCTCAGTTTTCAGAATTTTCTCAGGTTTACAGTCATTTTTATGTTGACTCAACCTAGTACCTAATCTTTGTCTAGTCTGTCCTACATAACACTTTGAGCATATACAGGGAATTTTATATATTACTCCAGATCTGCTGAGCTGTGGTGTCTCATCTTTCAGTCTAGTATATAAATTTCCAACTGTTTTCAAGTTATATGGAACGAATCTTGAGTCCGTATTCTTTATGCACTTATTCAATTGTTGCGACAGACCTTCGATTAACGGAAAACTGAAACTCTTTTTGATCTCTGGTTCTGCTCTCATCACTCCACTCTCTCTCCGATCTTTAAACTTCTTGACGCAGTTCTTTATGAACTTATCTGGGTAACTATTATTTCTCAGTAGATTACTCACCCTTGTTATATTTTCCTCATGGTATTCCTCACTACTCAAACCAATCGCTCGATGGAGCAACCCAAAAACTACTCCAATTTTCTGTGAGGTCGGGTGATTAGATCTGAAATTCAATATTCTACCAGAATTCGTCGGTTTTTGATACCAACTCGTCTTTATAGTCCCATCATTTTGTCGGAAAACTTTTACGTCAAGAAAACATATCGTATTCTCTACTTCTTCTTCTACGGTGAACTGAATGCGATTATGAACAGAGTTAAACTGGTCTTTTACCGTTTCTATTTGATTGATAGGCACTGGCAGTAGAGTATCATCTACATATAACTTCACCCATGGGATATCAAAAGGGAGTTCATCAATTACCTTTTCAATCACATAATCCATAACTAAGTTCGCCAGCACAGGGCTTGCTGGATTGCCCA